>CM034703.1:180461684-180491937 GCA_020142125.1 Phrynosoma platyrhinos
CAATTTGCACTATTTCTGGCAGTCTGCAACCCCCCTAAGTCTCTCCAGAAAGGAATCCTAGTGCCAGAGCCTTCTTGGATGGCGAGGGAGGGAGAAAGGAGGAGGAGGAGGAAGAAGAATAAGAAGAATTCACCGGCGACTTGGACTCCTTTTCTTCTTGTTCTTGTTCTTCCAGGAGCGAAGGAGGCTTGGCTTTGGGGTCTCTGGGGAAGGCTTGCTTCCCTCTGGGCAATGGAGAGGCCGTCCTCCAGGAAGGCTCCGGAGCGGGCACATGGTCTGAGGCTTGCTTGCCATGTGGTGCTGGCGCCCTCTCTCTCCTTCACTCTTTCCCTGGCTCCCTCCCAGGTTTCGCCTTTTGTTTTCAGGAAGGATTTCTGCTTCGGATCAGATCACCTTTTCTTAAAACAAGACAAAACAAAACACAAAACACCACTCTGCTGTAATCTAAGAAGCTGATGATGATGAGGCAGGGAGTCAGTCAGCTAGAGAGAGGGAAATCCTCTCTTGTAGCTCATCCATTACTTGCAGGTGTTTCACGCTGGGGGTGAGAGAGATTTCCTTTCCCCTTTAGTAAACCATTAGTTATACACTCGTCCCTCCACATTTGCGGCTTTAGCTTTTGTGGATTTGATTATCCACGGATTTTATTAATATGTTCTTTCTAGGAATATCTAGGTCCTCCAGCATAACTCTATGGTCAACTTTAACCAAAAGTCACACTGAATTCCTAGAGAGACCACTCCACTAGGCCTTTGTAGCTCCTCCAGCGCAGTTCTGTGGTCAATGTCTGCCAGACGTTGATCACAGAGTTGCACTTGAGGACCTAAAGATTCCTAGAGAGGTGTTCTCTCAGGTAAAAACATAGTGTTTTTGTTATTTGCGTTTTTTTCCACATTCACAGGGGTCCTGTGCCCCTAACCCCAGCAAATGTGGAGGGATGAGTGTACATATGCATCTAAGGAAGTAGACTTCAGTCTACGAAAGCTCATCCTCCCAACTTTTTTTCAGTTAGTCTCAAAGGTGCTGCAAGATCTCTACATATTGAATTTGAATTGACATTCTCACACACAATCAGCTTATATAGGTCTGTCTCTGGACTCTCCACTCCACCAAATGCATCTGAGGAAGTAGGCTGAAGTCTAAGAAAGCTGATGCTGCCAGTTTCTTTCTTTCAGTTAGTCTCAAAGGTGCTGCAAGATCTCTCTATATATAGTTATTCAGTATGTAGAGAGATCTCATAGAACCTTTGAGACTGTCTGAAAGAAAAAAGTTGGCAACATGAGTTTTCCTAGACCCCAATCTATTTCCTCAGACACATTTGGTGATTGTACAGACTATCTTTGAATTCTATCACATGTAGGTCCAAAACATACTGCAAAAATAATCAAGTATGCACCCTTTTAACTGCCCCTGGCTCAGTGCTAGGGAATCCTGGAAATTGTAGTTTATTGTAGTGGCACCAGGGTTCCCTGAGAGAGAAGGCTAAATGTCTCACAAAACTACAGTTCCCAGAATTCCCTAGCACTGAGCCAGGGAAATTAAAGCCATCTCAAACTGGATGATTTATGCAGTGTGTTTTGGACCTTGAATCTACTTCTTCAGATGCATTTGGTAATTCTACAGACTAACACAGCTATATATTTGATTATGCACACAGGTCACATCTAGGCCAAAGTGGCAAACACAAGTTGTTATTATTATTATTATTTTTGTATTATATTTATTTGTAGCCAGCTTTTCCCCCCAAACTGGGACTCAGAGCAGCTTACAGTTTAAAAGAATAATACCATTAAAAGATAAAAGAGTGATGCATTAAAATAGGATTAAGTTATTACAATATTAAAAGATTACTCATCAGAAGAATAAAATACAGTTAAAAAAGATAAAAAGTGTTTAAAACAGTACACTTTAAAACTATGCAACACCCCAGCCCATTCTTGAAAAACTTTTTTTAAAAAACCTGTCTGAATAAAAATGTTTTAGCTTGCCAACAGGACAACAAGAAGGAGGCCATTCTGGCCTTTCTGAGAAGAGAGCTCCAGAGTCTTGGGGCAGCCACCAGGAAGGTCCTCTCTTGCATCTTTACCAGCCGTGCTTGTGATGGTGATGAGACTGAGAGAAGGGCCTCTCCTGAGGATCTCAGAGCCCAGACCTGCTCACACAGGGAAATACAGTTTTCCAAATAGGCGGGACCTGAGCCACATATTGCTTCATAGGTCATAACCAGCACTTTGAATTGCACATAGATTCGGTAACTGCATACCTTGACCTGCTGCATTTGATTTTAAAAGGCTACTTTAAGTTTGCCCTTTTCTCTCCCCTTTTTATTTTGTTCTATCAAGGATTACAGCTAGTAACTTTACCACAAGATTCCTGTTAAAAATATGTTGACCCCCTTGAGTACTAGATTGAATGGGGGTGTGAGAGAGGTACACTAGTGTGTAGCTTCATAATTGAGAGATTCCAGTGCTCTACCTTATGTTCAGGGCTTAGTTTGGATAGCATAGCCCTATACTCTTGCACTAATTCTTTTTCTGGGTGAATTTTAAAGTTTGAAGAGACAAGATGCTTAACTGAAGATCTTAGCTTTACATGGAATGAACTTTAGAACAACATTGTCTTATCTCTCAGTCACAGCTCTTCCAACAAAGGCAGTCCACAATCATTTGCTACAGCAAATTTCTTGGCAAGGAAAGATCTTTCACTCCATCAAGGAAATCCTCAAGCTTGGTGAACTTCGGAAAAGATATATTATGAAGCAGACACCTCAGTTAGTTGAAACAGGATTGTTAGTCAGTGTTCATTTACCTCACAGAAACTAAACAGTAGCAATTGAAGGTTTATTGACCCTCAGATGAAGTAACTTCATTTTGTATGTGCACACCTTCAAGTGGCCTGTCAACCCCATGAATGGTTTTGTTAGGCAAAGAATACTCAGAAGTGGTTCTGCCAGTTACTTCCTACAGCATCTGCTACTGGTTGTGGTCTCCTATCCAAGTACTAACCAGGACTTACCCTGCTTAGCTTTTAAGATCTTGCAGGGTCTGATTTAAGACCTTTAGGGTATTAAGACCTTAACTTCATTGTAGGAATAAGTAAACTGGTAATGGGTCTACTACTAGAGTAGCCTTCTAAGTAAGGACACAGAAGTAAATAGCCTGTAAACTAAAAATGAGGAGGGATTAATATCTGAATTTCTATGATGGGCTTCCTCCTTGAGCAGTCTCCTTTTTTTGCTTGCCTATATAAAATTCCAGACAATGAGTGTGCTGTTCATGATTGTCTACTATGGCTACCAGACTGGTGCTTACATACAAGGCTGAATCAAAGAGATGTGCATCAGTCGTCATATGACTTGGTGTGTATATCAATATGAGCATTGCATGCACACCTAGGTACAAAGTTCCCAAGAATTAGTTACATAGCCCATACATTCTTTTAAAATATGTTCAAGTTCTTTTAATTGAGAGAGATTACAGATGCCTGTATTTGCTTATTTTGGACTGATTAGATCTCAGGAGCAGAAAGATGACATGTATAGAAAAATTATTCTAACATGTAGTGTGCCCACTGGATAGAATGGGCAATAAACATTCCACTAGTCAGTGTATACCTAATACAGGGATTTAAAACATTAATGATTACATGAAGTATGAAAGAGCAGTCTATTTTGACAGTTATGAACACTCATCCAGGCAAATGAGATTATAGTCTCCCAGAACAACATTTTATTGCAGAAGTTATACAAAAGCAGATTTTCAAGGCAAGCATTTTATAAGATTGATCCCTGAAGAGGTATCCCCAAGTTTGAGCTGTTGCCAAATACAGTTTTTTAAAAATTATTTAGAGGAGAAAATGGCTGGGCCAGATTTCCCAGCAAATATATTTGTGCTGGTTGCTTTTTTTCCTAAACAGTGTCTCAGAACAAATGCTCTACCATGTACAAACCTGGGTTTGTTGGCTCTGCATGTTCTGGTATTGTGGAATACTTTTTATTCTGCAGCCACAAACATTTATGTGAATATGAGGCATTTTTCTACCCTATAATACATTAGCATCCTCCTTGGGGTCAGAATACACCCCAGATTAAGGCCCTCAGCTGAAATGTTCTACCACCTGGATGAGATATATGCTGGACATACAGTTGATCTGGGAGTAGAACCTAAGAGTCATATAATGTATTCCCAGTACACACTTGATCATTGGCTAAATCCTGCTTATTTTTCTAATTCAGATAATTTTGTGAACTTTCTTTACCCATTGGAAGACATTTGCTTACAAGTATGCAGACTGCAAGATTATTTTATCTATAAAAAAACTATTAGTAGCTTCAAGAACTACAAATACATTTTAGATTTTGTGATAATTCATGTACCCTGTGATGGTCTTTGCAGAGTGTTGGAACTATAGTGCTTGTCAAAACAGAATCTGCAGATAGTTTAAGAGATGTTCTGATGATTCTCAGCACAGAGCTTCAAAGCAAAATGACAACAAGAAACAAAGCTGCAGCTTAGTTATGTTCAGATTGTAAAGTTTAGGTGAAGGATAAAGTTTAGTACAATAACCATTTTCAAAACCCATCATATTAGTGCTATGTACCTTCCTGTTCATTTCCAACCAAATTTAATAAGAAACAACTCCCACAGATTCCAGTAATACTTCCATTCAAGCTTTGCTTCCAGTTGTATCTTTTGTGCTGATTTTTATTGTGTATAGTACATCTGCAGCTTCAGCCACCTAGGAAAATAAGGAGAAAATGTCAGTTCTTTTAGACTTTTAAACAGATCATGCACTGCACGTGTGTGTATGATAAGGCAGTTGGTGAACATTGTAAAGGTCCTTTCATGTCAATACTTTGTGTGTGTGTCAAACCTTAAAACTCACTTTGTTCTGATAGCAGTTACTTTAAAGAGAAAAAAACAGACATCAATGTCTCTGTTTTGGCATTCTGTTTGTGATTGAAATAACATTATTCTAGGCATATAGAATGACAAAGTTTTACGCAAGAAAATCATTTTGTAATTTTGTCTTGAATTGCAGGAATCTTGCGTGCTGTGATAGAAGCAGCCAAACCTGGAGTGTCTGTTCTTACTTTATGTGAGAGAGGGGATGAGATGATTACGGAAGAGACTGGCAAAATCTTTAAGAAGGAGAAAGATATGAAGAAAGGTAACATACTGCTCTACAACTTTATTTTTTAATGTGCAAATCATACTTCTTTTTAAATTACAACCATTTGTGAATGTGTTTAAATGTAGAAAGATGAAAATGGAAGGTTCTGTTGACATGGAGCAAAAGTCCACTGCTTCCAACAAACCCAACCAGATCTTCCACTGTGATTCACTGTAGGTGGTTCTTTGCTCCTTATAGACCTATGCTAGGTTTGTATTTCAAAGCTAGCCAGTGACACTCATGCTTACAGCGTCTGAATGGGTATTCTGTTGGGAGTCTAGAACTTCAAGGATATTTTGCCTCTAACATTAAGAAAAGTGACACACAATTAACATTCACATTTGTGGGAACTTGTAGAATGTTCAAGGGAGAGGATTAAAATTATTTTTGTTCAGGTCTTAATAGGACTGCTGTAATTCTGAGGCACCAAGCATGCTGTTTTCTTTCTCTTTGTTTTTCGGATAAACATCACTTGGAAGTACTGCAGAATGTTAAATGCCGATATGAAGATTATTAATTTTGTTGTGGCATAAAATTGCTTTTGTCAGTCTAGAAGGCATGACTTAGCTATAGCTAGAAACTTGGATGGGTTAACCTTCCTGATAGCTGGCCCACCATGACTGACATAAATACTCTCACAAAATGTATCTTAAATTGTATAGGACCATGAGTAGCCAGCAGTATAGTGTTCAACAATACTAATGATTTCTAGCATGAATTAGAATCAAGAGAGCAGACAGAATTTCACAATGATCAAATTGAGAAGCTAAAGATTTTATGCTGACCAACCAGTTTAATAACATTTTGAGCTATCTTTCACAGTACTTTTAGCTTTTAAGGTAGTTGCATTGAGAAGTTTTTTTGTGATAGGATTTTCCTGATGGTGCACCATTGCTATGCATGGCTGTTGAAAGTTGGTGGTAAAGTGAAATGCTCCAGTTTACATGAGCACTCTGAAGAGTTCCAGTGAACTAAAATGTAATTAGCAGGGCATGCCTTATTTATTTGTTGACAGTCCTAAACTCACATATTTAAGAGAGAGCACCACTATACACAGAAGAGATTCTTTGTGTGTGTCTTTAATTGCTATAGATCAGGGGTAGGCAACCTTTCCCCTTTAAGGGCCGAGGGACTTCAGCTCCCAGAATTCCAGGAGCTATTGGCCAACATGGCTGAGGCTTCTGGGAGCTGAAGTCCCTCGGCCCTTAAAGGGGAAAGGTTGCCTACCCCTGCTTATAGATGATATGAATTTCATAGGGTTTTCTTAGGCAAGGGATTCTGTGAGGTAATTTGCCATTGCCTTCCTCTGAAAAATAGCCTACAGCACCTGGTGTTCCTTAGCCATCCTCTATCCAGGTATTAACTAATTTTGACCATGCTTAGCTTCCAAGATCAGATGGGATCTTTACCTCTGAGTAAACATACATAGGATTGCTCCCTTAAAGCTATAGAGTTTGCATTGGAGTCTTCTGAAAATGGTCTTTTAAAAACTAGTACAGTGGCATCTGAAAAAGTTGCCTATGCTGCATCAGCTATTCCAGGTCACACCTTATATATCTTTCTTTAAGAATGACCCAAGCCCAACTCCTTTTAAGCTGAGGAAGCCCATAAAGTTACAAGACAGGTTGGAACAGCTAAAGTAATTATTTTTTACTCACAAGATTTCAGCAGGAAAAGTTATAGCAGCCAGTTATGGGACAAATGCAATCTTTCAATTATTTAAGACAACTTGCCTTCCAGATTCCAACCATTCTTTTTGTGACTGAGGGCAAGGGCCTTTCTGCATAGGGAGCCACGCTTTATTCCAATAAATTTCTATCCTTCAATATAATATACAGACAACTAATACACTGTATTATATTTTACTGGAGTGCGTTAACTGTTATAGGATTTCTGTAGGACTTGCATGATCACACTCCTGTTCCTTTTTTTTTTTTTTTTTTTTTTTGTAGGTATTGCCTTCCCTGCAAGTATATCAGTAAACAACTGTGTGTGTCACTTCTCCCCCTTGAAGAGTGACCAGGATTACATCCTCAAAGAGGGTGATTTGGTAAAAATGTAAGCATCTGAATTCATATTTTCTGATTATTGGCTTGCTAACATTTACTATCTTGCATATTTTAAACTTCAGTTGGCCCTCTTTTCGCGATAGGGATCCATTTCGCCCCCTGTGAAAACAGAGATTAGTGAATAATCAATGCCCATAGACTTGAACAGGGTGGACCTGCGTGGGCGCGCATCCCATTAATTTAAAATGAGGCCGCCCCTCTGTGAATACGTAAAACCAAGGACTTGAAGTTCACAAGAACAAAGGGGTGACTGTAATTTATTCCAGAGTGTAGTGAGGTATATGGAGCATAGCTGCTGACCACTTCTGTGAGGCCCAGAGTTCTAATGCTGACAGGAGGGGTTGTGCTTTTTGATGCAGTGTTGGTTTTGCTTGGCGGATGAGAGAACTTAAATGGTTTTGCTTTGCTTGATAGATAGGAATTGTTTCTTTAACTGCAAGGTGCAAACTATTGCTTTTTCTTATAGATTTATTGGATTTGGGTGTTGTAGAGAAATGATTTGTAAGCAGCATATTAAAGCATTTAGGGTCATGAAAGTTTCCTTGTTATTATGTCTCCCCCCTCCCCCTTGTTTTGCAGTGATCTGGGAGTCCATGTCGATGGCTTCATATCAAACGTAGCATACAGTTTTGTCATTGGTGCATCCAAGGTAAATTTGTGTGTGTAACTTTGAGAGGTCATGTGAAGTGCATCTTTCAAGGCAGGATGGGTTCAGTAGAGGCAATTTATTAAAAGAGCGTCAGTAGAACCAGTTTGCAAATAATGCTATGCAGCAGCAGATGCTAGTAATTTACTTTTTTTAAGAAAAAAGTGCTTCTCAAATGATGTAATGCAAAAATAATATTTGAATGTTTAATTTCTTCTGCATTTTCATGGAAGTGTGATGCCCAAGTTAATTGGAATCTGAGTCCATGAAGTAGTTTTCAAGTGTAACATAGTAATGGCAAGCCAAATTGACTGACATCTCCAGCTGCTGTGATTAAGTAACATTGCCTTTCATATTTGTATTTCCCAGTCTTTCATATAACTTTAAATTTGTGTGTTGTTGTTGTTGTTGTTGTTTTAAAGCACAAGTATGCTTATGTGACACTTGCTGCTGAGAGTGTTTGTCCTGAGTAACTTTGACATCCACAAATGGCTGCATTAATTGATGGGAGAAAGTAGCTGTTAGATAGTGATGATCCATAGAATAGTAGATAGCCCTATTGATCTATTGTACTGGCTGCTGTGAATGAACATGCAATTTTTTAAGTGGTGTCTTCTATTAAGTTTGACCAAGGACGTTAGATAAACATTGTAAATTGTTAAAACCACGACTCTTCGAAATGAGCATGGTAAAATATATTGATAGACTGTATTCTGTATAACACTTGTCTCTTAAAAAGCTGTATTTTGACTCCAATGAATTTCTCCAATTACTAAAGAGATTTTAAAGTTATTGTGATTGAGATCTCAGACAATCATGCTCTAGAGTATTGTGTCTGCTACTTTTCAGTTGTGTTTCCAAAGTTACTAATTTAGCATGCAAAGCAGAATAGAGAAAACAATGGTCTGTGGGTGCTGGAATGTCCTACAAATCCCATATGACAAAATATGTATCCAGCATTAGTTAAATACTTAAGTTTTGTTAATTCCAATAGGAGGATTTAGGCATGGATTAAATTCTCTCACTTGAAATCATTGGGATAAAAGTGCTTAATGTTAGCAGAATTATGCTGTCAATGTTCTGTGCAGTTGTACTGTTTTCAACACATTTAACTGAGAAGACTCTTGAGTATAATATTTTTCCTTGCACATGAATGCTTATGTGTAAAGGCAAGCTAATTTCCCCTGTCCTTTCAGGAAAATCCAGTGACAGGTCGTAAAGCTGATGTCATTAAAGCTGCTCACCTCTGTGCTGAAGCTGCCCTGCGCTTGGTCAAACCTGGAAATCAGGTGATAATAGGCAATGGTTATTTGCCCATGTGTTTCTTGTATCAGGTTATGGTAGGCTATCAAAGGTACAAGCCTGAATGTAATCTGAATGTTCAGATGGGGGAAAAGATCATTAGCTTATTCTGGGAGGAGCTGTTAGTTTTGTGGGAAATCTGGGAGTGACTAACCACAGAGACCAGAGTCAGTGTATTTCTGTGGTTTCAAACTGTAAAAGACTAGCTGGCTAGACAACATTTGAGCTAGTGTGTATGAAAAGGTAGTAGCTCCTAAGAATCGCATGTTATTAACTTCTCTGAAAATGATTAAAGATTCTTGGTGTGTTCTTCAAAAAGTAGTACAAATATTAGGCAGCTGAAAATACATTTATATGTTTGTCTTCTGAAACAGACTGAGTTCTTGCTTTTCCTGCTTAATCAATCCATCTTTGTTCTGTAATTTATGCTGATCTCACAGCATATCTCTGCTTAGCTTCTGCAATTAGAAATGGACATTCTAGCTTTATCTTTTCTTTCTGCCATTTACTTCATTTCTGTCTCATTTATACAGCTTATGTGATTGTCTGAGTAGCTGAATTTCTTTCCAGTTGCTTGCTATTAAATTGTGAGTTTTGTGTGAAGATACACAACCTGTAGCCTTGCTTACTGGATTATTATGCCACTTCCAATGTAGGGTAGACTTTTGTGTGTGCCTATGCATATGCATTCATAGTCTAATTGACAAAGAAACATGCACATGGGGTGGGAGAAAATTTATGTATGGTGTTCTGGCTAGTGTGGGAGTCACAAAATTGGAGACAAGGATTGATTCCTGGCTTCATTGCAAAATATGGTTAAATTGAAATTAAATGTCCATATTTACTCTCTCCCAACAGAATTCCCAAGTGACTGATGCCTGGAACAAGATAGCTCATTCATTTAACTGCACACCCATAGAAGGTAAGGGCTGCTGATGGATAAGGGCTGTTGATTGAAGAATGATGTGACAAAGAACAAGAGTAAAAGAAGTGGCCTTGTTAGTGATACTAATTGAAGTGTATAACTTGAATTAATGGGGGTGATAATAGTGCTTCTAAGATTCAGCTTTAGATTCCTTAATTATTTTTGTATATCATTATTACAAATGATTATTTCAGTTTATCCCTTCATAAGATCTGAGGATGCACAAAAAAACTGAAGCTTGCCTGTTTGGATCGTAGGGCTTATGGCTTAATTTAGGGAATCCCATTGTCAAGTTAGGTATATTTATAAAATGACTTGAGACCATTTAAGTTATAAATTTCTGTAGATAGGCATGTTAAGGTGACTCTTCAAACTGCTAGCTGTAATTTTCCTTTGACACTACCTTTAACTGAAGACCAAAAGAGTCAGCTTTTGGAAGCAATTCAGCAAAATAAATCAAAGACTTGAAGGGGAGTAGTACTGAAAAGAGACAATGTAAATGGATTTTGGTATTTATCCTGTGATACTGGTGTCAGTATAAGAATATTTTGGGTTTTTTTAATGAAGTGTGTGTCACAGGAGGGTTCCTGGCTGCTTTCAATTCAAAGGTTCAATTAAATTTTCAGTTAGATTTGATTGGACTAGAATTGCAGTTTCCAGGTTAGGTTGTTATTCCCTTATGAGGTCTTGTAGATTTATTGTCTTCCATTCTGTGTAGGAAAAATGTCAGCAGAAGAATGAGGAGATGGTTACTTATGCTGTCAAGGGACTTTAAATTGTTGCTTTTTAAAAAAAACATTCAAGTAGTGTGGTCATCCAGTCAGCAGCAGTGATAATAAAACTAAACAAAACTGTCCTGTACAGGGCAATCTTTATTTCTCCCCACAAGTAGCTGGCTCCAAGTAAAAAGCTTCTGCTTTCTTGCTCACATGTGATATGAAAGCAGATGAAATGGTTTTTTCATTAAACAAGCTTCACAAATTGAAGCCACACTACAAAGAAGAAAAAGATAATTGACCATATACTGAACAGGACTTTGTCAGAGGCTAGCAAGGGGAATGGAATAGAGAGTCATCTAAATAGAAAAATTGCTCTGGGTAATAGTCACATTAAGAAAAGGCTTCCTGAAAAGCCATTACATCTGTTGTTGTTAACTTGGAGGGTAGTTATAGAAGTATTAAACAAGTATTATTATGTCCTGTGTTGCTCCTGTCTGAATTCAGGTGCATGCAACAGAGTTGGCACCAGTTTCTCAAATCTGTTGTGAGCAGACAGATTTATGTATTGCATTTTTAAGTGTGCATCCAAGACTTCTTTCTGAATGAAACTGATATGGCTGAAAACAGACCTGTTATAGTGATGAATATAGTCTGACTGCTATCACAAGTGCATACTTGGTTGCATTACCGTGTTGCTGTCTAATGTAGAAAAAGGGTTTTAATGTGAACTGTAGGAGTGAATTCCTTTTGTACTGTTAAATTTAGGAATGAACATAGAGGCAAGAGGCTCAGAAACAACATTGAGAAGTTTAATTGGAGGGAAAGAAGATGAGAAGTGGGGATACAGAGATTTGTACAGAGATTGTAGAAAAGAGGGGGGAAAGCACGGAGAATGTATGGGCTGGGGAGAGAAAAGAGTTAACATGGTGCAGTGGAACATACAGTATGTGAGGAAACTCAAATAGAAAGTGAAGAGAAAACATGGGTTAACAGAGTGGATTAAATGCCTACAGAGCACCCACCGTATAAAACTAGGCTTTTGGTAGTTTGAGTTACACATCCCTACTCCTGGGCAACAGACTCTAAAGCTAACCTCTGAAGGATAGCAAGAAGGTACACTGGTGGTTGCAAGCAGCAATTATATCAAATGTATGGCTTTCCTGTATTGAATTATTATTGATGCTGTGATTTGTTAATGAGCAATATCTTTGTGTATATAACAACATCCATGTCTGATCTTAGATCTGCTTTTAAGTCTAATGTCTTAAAATGTGACCAGCAAGTCACACTGGTTGCTTTGCTATATCTCTACTAATAGATACACTTATTTTTACAGGGATGCTATCACACCAACTAAAGCAACATGTGATAGATGGAGAGAAGACCATCATTCAGAATCCCACAGACCAGCAAAGGTATGTGTCTTTCTAGCACTGATGCCAGGATGAGTTAAGAACCAAGAAGGACCTATGGTGTTGCATTCTTGATATTGTGCAGTGGAAACACTTGTTGTAAGATGAAGTGGAATCCATCATATGAAACTAGTAGCTTGCTTCATGTCTGCTCCAAAATGTTTCCCCTTTGTGGTTTTTTCATGTATCTTTACTTATCTCAATCTAGAAAGGACCATGAAAAAGCAGAGTTTGAGGTTCATGAAGTCTATGCCATTGATGTTCTCATCAGCACTGGAGAAGGGAAAGTAAGTGTCTTCTGTCTGTCTGTCTGTCTGTCTTTATTTATTTCATTTTACTGTCCTGTAAATGGGTATCCTGCAAGATTGACAATTTAATCTAAACCATTGGTTTTCATCAATAATGAAAATCAAATATTGTTCTCCTTACTAAGTTATTTATGGTAGTGTCTTAGGAAATCTATTTTAGGCTGTGGAAATATCTGTGTAACCATAATTGTGTTTCAAAAGCTCCCTTTATCCCCTTTTGTCTTTTGTAAAACTACCTGTCACATGACTTTCATTGGATGAGCAGAACTGGATATATTCTGCTGCTAAAATTGTCTGGAATTACTTAAATGTTTTTAGGCCAAGGATGCTGGACAGAGAACTACTATTTACAAAAGGGATCCTTCCAAGCAGTATGGTTTGAAAATGAAAACTTCCCGTGCCTTTTTCAGTGAGGTGGAGAGACGCTTTGATGCTATGCCATTCACTCTCAGGTACTCGTTTTCTGTTGTATTTGCTCATGCATTTCATAGCAGGAATCCCATCCCATTCAGATCTTCAATAGTTGAATGGTTATTACTATTTTAATAGTGTTTTGGCATGTCCTGCAAAAGGAAATAGGATGGTCCAGATTACATTGTTCTCTGCAGACTTGCAAGGTGATAACCCTGCACTGGAACTAGTCAGCAGGACTGTATACTCTATGCTGACAGTATGGGAATTCTCTAGTCTGTGTAAACCAATTAGGTTACGTATACTGTTTGGCTTATTTTTTGTAGTTCTAGTTCTGTGGGGAAGGGAGCAATGTGGCATGTGGGAAGTCTTACTCAGCAGTCACCTCTTTAGCTTGTGAGAGTCATTCTGCATCATCCATACACTCTCCATGCTACAATTGCAGATGTAAGGGCTATGTATATTGTTTTTAATTTATGCAGGTATGAACCTTATTTAACAAAAAGACTGCTGCTTTTATGAATGCTGAAATGCATACACTCAAGTTCTTAACTATTTTTATGTTCCACCAGGGCATTTGAGGATGAAAAGAAGGCCAGGATGGGGGTAGTAGAATGTGCCAAACATGAGCTGCTCCAGCCTTTTAATGTCCTGTATGAGAAGGAAGGTGAGAATTTGTGGCTAGCCCACTATCCATTTAAGTTTGGAATTGGATGCTTGTTCTAATTTTTTTTTTTTTTTGGTGTATTATTGGGCTTTAGAATAGGATTTGAGTAACTGAAGTCCAAGTTCCAGATAATGTTGGAGTTCAGTCCCCATCATCCTTGCCTACTGATTTTCTGGTTTGTCAGATGAGAGTTCAACTTCAGGTGCACTTGGAGAGCCAAAGCTGCTCCATTCCTGTTTTAGAGAGATGTATTGGTACACTTTCTTGCTCTTCAAATATTCTTCATTACAAGAACTTTTTAAATCTGCTGGGTTTAGTTTTAGGAGGTGATATATATTCCAAATATAGCATGTGTATGCTAAAGCATCTGTATCTGCTGGCTGGATTGTATTTCTGATTAATTTCTTGGCAGGGATGTAGCTGTAGATTTGGACTAGCATTTCAGTTACTTTCTAAGGCAAGTGGAAGGCATTTCCTGAATTGCCAAATGCATTTATTGCGAGGGGAGACAGGCAGGAGCTTCCATATACCATCTTAATGGGCATCAGCAGAAAACATGAGATTTGTTTTAGCTTTGGAACATGTTTTATGCTCAGTGCAAGTGTGAATCTTCTAATCTAGAAGTAGGAAACCTCAGACCTCATGATGCCAGTCCAACTCTGGGCTTACCAAAATATGTTGAGGGATGGTTCCCAACTTTTGCAGTTTTTCCCCTCATTTTAAAAGGTTGAAATGCTTCTCCAAAGGCTAGGTAATGACAGTGAGAACTTTATACGTATATATGGCAGTACTTTGGGGTCCACTGTTTCCCCTTTTGAACTTGTTCACCCCTGGAATGGGGCTTCTGAGAACTTTGCTGAAATTGAATTTGGCCCTTGCTCTAAAAGTGGTCTTTCACGCGCTGGGCTTATTCCTTCAGTTGTGCCGGCTTTCAAAGCAGTTCAAAGCAGTTGCTACAAAATGCTCAGGTTGTCTGAAGTAAGCTAAAGGGAAGGGAAGGAACGAAGTTATCTTTTGAAATTAATACTTAATTTCTGCTATTGCAATAGACATTATAGAACCAAAGTGGTGTTCTGTGCATATTCTTTTTTCATGCATGTGTATCAATTGTGTTAATATGAGAACTTTGCTAATGTGTTGATGTATTGTTAATTTTCAGGAGAATTTGTTGCCCAGTTTAAGTTCACAGTGCTTTTAATGCCCAATGGTCCTATGAGGATAACTAGTGGCCCCTTTGAGCCCGAGCTCTACAAATCAGAATTTGAGGTACAAGATGCAGAATTGAAGGTCAGTGCAGCAATATTATTCTTCATAAATTTGAAAAACACCAAATTTTTAAATCGCCATTAAGAAAATTGAGATTCCTATTCCCCATGTAAAAGCAGTACAATAAATATTACTGGTCATGTCTAGAATTTTTTGTTGTTGTCTGAAGAGAGCACAAGCATGGTTTGAACCTGGTACATTTTAACCATTAAATTTTAAGCGTGGAGAATAGCCCACAAGGAAATAGGTAAATGTATTAAAATGTATTTGTGTTTCTAAGAGTGATAAAAGTGCAGCAAGCATCTTTCTGTACTGCACTGAATGGGCACTGGGACTAACATAGCTTTAATAGTTTCCCTTAGTCCATTCAAGAGAAATGCTGGGAAAACCTTGTGCCCCCTGACAAATACATATCCATAGCATGGCCTGTGCATGTTATAAAAAGGGCAAAAATTCTTCAGGCATGTGGCCAGATGAGATGTGATATTTGAGCTATTTGCTCTCACAATGTGAGTAAAGGTCTTTTTCAGTTTTGAGTTACAGTGAAGTATAAGAACAAGTTGAATATATTCATAGAAAGTGATCTTGAATTAAATCAAAAGCAGTTGTGTAGACCTTTACTGGCACTGTGGTAGTAGTATTGTGTGACATCGTGTTCTTTTCTTTGGCCTGATCATGGTTACTGTCGAGTAATTCTCTGTAGACAGGTGAAAAGTAAAGAAGCTGGCTCCAAAGGATGCACAACTCAGCACTATGTGACGCCAAGTGTCAATCCCAGTGTGTGCCAAGCATTCTAAGGCTGGCTGTATTCCTTTATGGCTGGCAGTACTTTTCCCTTTGGTTTTGTTGTAGAAGAGAGGAATCTGCATTCTAGGTATCGCTCTTTACTCCTAACACTTTTCTTATTTTGTTAGGCACTCTTACAGAGTTCAGCAAGCCGTAAAGCCCAGAAAAAGAAGAAAAAGAAGGTAACATAATTGGTTATGTATTGAGTGATCTCATATGTGTTAACTGTGAGGTAGTGAGTCCCCCAAATTATATTTGTGACTTAGATACCGACGTTCCTTTTTGCAATCTTGGCATTAATATGTGGTCATTTCAGTACATGATATAGTATGATAGTACTGCACTTCCTTTATTCAAATGGCAGGAAGGTGTCAGGAGCTTGATAAGAGCAGGATAAATGGATGTTGTCACTTCATATTCAACCCCTGCCGCCATCACTGCCTCCGGCTCCGCCGCTGCCGCCCGCTTTCATCAGCGGGCGATAGCGCGCGATGCGGCCAGCATTTTGGAGGCTGTTGCCCGCTGACGAAAGTGAATGGCAGTGGCGGAGGGAGGCGGTGACGGTGGTGGTGGCGGTGGCGGAGGGAGGCGGAGGTGATGGCACCACCGCCACCACCTCCACCGTGGCCTGTTTTGGTCAGCGCGCCGCAGCCGGTATTTTGTTTATTAAAATGGCGGCCGCGACGCATTTGCGCATGCGCAAACGCGTCGCAGCCGCCATTTTGATAAACAAAATGCCAGCCGCGGCGCGCTCAGTCGCGTGCCGACCAAAACAGGGCATGGCGGCGGCGGCAGGGGTCCGCCTGGGCCTGTAAGTCTGGCATCCTGGGCCGGAACCGGCCCGCAGGCCGTAGGTTGCCAACCCCTGTCATGTTGGAATAAATTATGAGTCTACAATCCTCATTGTTTTCTCATGACTTTAGGGAGAGGTTTATATTGTTGAAATCTTAAGAGAATTTGAACAACAGAATTGTAATGTGTGCATGTTTGGGTTCTTTTTCTACCAGTGTTTTTCCCCTACGTGCTGAAGTTTTTTACTGCAGTTTCTAACACCTGAGCAATATCATTTATCATCTTTGTTCCTCTAGGCCTCTAAGAATGCTGAGAATGCCACAACAGGGGAAACAGCAGAAGAGAATGAGACTGGCGACTGAATGGCTTTGACTTCTCTGCATAGCATCTGATTCTTCTTCTCACATGCCCCCACTCAAAATAAGAGAAACAAATATCCCCTAATGGCTGTTTGTCTCATAGGACCAAATGACAAATAGCCTGGACTTCCCACAGAGTGCGACCAGCTGTGACTGACTTTGTCACTGAGGGAGGAATCTCTTGGCCACTTCAGAATACTTTAAAAAGTGTGAACTAATAAAATCAGGAAAAAAAACCCCTAGTCTACATCCAATCTTTCTAGACTTTGATAATAGTTGTGCTCATTAGACACGATGTTCTGAGCAAGAGGGAGGTTTTGGTTAGCTCTCCCCCCCTCCCGTTTCCTTTTTTACAGGTATGCCAGTTCCTCTGAAAAATTCTTTGGCATCTTTTCACAACTGTTCAAACATGCAAAAGCTCCATCTTCAAATTGCATTACATCCAGTTAGTATAACTTGCATGCTCGATTGGTGTTCTGATCTTCAGTTGTGTCGTCCCCCGTTCCCCCCCCCCCGCTTAAAACTCTGGGGTATTCATATGTTGCTCTGTGTTTTTCTTTTTAAGCCCACAATGTTGTGTTTTTAGAGTTGGTTGGCGGAAAGCTGGTTTAATTGCTGTGCAGACATTATCATTTTAATTTCTTTTAATCTGTTTATATGATTTACTGTTTTTTTTAAAAAAAAAATACTGTCCCAGTTCAAAGATACGTTGTAAAATCTTTCAACGTACCTTGTAAAATCTTTTCTAAGACCCAGAGAGAAAATAAAGCTGATCTTTTCAGAAATCCACCAGCTCTCAGCAAAAGCTTTAGCATTTTTGTTCTTCTGTGTTTATCTATTCTGTACACACTTGCCTTCTATAGACTAAAACTTACCACTGTCCTGATTGATAGGTTGTGTAAAGCAGGATTTTTCAGAAGAATCCTTACCATGTGTCTTTTTTAAAAAAAATAATGAAATGCTACAGAAGGGCCTGGAGGAAACTCCTCCATTAGTGGGAATCTTTTCTATAGTATGTCTTTTTAAATTGTCCCATTGGATTGTATATGATTGTGTGGGATATTTTTTCCTGTTGTATTGCAAGCCAGGTCCCTGTCTAGGCATTTAGCTAACTTGATGCCTGTAATACTGCCTTGTAAGGAATGAGAGCACCTGTGCTCTCTGGCAGAAAAAGTCCTTCTGAACAATATATCTGGAATTTAATATTTAAAAAAATCTTAACAGTTACTACCAAAGTTGAATTCCATAAAATAAACAAGTGTTGTTTTTCTCTGAAAAATCTTTTCCATCACTCTTTGTAAACTGTCTACTTTAATTTCTAATATATTCTCTTGCTCTTTTGTAAGGGGTCGCTTTCAGTGCTCAGACTGGGGGTACAGTTGGGTATATGTTCAGTGGAGAGTGAATTGTCTGGAAGTAGTAAACTTGAAGAATCATGCACAAAGCTTTCAATTAACTGCCAGTTTAATTGTAAACTGCTCCCAATTGTTAACCACAAACCTAAGGGAAAGGGTGGGTTGGGAAAGGGGTGAACACAACTTGTTTCTAAGAGGGAACATTTTAGCATTTATAAGTAATATGTTTTTTTACTGCCCTTCTATAAAAGAGGCTAAAATCAGCCACATTACCAGTTTATAAACCATTATGAATTGCTGGCGGTTTATTTAATTTTCTATTTTTATTTTGAAACTTTGAAACAATGTATCTCTTGATTTAAAAATGCAGTTGGAAATTTTGGAAAAAAATTCCCACCAAATGTTCTGTAATTTGATTTTTTTCCAAATAAAATTGATTAGACATCTATGGATAGATGAAGGGGTCTGATATGTGGAAGGTGATGATCTCAACATTAAATATGTGAAAAAATGCATGCATCTTTTAAGCCTAATGGTAACTCAGAAAATCAGAAAATATTGAATAGCCCTGAGTATTTCTAATTATTGGATTATTCCTGCTTCTGAATTTCCCAAACAAGCTAAATAGCTAATACTGCTTTTTTGGCTAGCGAGTCCCTCACTGGTGAGAAATTATTGGGACAAAGCTCAAATGCGTCAGCTTCTTTTATTGTTTGTGGTATGAATGAGGCTTTGGCGCTTGCATTGAATAACTATATTTGATTGCTGCAGTTTACTACTACTTTTTGGGAAAGGTGAACCTGGAATGGGTTTTTTGGGATTTTCCCTATAATGTGATGTATTGTTTGTTCTGACGTTAAGCAGCTTCTTGCTTTTTATTTTATTTAAGCAGGAGAGAGTGGTCCTTGAATTCTGAAATTGGTCAGGTGTAGACAACACTGAAAACTCACATGAGAATGAATTCAGTAGAATTGGTTGATTCTAACATCTGCATCCTGATCCTAATCATGCACGATATTTTTGTATCCTAATCCTATGTTTTTATCAGAACAGTAGCAGTAAAGCTCCACACTGAGTAATACTCAAAAGGTGCTATATTTCCATTACAGATATATATGTACTGCTCAGCAATATTTATTTATCGCCTCTTGGGTCTATCAGGTTTCCAAAGGAGATGCAGAATAGATAAAAACATCAGATGGCATCCTGTTTGGTAATTTCGACATCATAAACCCAATTTGCAACATTATAATCCTACATATTGACATTTACAGTTGTTTCACCAGCGTAGCTACCAAACATCCCCCCCAAAGCCTACCATAGAAGCCAGGCAGCCCTGCCAACAGGAATTTCTGAGATGCTGGGGTGAGGTAGTGAGTGAAGAAGTGTCCAGCCCTTCCTTGGTAGCAAAGCATGTTGCATTGTGTCATCCCAAAGTATTCACTTTCTGACTCAGCACTTGCTGCCAAAAAGGGCTGGATGCGTCTTCACTCAGTGCCTCATTCTCCAGTGCCTTGGAAGTCCCTCCGTTGGTGGGGCTGTGATGGAGCTCCATCGTAACTCCATCTCCTGATGCAGGATCACTGGTTTAAAAACAACAGTGCTAAAAGCCAATCCTAAAACATCTTAAGAATCAAAGGAAATGGAGAACCTGTGAGAAGCTCAGTAGGGATGCTACCAGTCAGGCTTCCCTTGAGTGGAAGTTAAATTATTAATCTACAGAGGAAGATTTGTTTGGTGTTTTCGTGTTCACAAAGTGGCATGGTGAAAATAAGTTTATTGCCTACCTGCTTCTCTTTAGCATTTTACAATGAGTTAAGTAATACATAGATTGGTAAGTTAAAATCAAAGTAGCTACAGGTTTTTGTTGCCATCACTTGATGGAAATGACACATTTTTAAAATTCAAGCCATCCTACCTCTTGCTTTGCTTGCTTTACAATAGCTTCCTCCCCATTTACATTTCTCAGATCTAGTCCCATACTGCTTACTACTTTGACCAGAAGGCCTTGCAATACAGATGATTCAAGCAATGAATTTTAGAGCTTCAGTGTGCTTTGAATAAAAGAAACTCCTCTGCTAATAATATATCTCTAACACTGAGGAGGTAAATAACTCTTCGTGTTGAACATAGATTAGTGAATGACTTGTCTGTACTGCAAAATAGAAAAAGTGCTTTAAAGTTCCCAGCATGAGTTCTAATCTGAAGTTGACCATATTTTATGCTAGACATCAATATAATGACCATCAGCCTTAATTTCAAGAAGCTGGTGTGATCTGGAAATGTGCGCTTACTTTTTTGTAAAATACTTCATTTTTACTAGGCATCAACCACAGATTTTTAAAGAGATGGGGGTCTGAAACATTTGATTTCTTGCTCCCTTTCATTTGTCATCTATCACATAATAGGTTCAATTTAATTAAGAGCCCTTTCAGGTGATTAAAAATCCATTATGCTAGCCAACATCTGACTTATTCTTTTAGTATATAGGACCCACTAAGATCTAAAATCTAAAGTTTCAGCTTATATCAGATGCTTTATATATCCATTCTGAGGCTACTGGAAAGTAATTTGGATTGCCTTTGTGTTGCCATTGACTTGATTGGGTACCACTGAGTCTGAAATATTTGTGAACAAAGCCTCAGTTTTTACTTTCATATATTGAGAGGCCTAAATAAGTTCTTTCTTACATATTTCTTTTCCACAAATTCTTCAGAAGAATAGCAGGATTTTATTCCTGTCCATTATATGGAGTCTGTAGGTTGGTCACCTGCACAAGAAAATAGATATTCCATTTCTTTGGCCTCTGCCCGCTTAAAACAACTTTTAAAATATATATATTTGAAATATTTACTGAGTCTTCATTATGTTGGTTTTTGGAGAAGAATCATTTACTACCCTGCCCTGCTTTTATGGTTTCCATCCCCTTGTGTGCACTGCAATTTTAGTCCAGCAAATGTGTGCACCCCACAGTAAGCCCAGCTGACAAGGCAGTGCATTTGTGCTGCTACTCAGGGAGACCAGTCTTTGTGGATTTTCCCTTTTTTAGTATCTGAGCAGCAGCATGCAGGGGCAAGTCTGCACAGAGCATCTTGGGAACACTGTAATGCTAGAACTTAAGATATTTTGGAAAGCAAGGTAGACCCAGAGCTGGGTTGGGCTGCACCACATTCTGCCTTTCCCCATACCAAATATGATGCTTCCGGCCAAAGTAAAAGGCATCTTCTCAGCCACAAAACGTACTGTTCTTGTAGCATGGTCTTGGTTGGCCTGTGTAAGATTAACTGGTCACCCAGCTCCTGTGGCAGTAGTTGTTTCTTTCCATAATACTAGTTAGCTTCTGGAAAAGGCAAATTTATGCTGCAGTTAGGTCACTACATAAACTCTGTTGAGGTGTGGAAGAGAAGAAAATCTGTTGAATTAGGATGCATAGTAAAAGTTGTACTCTGCTATGTCATTGGGATGTGGAGATCACCCTGGGCCTTCACAAACTATGGGGGGTTGCAGACTGCCAGAAATAGTGCAAATTGAGTCCACTTTAAGGGTTAGGGTTAGGGAATCATGGGAACTGTATTTTATTGTGACACCAGAGCTCTCTGACAGAGAAGGCTCAATGTCTCAGAAAAAAATACAGTTCCCATGATTCCCTAGCACTAACCCTAACCCTAAAAGTGGACTCAATTTGCACTATTTCTGGCAGTCTGCAACCCCCCTATATCAGTGATGTGTAAACTGTAACAGGTTCTACTAAGCTGTTAAGGCCATATGTAAGACCCTGGTGGCAGAGGATCAGCCTTCTAACAGCACAGAACATCACCATAATGCTGGCCACCAGATGACAAATTGGCCACAGCAACTGTGAACCCAGGGATGTGTGAATTAGTTGTGATTTCCAAAAGTGGCAGGGACTACCTGCATATTCAGGGTGGATATTCAAGCCACATAGAAGGTAGATAATAAATTACGCAAATCCTTGAAACAGTGGTCAGTTTTTATTCTCAAAAACATACATAAAGCATTTACAATTAATCCCTTTAACCCAGACTTGCCCTTTATCTGGACAAAAAGGTGCAGTGCCTCTAATGGGATTTTGTTGTTAACCACCTTCATGTTGATCTCATCTTTTAAATAAGTTGCAGCCCCCTCACATCTTTCAACATTTCACGAATGGGATGCATGTCGCCAAGCAACATCAGAGTGCAGCTGAGAAGGCAAAAGTTATTAATGAGGAAGAACACACAAGCTAGGAGAGGTTGTGTCAGTTTGCTTTTGCCTGAACCTACTGGGAAGGGCAAGATTCTGGCCCCTCTCCTCCCACTGAATTGAGGGCAAACCTCTGTTGCACACTGAACTCAGTTTGCAGTTACTGAAGTAAGGGGGGAGTGTGACATTTTAAAAGGAGCTGGAAAAGGAATGAATTGAGACTTGCAGCCATTTCTGATTTATTTATTTTTTAGCTGCCCTGGTTTGTAGAAGATACCTGGATAGAAGATTAGCACTCAGATCTGCTGCAAATTGCCAAGAATCATGGAATTGGAAGAGACCACAGGGGCCATCCAGAAACACACAATCAAAGCATGCCATGTGACAGGCAATGTTATTCTATCTGTTGCAAGTATACAAGTCTGTTGCAAGTATACACTTCCTTTGAGGAAGTGTGATGGAGTCTGTGCAGAGGTGGCGATCCAGCTGCCATTTACCTTGAAGGCCCTGGCCGTTTCTTTGGGGCACTGTGTTGTAGCACCAGGTGTATCTGCTCCCTTGAACACTAATGGCTGAACGTATTAAGATTGCTAGATGCCCTCATGTTATGTCAGTTACATTTTAAATCCCAGATTATTATACAGTGGGCCCTCGGCATCCACTGCGGTTTGGTTCCAAGACCCCTATATGGATACCAAAATTAATGGATTCCCATTAAACACAATGGTGTAGTGAAATAGTTTCCCTTATATAAAAGGGCAAAATCAAGGTCTTTTTAGAATTATTTTTTTTTAATATATTCAAACTGTCGATGCTTGAATCCGTGGATAAAGAATCTGTGGATAAGGAGGGCCAACTGTACTATATATTGCAACTTCTTCAATATAAGAAAATTGTTATTAAAAGCATTATACTGGTGGAGTCCTAGTGGCATAGTGGTTAAATGCCTGTACCGCAGCCATTCACTCATAGACCACAAGGTTGCGAGTTCAATACTAGCCAGGGCTCAGTCTAGACTCAGGCCTGCATCCTTCTGAGGTCGCTAAAAGGAGGACCCAGCTCTTGGGGGGCAATCAGCTCACAGTTGTAAACCTCTTAGACATCCCATAGCGTGATATGAAGCAGTGTATAAATGAAGCTGCTTTTGCATTCAGCTACTGCAAAAATAGTACCCTCTCATGTCAAGTTCTATGCCTCCTGATATGCCACCCATTTGCCTCATGAACTACCTGTGGAATTAAATGGTGGGGGGGGGGGACGACGACACAAAACGTATATTTTTTGTTATTGTTAGATGTACAGTTTATTAAAGTTGTTATCCTATCTGCATTTCAGAGGAAGCCCACTGAATAGAGTGGGACCCCTTTCTCCACAAAATGTTCCTTGGGATCACTGTAAACTTACACAATTTCTAACGTTTGTCATTAGATGTTGTGAACCGCCCGGATTGGGTCACCAATGGGCGGTATATAAATAAAATTTATTATTATTATAATATTATTATTATTATTATACTACGAATATTTTGTTAATTTTTAGTGAACTGGGGTTGCAGACTGTCAAAAATAGTGTGAATTCAGTCCACTTTTAGGGTTAGGGTTAAGGTTAGGGAATCATGGGAACTGAATTTTATTGTGGCACTAGAGTTTTCTGACAAAGAAGGTTCAATGTCTCAGAAAAATAACAATTCCCATGATTCCCTAGCACTAACCCTAACCCTAAAAGTGGACTGAATTCACACTATTTTTGACAGTCTGCAACCCCCCTAAATGTATAAAAGAGAAGACTGCAGTTTAAAATCACCGGCAAGCCTCACTTGTTGACCTTGAAATTTACAATTAGACTATTTATACATTCGTTTGGGATACAGAGTCTGCGTGAATAAATACAGTCTTTATTGTAAGTTCCACCACTGGAATTTATTATCTGAAAAACACCAGCAAGCGGGAGCTTTTAAAGTGTGCGTTGCCACCGCTTAGACAGCAACGCCGACTACCATTCAACGCCTCCTTTCACATTCAAAATGGCGGCCGCTGAACTGTAACAAAAAACCCGAACACTTTCCGTCAGGCGCCTTAAACTACATCTCCCGTCATGCAACCCAACGGGCGCGTGTGTGACGTCAGTGGCCCGCTCGCTACGCCGCCTATAAATAGCAACCGACGGTTTTTCTGGGCCTTTCCGTTGTTGTTGCTGCCATCTTGTGGGTCGAGGAGCCGGCCGTTGCTGCTGGCGAGACCTGTGAATCCGTCGCCATCCGGCCACAGCCTTGGTGACTCCGCTTGAGGGCTGAGCCCGGGGGACCCTCCCGGACATGAGAGCGAAGGTGAGCCGGGGATTGAGCCGCCCGGTGCGGTTAGTGGGGGATTAAGAGGCCCCTCGGTCGCCTGTCAGTGCGGAGAGGCCTGGGCCTGGCCTGGCGCCTTCGTAGACGGTGGAGAGGAGGCAGTTGAGGCTCCCTCGCAGTCTTAGGCCAGAATGGGACGGGGCTAGAAAGGCAGGCCAATGGCGGATGGAAATGGAGGCAGCGGCGGGCAGAGAGATCGGGGAAGACAGGGCCACCACCGGCCAAGCTCTCGGCTGCTCTACAGAAAGCTTTTAAAGAAGGTCCTGGGGGTGTTCAGTTATTTAAAAGTGTATGGAAGTGCTTTTATCATTTTCAAAAGTTGTATTTTGTTTTTAAACCAATGATCTCTTAAAACCTGGTAATAGTTTAATTCCATTTTAATTGTCACTTTTGTGGGTTTTTTAATTGTACTGTGTTTTTAGATTGTGAGTCGCTTTGAGTCCCAGTTTTGGGAGGAGGGGGGGAAGTGGGTTACAAATAAATACAATAACAATATATAATAGTATGTAATAATGGCATACGATATATAATAACAATAGGTAACAATAACAGTGATGATAATGATGATAATGATTGATAGGGAAACTTCCTGCTTGAACTGGAAATTTCTGGGTTTGTTAAGGGAAAGCATTTTTAACATATATAACAATATATAATAGTATGATAATAGCATATGATATATATAAAACAACAATAGATAACAATAACAGTGATAACCTTTATGGGCCACGCATGATCGCTAGGACTGCATCTGCACTGCAGAAATAATGCAGATTGACACCGCTTTAACTGCCATGGGTCTATCCTGTGGAGATGTTGGGATTTGTAGTTTGTTGTGCCACCAGAGCGCTCTGAGAAGGCTAAACACCGCACAAAAGTACAAATGCAATGCAGATGTAGCTAATGTCTGCAGTACTGGTCCCTGTGGATTTCTTAGTCTGTAGATGTTCGTGTTGTGTTCTCATTTAAGGAGATAATGAGAGGAACTGCTTATTTGGACTAGTAGTGCTAGGGGTCCCCCCCCCCAAAAATGTGCAAGCCTGTCCAATTCGTTGAGATAATGTAACATATAGTGGATCTGCCTCAGGCGATTGTTCTGTTATTTGATGCCATAACAAATATACTAACCTGTAACTCTCTTTTCCCCCCTCAGTGGCGAAAGAAACGGATGCGTAGGTATGTGAACATGTGATTTTATTTTATTTTTTACTCTGTAGCTCACTTGTCTGCTCTCTCAATCCTTAATACTGAGAGGGGTTTTAGGAAATGTGGAGTATAATAAGATGGCTTGTGTGTGCTCATCTTACAACTCAATGGTGGAGTTGAAATTTGAATGCCCCAATCCTATTCATGCTCAGAATTGGGGTCATGGTGGTTTAAATAAACATGCTAAGGATTGTCTTTGAAAAGTCATGTCTTGAGGTCTTTTCCAACTTAGGGCAACTGCTAAGGCAAACCTGTCGGGGTTTTCTTTGCAAGATTGTCTTTGCCTTCCTCTGAGGCTGAGAGAGTGCGACTTGCTGAGCGCATTGAACTCTGGTCTCAAAAGTCATCAATGCTAAATCACTACACCAGGGGTAGGCAACCTTTCCCCTTTAAGGGCCGAGGGACTTCATCTCCCAGAATCCCAGGAGCTATTGGCCAACATGGGACTATTGACTAACATGGCTGAGGCTTCTGGGAGCTGAAGTCCCTTGGCCCTTAAAGGGGAAAGGTTGCCTACCCCTGAAGTACACCATGCTGACTCTTCAGTGTAGTTTACTCCCTACCAAGTGTAATTGGAATTTTAGCTAAATAACTTTTCTCAGGTGCAGCCAAGGGTTCACACATTTCAATCATGCAAGGAAATCTGGGTAGCACAGGTCAAGCTCAATCATGCAGAGTCTAGCTTGTCTAGATCTCAGGAGTTTGGAGAGAGTCTGAGGCCTACTGTGGTTCTCATAAGGCTGTGTTTAAGAAACATGAGTGACAATTCAAACACGAGTGCTAGCGTAAAACCCAGAATCATTGTGTGTATGCAGTGATTTTTCTGGAAAATTATGAATTGCAGTCCCCAATGCCTTAAATACAGTGTGTTCTGACTTAGAAATTTTATTTATAATGTTCCAACAGCCCATAAGTATTTATACTGAAGTATTTGATTAGGAGTAATAAAGCACACTTCATGAGGTTCAGATACTATACTCAAAACAAATTGAAAGTTTACTGTGGAAATTATTTTTACCAGAATATTTCTACAATATGTTCTTCCTTTGTTTAAATTTATGAAAACCATTCAAAATACTAATTTTAGCACACTGGATAAATTGTGCATGATATGCTTGTCACTCTTTTATATCTAATAGTTTAATTTTCATCTGCTAAGGGCATTGGCTTACCGCCAGTTTTGCTCTTGTTGTAGAACTACTTTTCTAAAATGGCATCTGTCCTTGGTAAATAATAAATTTTATGAAGCAGATTCTTAGAAGTGGAAAATCTTATGTTGAAAATTCAGCAGATTTTGTACACTACATCATTGGACGTGTGACTACTTTATCTCTAATCCCTGCACCCCTTAAACTAATCCTGTGCAGGACTAAAAACTAACCTCATTATTTGGAGTTAAAATCCCCTGCTCAGCCATTGAAATCCACTGGGCAATCTTGGGTTGCTTCTGCCTGCTGTTAGAAAAGTTGATTCTGGAAGCAAATTGTATGAGGGTAGAGGGTGGTTAACAAGTGAGATGGACAGGCCACTGGAGGAAAGAGTTAGTTGTGTTATTTTTTCCTGAAGAGGAGCCAGAGCTTTAATTGGCTAATCATGGCTAAGGCACTCACAATTTTAAAAATATTTTCTCTTACAGGCTGAAGCGCAAAAGGAGAAAGATGAGGCAGAGGTCTAAGTAGACATTGCTCACAGTGCTACAGGAGCTGCAAAATGGAGCATGGAAGGATGGAGCTTGGGAAGCTGACTTCCAGATAATGCCTTCTATTTGCTGCTGCTAGAAGACTCCTTGCCTATCTTCAGGAAGGTCCATCTTAAAGTCTAGGAGCTATGATTAGTCAAGGGTTGTGCCCTGAGCATTGCTATTTTGGACTCATCCTCTGTGGCTTCATGTAGCAACTGTGTAAAATAAAACCCTTTTGTTGGAATTCAGCACATTTTTTCCTACCAAATGTTGAATCTTCAGTAAAAGGTTTTGAAATGGTAGAGACACAGATATGGTCTTGGAGTGGTTATAATTTCACTTGAAATTTTTGTTTGTAGTTATTTTTCTTGGTACTTGTAAAACTTGCTTATTTAAAGCTACCATACTGCTATATATGCAAACTTGCTTGTATACAGCTACCACTAATCACAGGTGGGGTAGTTCATTGGGTGAAAGGAGGTGAATTGTTATAGTCAGATTCAACCATCCATGGCTTAAAAATAATTATTTTTAAAAATCCAAAGAGCAACCCTTGATTTTGCCTTACTACACCATTGTACATAATAGGACTTGAACAACCTGTTAGCACTGTTTTCTGAACAATTTTGGCTGGGATATAGTTCTGTTAAGACTAGAATCAAATGGCAAGGCTTCATGGTATCAAAAGTGCAGCAACTCCTGATCTCTTAGTGGGGTTGTGTAGGTTCAGTTTCTTTTTGTCAGACAACAACAGAATGATGTTGCTCAATGATGACACTGCTTAGTTGTATATAGGACTCCTTGGGCTAAAAAAATCTGCAATAAAAGGCTAGCACAGGTAAAAAGATGGTCCACCTAGTGAATTCCTGATATATGTCATATCAGAATCTCAGGTCAGAAGTAAGCAACTTGGTGGTTGTAATGTGTCTTCATTGACTGCCAATTTATGGTGGCCCTGCCCTAGGGTTTTCTTGGCAGGATTTATTCAGGGGAAATTTGCAGTGGCTTCCTTGAAGGCTGAAATAGTGACTTGGGAAAAGTGAACCAGTGGATTTCCATAGCTGAACAGGGGTTTTAACTGGTCTCTATCATGGTTCACAATTAACTTGTAGTCCAAACTCTGGAGAATACCAATTACCATAAATCCTATGTTACTTTGGGACATAAGGGAATTGTATTTCAAAAACATTTGATGTGTGATAGTCCTAACCTGCTTCCAGTTTTTCTACATGCTGGGTTAGATGCATATTGTAGCAATTTCAGAGCCTTTAAAACCTGGGAAAAGGACTGCTGTGAAAATTTTATGTGCCCCCTTTTAAAAGAACACTTTTTGAGTACAGGTGTCCCTCCCCATTCATGGACTTGGGGTCTGGAATGGATCCCTTGTGAATCGGAAGGGATGACTGTATTAGAAAATGCAGTTTCAACAATTAGTAGGAGCTGAAGTTCTCTAGCTTGAGGTCTTGCACAACTTAAAATGATTGCTTAACTTTTATAAGTTACCTGTTCCAGAGAACTGTGGAAACAAATCGGCTGGAAAGGATCAGCATATGCATTTTCTGGGTCTGTAGACAGTAGACCTATAATGCTTTAAGTTGCATCTCAGCATGAAATCTTTACAAGAAGTTAAATATGTTGGGTAATCAAGGAACTAAAAATAGTAGTAGACATTTTAAACATTTCTTCTAAAAGTGACAGCCTTGTCCGCCTGTGGGCACAGGTGGAATTCATCATAACCCAGCTCTTAATTGTTCATGAGAGCTGCTTGTGCCCAGAGTTCAAATCCCCACTGGCCGTGGAAGCCCACTGGGTGACCTAGAGCAGGTCACACATAGCCTCAGAGGAAGACAAAAGACAAACCCCCTCAGAACATATTTTGCCAAGATGGCCCCATGATGAATGTTGACGGCAAACCTATCATGGTGGGTTTTTTTTTGGCATGTTTCAGGGGGGGGTTGCCATTGCCATCCTCTTGAGGCTGAGAGAATGTGACTTGCCCAAGGTCTCCCAGTGGGTTTCCATGGCCAGTGGGGATTCGAACCCTGGTCACAAGTGGTAGTCTTAACAGCTCCAAGTACTACATAGGGATTTGAACCCTTTCTCTGCAATCCCATGAGGGTTGCCAGGTGAAAGGCACACAACAAGGAGTTGTTCCAGCTGCCTTTGTCCCAGAGAGAGACCCAAAGTGCTTGGAGAGGACTTGGGGCAGACTAAGTGGCTTCCAGACGAGTCAATTAAAAAAAATCACAACAAAAACAATATAAAATAATTTTAAAGCCATTAAAAACACAGTAAAAACACCCTCAATGAAAGTTCTCCTGCCTAACGCATTAAAAACCTGTTTAAACCAAAGAGAGTGCTTAAGTGCACTGATAAGCGGTATAAAAATGCACTTGCTATTGATATCTTGAAACTCGTAATTTTTTTTAAAATTGTAAGCCGCCTTGAGTCACTTTCTGAGAGAAAGGCGGTATAGAAAATAACTGCGGCTGCCATTAGGGAGAGCAAGGAAGGGGCGGAGGGTCTGTCAAGGCGGCTGAGGAGGAAGCAGAAAGCCGCTTGTTAATGGTGGCCGGAAGACTCCAGCCAGCCTCAGTGTCACGTGACCACGATACGCTCCTCAGGAA
>CM034703.1:180492037-180503750 GCA_020142125.1 Phrynosoma platyrhinos
AGGGGTTGCCATTGCCGCCTGAGGTCACCCAGTGGTTGTTTATGCTTTTATGTTTTTATGCTCAAACTTGGGAATCAAACCCAAGTCGTAGTCCAGTGCTCAAACCACTACGCCAGGCTGGCTCCCAGCCCTAATACAGCTTTCAGAAAATGTGTTTAGAAGTACAGTAGTTAAGATTGCTTAGTCCTTAGCCAGAGCAGTAATAAAAGATTAGCACCAGAGTGGATATCTGCTCTGCGGCCACAACAGACTCGTTCCCAGAATTCTATAGCATGGAGCCAGGGCAATTAAAGTGGTGTCAAACTAGGTTATTTCTGACACGTGGATTCATCTGTAGTTGCCCTTGGGTAAAATTCAAATACATCACTGTGTTATTTTATAAAATCAGTATTGAGATCTTGTAGCACCTTTGAGACAACTGAAAGAAAGAATTTGGCTTAAGTCTACTCCCTTAGACTTAAGTCTACTCCCTCAGATAATCAATAGTAATAATAATATAATTATCATATGTTTCCTGCCTTTCCCTATGGATCAAGGCAGGGAACAACAATAAACAGGTAAACAACATCAGTTAAAAGATGTCAGTTAAAATACACATCAATTTAAAACGACAAATAACATATACATACATTTTAAAAATCCATATTTTAAAATTCACAATTTAAAAATCAACTGGATAGGTCTTCCAGAACAAACTGGTCTTCAGTTATATTCGGGCAGCATATTCAGCTGTTGAATCTCATCCATCAAGCATTTAGATGTATTTATCTTGTTGCTCTTTGGTGATCCCAGGTGGGAAGGTGCATATTCTATGTAGGATATATTCTTAGGCAAACCAAATATGTTGAAGTGGGGAATCGAACTTGAGTCCCTATATTGGGAGAAAGCCAGGATATAATACTGTATATACTATAAGTCTAGAAATTGTAGTTAAAAAGAAACTCAGATAAGTTGAGTTGACTTATCCATAAGTCAATGTAAGTACTGTACTTATTTTTTAAAAAAGGAACCATCCCCTGCTGAAAGGCAAGAGTGTAATTTAGCATGAGCACAAACATTTATGCCTGCTGGAATTTTGTAAGTTCTTCAGCAATGTTTTTCCTTTGCTTCCTCCTTTAGATTCTTTGTTACATGGCCCTAGGTTTAGCCTCAGTTTATCCACGGGTCATATCAAAATCCATAACTTTGGCCCCAAGACCTGCCTTGGGCTTATATATGAGGTTGACTTATAGTCAAATAGATACAGTAAATATAATAATAATAGAAATAGATAATTTATTGGGGGAGGAGCAGTAGTGTTATAAACATCTTTCCCCAGCCATGGGATACAAACAAAACTGTATTATATAAGATGCTTGACTAAGCAGAGGTGGCTTTCTTCTCCTGATGAAAGTAGACCTAATATTGATATTAGATCTTTGATATTGATACTCAAGATATTGAGTATGGTGAAGTAGATCTAATATTTTTTATTGTGTGCCTCCATGTCATTTTTGACCTATGGTGACTTATGGTTTCTTCCAAGGGGGTTTGCCATTGCCATTCTCTGAGGTTGAGAGAATGTGACTTGCCCAAGGACAGACACCCAGTGGATTTTTATGCTCAAATGGGGAATCAAACCCAGATCTCATATAGTCCAGTACTCAAACTACTATACCATGTTATCTCTCAATATAGCTTTCTGAAAATATGTTTAGGAGCACAGGAGTTAAGATTATTAAGTCCTTAGCCAGAGCAGTAATAAAAGATGAGTGCCTTTAAAGGCTCTGTTTTTCCCCTCCTGCAATGCACAGCTGTAGAGGACTGTAGGGACTCGGCTTGAATGTATTTACAATTAACGTGAGATACTGTCACCCAAGAATACTCTAATACACGAGGTTTCTATAGCAGGTGCTCTGTAGCAAACAAAGTAATCTGAAAATGGGAGCTGGTTGGAAAATCCCTTGAATACGTAGTTGAAATCCTTCTTAAAACTGAGATAGTACTGCAAAGGGTTTGTGATGTCTCCCTCATCTCCTATGCCACCTCTAAACAGATGCAAAGAGAAGACATTTTCATGCTTTGCTTTTCATTTTTCTTTCTACAGCTCTTGGAGGAAAATCAAGTCGGAATCTTTGCCATAATCAACCCTGGCATGTCTCTGAAAATTTTGCATCACAAGGGTAAGGACGCTTGGAAGGTTTTCTCTATTAAAATATCTGGCAGTGGTAATATGTTAGGGCCTTTTGGAGCTTCAGGATGTCATTATTTAGAATTGCCTTTGATTGTAAAGCGACTTTTCCTAAGCCTTGCAGGGTAGAATGTTAGTTTGAAATTTTAGTTTTAGTTTGAAACCCTAAGTATAGTAACTCAATTTTTTAAAAAAACTGACCTTTTGCTTTCTGGGGTTTTGTGATTAGTTACTTGAGCTCCCACCCCTGCAGCTTCTCAGATTTATCTAGTCTCATGTGAGAGTTGAGTATGGATTATGCGTACATAAATCTTCACTGAATAGTTTGGAACCATAAACACATAAAACAGAGTAACTGTCACTCAGAGCTATTGGTTGTTGGGTGTACTTCATATGATGATCTTGGGCAACACAAGAGAATGTTCATTTCAGTGTACATCTTCTGGGCAAGAAGAATTCAGAAAATATTAGGAAATTGACAAGTGTGAGGTATGCTGAATGCTTTAAGGCATTAAAGCCTTTTGATAAACTAAGGACATTTAATTATAAATTGATGTGCTAGGCTAGATGGATGTTTTATTCATTTGCTGCAATTAGATTTTCTTGATTTAGATTTCAAACCCCAGTAATGAGGCTTTGTGTCAGAATGGTTTTTGTTTTTAAGTTGGCTTGTTTGCTAATCCTGGCTGCAAGGTCCTGCTCTTGAAACCCTATATTCATGGCACAGTCATTTTGGACTGCAAATGCTACTTAGACACAGTCCAGGAATAGCTATATGATTCTTGTAAACATTTGTATGAAAACACCAGTTGTATAACTCCACCTGAAGTGCTTTGTTCAGGATTGAGCTCAAATGGTAGAAGTGAGGGAAAGAATGTAGAGAAATTAAGATAGCTGTAGTGAAGCTATTCCAGCAAAACAAATACTGAAAGGTCCCTCATAGATAGACTGTAAAATACATGGATTGAATGACTATCTTAGACATGCCAACTGAACATTTAACCTTTATGTCCCCGTACAGTACCTTGACTTCGTTTCCCAACCCAAACAGAGCCAGGAAAACATGCCTGACCGCGATAACAGCTATAATGGTACCGGCAATGATGAGGCGAGTGCCAACTCCTATGTCATCTGCCGGGACTTCCTGCGCAATGTCTGCAAGCGGGGCAAGCGCTGCCGCTTCCGCCACCCTGACATCAATGAGGTCACCAACCTGGGAGTCAGCAAGAACGAGTTCATCTTCTGCCATGACTTCCAGAACAAAGAGTGTGTCCGCATCAACTGCCGATTCATCCATGGCACCAAGGAGGATGAGGACTGCTACAAAAAGACTGGGGAGCTTCCCCCGCGCCTTCGCCAGAAAGTGGCAGCTGGGCTTGGCCTCTCCCCAGCTGACCTCCCCAATAGCAAGGAGGAGGTGCCCATTTGCAGGGACTTCCTCAAGGGGGATTGCCAGCGGGGAGCCAAGTGTAAATTTCAGCACCTGCAGCGGGATTACGAGTACGATGCTCGAGGGCTGGCCACCCGGGAGCAGGGCATCACCACCCCTGTGCGTCGGTATGACCCATACGACCCCATGTATGACTCTGACCGGTGCTATGACGACCATGACCCTGTACTCAAGCGGCGGCGGGTAGACGGGCTCCACTTTGAGACTTATGAATACAACTTCACCAGTCCACGTACAGTAGAGTACCGGCTGCTGGAAGAGGAGAACATAATGCTCCGTAAACGAGTTGAAGACCTCAAGAAGCAAGTTAACAACCTCCTGGCCACGAACGAAGTTCTCCTGGAACAGAATGCCCAGTTCCGCAACCAGGCCAAGGTGATGACTCTAAGCTCCACAGCGACAGCCACTGAGCAGACTTTGGCACCCACAGTGGGCACTGTCACCAACTACAACCATAGCATTGCCCAGACTCACACCACCCTGAGCAGCCAAGCTTTGCAGCCACGGCCTGTCTCCCAGCAGGATTTGGTGGCTCCAGCTGGAGCACAGGCAGCACCTCCCAGCAATGCAGCACCTCCTATGAACCCCGAGATCACCCCACTGTCAGCGGCTCTGGCTCAAACCATTGCTCAGGGGATGGCTCCACCCGTCTCCATGGCACCCGTTGCTGTCTCAGTGGCTCCAGTGGCTGTGTCTATGGCTCAACCACTGGGGGGCATCACCATGAGCCATGCCACCACACCAATGGTGACATACCCCATAGCCTCCCAGAGTATGAGGATAACAGCCATGCCTCATTAGCCCACATCCAGGGGACATGCACTCATTTGGTCTGTGCTACCCCTAGATCAATGGAGAATGCTTATGCGGATCCATTTCTGTCCTGTTGAAGCATACAGAAAAGATAATGAAATTGATTTTAAATGTAGATCTGAAAGCCACCAGAATTCCTATGTGGGAAAGGACTACCAGTTGGGTTGACAATTGGCCTCAAGCATGCATATGTGGCTTCCCCACCACAAATAGCAGCAGGGCTCAGGGATGACAAAACTAGCAAAGTAGTTTGGCAAGTGCAGTAATCTCATAGCCTCTGTGTATATGTTATCTCTTTTACAGCTTGTCCATCCTCATGGAGTTACCCACCAAGTCCTTTGAGTGTATTAATTCAGCAGATGGCCCTGCTTGTGGAAACATTGCTTGCACATACATGCTCATTTCTTTGGTGGACCAGTGAAAATACAGTTGTGCTACCTGGTACTTGCTACTGGAATGGAGAGAAGCTTTCATGTACTTGGTCAAAGTAAAAGCTGAGGCTCAAACAGTGCTAGCTCCACAGACAACAGAGACTGATCCAGACTTTTCTTGGTGTAGTATTGCAGGGACCCAGGCTCTTAGTTTGAACTTAATTTGTCTCTTTTGCTCTAATAGACAGAAATATGTGGAAAATCTCAGAAAAGACCAGATTTAATCAGATTTCTTTCTGACTTGATCAGAAGCAGAAAGGTGAATAGGTATATATGGAAGGAGCAGATTCAATATGCAGTTGTTACTACAGCTTGTGTGGTTGCTGACATACACAAAGATGGCATCTTTTGTATGCATTTCTGAGTTGTCAGAATCTAAAATGCAGTGACAGGATCTCTTGCAACCACTCAAAGCCTGAGCAGCTTCATTTCCCTTTGACACCTGCAAGGCCACCTGATGCCTTGCTGGTTCAGAAGCTGTTCATTAGTTGTTTCCCAGTCTCTTCTTTTCACTGTGCTCTTAACTGCCTTCTGCCTGTATTTCATGTCTGAATTTATCTCATTTCCTAGAGTTTCTTGTTTGTAAGGAATTTCCTGCTCTGCATCGCCTCATGTTTTGTTATACAACACAACACTGTGTTTTTTTTTTAAGAAACCTCCCTCCATGCATTTTTTCTTGGTTTTTTGGTTTCATCTTGATTTCTTTTTTATTGATTGGTGTGAACTTCAGCTCTTCCTTGGGTCAGAAGCAGCTTTTGCGTCTTTTTGGTTGTTTTGGTTGGTTTTAATTAGAAGGTTTTAAAGAAAAAAGAGGAAAATTTTTCATGACCCAGCTGTTTCTACAGTTAGCAGTGTAAATGTTTTCAGCTATTAAAACAAATGTACAGTCCTCACACATTTCCAGTGATTATATGATTTTATACTTACATTTTTAGAAGTTCTTCTCTTTCTCTTCCCCCAATATGTAATATTTTTCATATGCAATTCAGAATTCCCTTTGTGAAAGAGGATGAATTTTAAAATATATTCTGTGTAGTTGAACACAGCAATTTCCTCCAACACTAACAGAATTACAGGAGATAGTGGGAGAGTAAGTGAAATGATGTGATCTAGTAGGTCTTAATTTTAGGCAAAATTTGTGGCAATTGTAAACTTGGTATAAGACCTGGACCAACTAATATTTACCCAAGGTAGACACCCTGATCCTTTTCAGTGGGCCACTAGCCTGAGTCCTTTCCATGTTAGTGTTAGACTGAGACTCAGAGCTCAGGAAAGATAATGTATGTTACCTAAGGATATTTTTAAATATGTTTATTCAACATAGGTTTGTTTGGGATTGTAGCCAGTAGCTTTAAAAGCAAATCATTTCATGAGCAATGCCTCTATAACAAAGAAGGAAAATCACATAGCCCTCCAGATGTTGCTGGATTGCAATTCCCAACTTTCCTTACCATGAGCCATGCTGACTAGGGCTGTGGGAGTTGCAGACCAGTGGCATTTAGAACCACACATTATTCTCTTCCCTGCTGTATGTTGTATCTGAAAACCGTATTCTATGTTTGAACTCCTTTAAACCAATGTTAGGGAAAGTAACTAGGTCTGTTGGCTGTATCTATGTAGGTTTTTTGCTTCCATTTAGGAATCATAGGAGGAAAACCCAAAATCCTTCAGTGACATATCGGAGCTACACAGAATTCAGAAACAAAAGAAAAGAAAAATCAGATAATAGGTGTGTTTATGGTTCAAATCACAATCTGTTTTAAAGTTATTTTGTTGCCTTTGTATAGAATAGGCTATGTCCATACTGTGCCATATGTCATTCTGATTTAAATGGCCCTCTGTTAGAGGGGTCTCTGTGAGCATTTTGCACATCTAATGTTTTGTAGGCTGCAATTTATGGTGGCCCTATGAATGAGAGACCTCCAAGAGCCCTGCTCATCACAGCTTTTGCAAACTCAGGCCCATGGTTTCCTTGGCTGAGGCAACCTATCTGTCATGTGGTATTCCTCTTTTTCTGTTTTCTTCAGCTTTACCACATGTAATCTTTTCCAGTGAATTGCATCTACTCATGATATGTCCAAAGTACAATAGCTTCAATTTAGTCATTTTGGCCTTTAGGCTTGATTTCCTCTCATACCCATTTGTCTTATTGCATCTGACATGTAGGGGATAAAAGAGGTTCAGCTGCAGCAGATTTGACAGGGCAAAGGCAAAAGAACAGCAGAGCTTACATATACACTCCCTTGTGAAAATCCATGACCAGTTCTTCTGTGTATGACCTATGCTGCACATCATATATGAAGGCTGCTGACACATTCTAGTTTAAATTGCATTCAGGTTGGTTCCTGCCCATGTTTAAGTGAAACTGAATTTTTTCTAAAACCCTGTCTTTTTGCATTTGTTAAAATGTGCAGTTGGCCCTCCATATCCACGGATCTTTTTATCCACGGATTCAACCATTCACTGCTTGAAAATATTTTAAAAACATATAAATTCCATTAAGCCAAACCCAAGTGGATACCAAGAACCTACTGTATAGTGTATTTAAACATCAGAATTTATATCTGTATAATTGGCCTTCAGAAGCCATGTGTCTGCATCACTGATATATACAGGCTTGTCAGCATTTAATTTAAATACTAGCCCTTGGGTGAAATGAGGGTTAAGAAGCTGACTCAGGACAGACACAGACCTGGACAGGTTGTTGGAGGCGGGGGGGAATGGCTGACACCAGCTGGCATTTACTGGCTTTTCAGGCACCAACTCTGATTATTTCCTTAAATTGTACAACTCATGCTGGATCAGATGAAAGGTACGTGTACTCTGCTATTCCATTGTGCCCACTAGATGCCTATGTAAAGGTCACAACCAGGACATGAGTATCAGATGCAGCATACAGCTGTACAAGTAGTCATGAATAACACTATTCTTCATTGATGTGTCTAATTTTTTAAAGCTGTCTAAATTGGTACCTATCACTACATCTTGTAATGGCAAATTATAGTTCAACTATTCACTATATGAAGAAATACAGCCTACTATTCACCTTCAATGAGTGACCTTAATTCTAGAATTGTGAGGAAGAAGAAAAAAACTATCAACCTCTATGCCTTGCATAATTTTTTTTTCAGTTTTATCACGGTTCTCCTTACCTGTCTTTTTTCAGCTAATGATCCTCCATGCAATGTAATTTTTCCTCATAGCCAATATGCTTCAGATCTCTGGCCATTTTCGTTGCCTTTCTTTTTAATGTTTTCCAGCTATACAGTATGAGTTATGGTGCTTATTTCTAAGTTGTTTTAGAGATGCGCACAATAGCAAGTCCATTTCTATACCGCGTATTAGTGAACTAAGCACTCTCTGAGCAGTTTACAAGTGTAAGCTAATTGCCTCCAACAGGCTGGGTACTCATTTTAGCAACCTTCGAAAGGATGCAAGGCTGAGTGGACCTTGGAGCATTTCAAGACTCCCTTGATGCTGGTATAGAATTTGCATTTCTCACAACTGCCATACACACACTGGCATTGAGCTGTTCACCATCGCCCTTTTGTGGTCATTAATTTCCATTTCAGTGGAGAAGCTGTGATTTTTGTACCAATGTATATCACTTTATACTTTTTTTTTTTACAGAACGAGGGTCCAAAACACTGCAGATATAGTCCAGTTTGAGACCACTTTAACTGCCCTGGCTCAGTGCTAGGGAATCCTGGGAATGGTAGTTTGTTGTAGCACCAGAGCTCTTTGACAGAGGAGGCTAAATGTCTCACAAAACTACAGTTCCCAGATTTCCCTAGCACTGAGCCAGGGCAATTAAAGCGGTCTCAAACTGGATTATTTTGGCAGTGTGTTTTGGACCTAGGTTTGCCATTTTGATGTGGTGGAGAAACCTCCTCCTGGACCAATTAACTATCTCTGTTTGTCCTAACTACCTTAATTAGATATTTTCAGCAAATTTGGCTATCAGCAAATTCTGTCTTGTCACCTGAAGGGCAGAATCTAAGCAGATGGTGAAATGATGGCTGGCCACCTTAGCCCTGTACTTAAAACCTTTTTCCAAATTGCTACAGTGCAAGGCAGGCCTGTTTTGGAAGATCTGTAGTGAAATATTAATCTGCCTCATTCTTCCTATCAGGCCCTTAAGGGGAAATATCTTCTGTATGGAGAATTTGCAATATTGCCTCTGCTTGGTTAGACTGCCTTCTCCCATCAGTTGGTGAAATGATTAAGAACAGTAGAATGGATTGTTGATATTGTATGCCTTCAAGTCACTTCCAACTTATGGTGACCCTGAGGCAAACCAATCATGGGATTTCTTGGCAAGATTGTCTCAGCCTCAGAGGAAGGCAAACCCCAAACCCCCTCTGAACAATGTGGTTGGGGATACATTTCCAAGGAACTGGGGATAAATTTCAGAAATGCCAGACCAGAGCGCCATCATCTTTCTCTTGAGAACCCAGCAAGCTCGCTTTCCCGAACCTAACTACAACATATAATTCCAAGCCAGCATGGACATCTGGAGGGCACCGAATTGGGAATGCTGCTGTAAGTCATCTGATCCACACCACTAGTAGTTAGAAATGCCTTATTTGCACTCTTCCCGTCTCTGGGCTTGTTACCTGGGCTTTTGGCAGCCACAGGTCTCTGTCCCATTAAGAAGCCACATTTCCTGGAATCTGGATAATAGTGCAGCCATTGTTGTGCCTTCAAGATGTTTCTGACTCATGGCAACCCTAAGAGGAACCTATAATGGGGTTTTCTTGGCCAGATTTGTTCAGAGGTTTGCCATTAACGGCTGGCCACTCGAAAATTAGCATGCCCCTTGGGGCAGAAGCGCTTAGGCTGGGGAGGGCATGGCACTATGAACTATACAGTAAATACCAGCAGTTCTGTTGAACGTAGCAAGGGCATAGCTTGTGACAAGGAAAATGAAGAGCAGAAGTCAGCCATGGGAAGGAAGGGTTTTTAAAAGAAAGCATAGGAACGGTTAGGATAAAGCAGTTTAGGCAAACTGCTCCTGCAGTGAAAACTAGGTGTATTTATTAAACATGCAATTTCCTGCTTGCCTATCAAGTGTAACTTAATGTGTGTTGTGCATTTAGAGATTTTCATTTACTGCAAAAAGGCATATGGGAGATGGAGCACCATCTACCCTCCCTTTGCCTGGCTGTTCAGCTATTTTTAGTCATTTCCCACAGGGCAGCTCCAGTCCTGGAAGTGAACAGGGGTGGGAGGTGGGAGAGGCCTGGAAGGAGCTAATGGCAGCAAATTAAATATATAAAATACAGTATATAAAAAGCAGACCTTCTACTTTTCTAGGGAAGTGTGCAAGTGGTTGTCTATGTTTACTTTTGCCTTTTGAGGAAGAAAGGTTCTTAATCTAGAGAAAAGACGCAGTTGCAGAAATAAGGAACATTATGCTGTAATGGGTTGAGTGTTTGACTCTGGTTCAAAATACACTGCAGAAATAATCTAGTTTGAGAACCCTTTAACTGCCCTGGCTCAGCGCTAGCAAATGCTGCAAATTGTAGAGCTCTCTGAAGGTTAAATGTCTTACAAAACTAAGTTCCCAGAATTCAATTAAAGCAGTGTCAACCTGGACTATTTCTGCAGTGTGGACTGGACCTATGACTCTGGAGTCCAGGGTCTGAATTCCCTCTCCGCCATGGAAACCCACTGAGTGACCTTGGGCAAGTCACACTCTCTCAGACTCAGGGGAAGGCAATGGCAAACCTCCTCTGAACAAATCTTGTCAAGAAAACACCATAATAGGGTCACCATGAGTCAGAAACAACTTGAAGGTACACAACAACAACAATAATGTTAAGGTGTAGAGAAGTAAGCTGAAGAGAACACAGAAGTTATGCGTAAATGTCAGTAGGCATGAAATGGAGGTAACAAGAAAGGAAATAATGATGTATTGCTGGGATAAAAAAACTCAAAAACAGTTTTAAAATGTAATCCATTCTCATTTCCTTGATCTTGAACACTCAAGGAGCAAAAACCAGTGTATTTGTGGCTGTTTGAGGGGAAAGACTAAAGAGGTAGGGGTTATGCTATAAAACTGCAAAATGTTGAGTAGAGTGGAGAGAACAGACGAGCGGCATCTGCACTGAAGAAATAGTCCAGTTTGACACCATTTTAACTTCTGTGGCTCAATGTTATGGAATTCTAGGAATTGTAGCTCTGGTGCCACAACAAACTGCAGTTCCCAGAATTACATAGTATTGAGCCATGGCAGTTAAAGCAGTGTCAAACTAGATTATTTCTGCAATAGATGCAGCCAGGGAGAATTTTTCCCATTTGGTAATACTATAATTCACATTCAGTTTGCTTGGCAAAAGAAAATACTTTATACAATATGTGCCTGCCCTTGTACTGCTGGATTAAACAGCTTGTGTAATTACAGAACACCACTATATAGGCTTCAAACTATTACAGGTGGCTGCTCCGATAAATAATCTTGTTTTTTTTCTTTTGAAAAATTCAACATTCCTGGAGAGCATGGCTACGTGTTAAAAGAGGAAAAGGATTTTGTGACAGTACCATTTGCTGCACAAATTGATGTTATATCTTTGAATATTCATGAATATCATCTAAGTTCTCAATTGTGGAGTTTTAATAGTAGGACTGAAGTAAAATGTCTGTCATGCTGACACTGGGATAGGATTAGAAAGTGACAGGCTAAGAAGAGTCAATGGAAAGTTGTTCTGGAAGAGGTTGTGGAGTATGGAAAATCAAGGTTACGGGGAGCCCAGTAAGCTTATGGTTAAAGGCAGAGCAAGCAATTCAATCTAGAAATTTAAAACCTGAGGGAAGAGTAGATACAGGCACTAGCCTTTAAAAAAAAAA
>CM034703.1:180512152-180528222 GCA_020142125.1 Phrynosoma platyrhinos
CATCCGGCCTCCGGACCTTAGGTTGCCTACCCCTGGCATAGATCATAAGAGACTATGGAACACCCTTAAAGACATGGGAGTCCAACACATCTGATAGTCCTGATCAGGAATCTGTATTTAGAACAAGAGGCTATTATTGTCAGACCAGAACATGGAGAAACCGAATGGTTCCCAATTGGCAAAGGGGTCAGACAAGGCTCCATCCTATCACCATATCTGTTCAACTTGTGTGCAGAACATATTATAAGGAAAGCAGGTTTGGACACAGAAGGAGAAGGAATGAAAATAGGAAGAAGGAATATCAACAATCTAAGATGACACCATAGTAATTGCAGAAAACCTCACAGACCTGGAACACCTAGAAGAAAGTGCTAAGGCAGGCTTAATGCAGAACATAACGAAAACAAAAATAATGACCACCGAGGACCTTCACAAGTTCAACCTAGACAATGAGGAAATAAAAATAGTAAAAGAATTCTCATACCTGGGATCAAACATTGATAGAAATGGGGACTGCAGTCAGAAAATCAAAAGAAGACTAAGAATGGGGAGGGAGGCTATGAAAGAACTAGAAAAGATCCTAAAATGCAAAGATATACAACTCAGCACAAAAGTTAGAATCACAGAAGCCATTGTATTCCCTATTACCATCTATGGATGTGAGAGCTGGACAGTTAAGAAAGAAGACTGGAAGAAAATCAATTGCTTTGAGATTTGGTGCTGGAGAAGAGTGTTCAGGATCCTGTAGACAGCCAAAAGGACAAATAAGTGGGCCCTAGAATAGATTAAACCGGAAACCTCCCTGGAAGCCAAGATGACCAAACTGAAGCTGTCGTACTTCGGACACATCATTAGAAAAGACAATAATGCTGGGACAGGTGAAGGGAAGTAGGAAGAGAGGAAGCCCACATGCCAGATGAATGGACTCTGGGTATGAGTTTGCAGGAATTAAGCAGAGCATTGGAGGATAGGGGATACTGGCTAAGAATTGTTGCAAAGGGATTTATTTATGTTTGTTTATATAGTGGGGAGTTGTCCAGTACTGTATGGGTTCCCTTACACTCAGCATGCCCCTGTTTAGGTACAAACATCTTCTTCCATCTGTGGAAAGGCTAGAGCAGTATGTGGTTAAAAGTGTCAGTGAGATAAGGGTCCATGTGTCCCCAATTTAGCCATTTTAGCAGGTGATATTGAGCAAGTCACTGTTTTATCAAGCTAGCCAACCTCTCACATACTCACAGACTAAAATAAGTGCTGTGGGAATTCCATACATGTTGGCTTTAGTTTTGTGGAGCAAGTATTGGATAAAAACATACCAAATAAAAGTCAAGGTTGCTGGAAGATGAGATACATACCCATTTTGTCTTTGAAGCTGGGTGTTTTTGGTGGAGAGCTAATAAGCAGAGCTGGGAAAAAATGGTAAATGATTAAATAGATTTCTACCATTTGCTTTGCAGAAAGGTTGAATGAGATTTTTAAATACTGTTTTAAAAAAACAGAAGACACTGATTTCATTATAGACAAAACCTACAAGTAAGACTGTGATCCAGAATCCCTTGAATCTAGGAGTAACAACAAAAATTGGGAGCCACATTTTTCCCATTTCTGATCTAGCACCAATTTATTATACTAATTCCCACAATAAAGCGAGGACAGGTTGACTTATCTATTTATCCTTTGTTTTTACCATGGGTAAAAACTTGTGAAGGAGAAAATATTCCCATTCCTATTCTCTTCAGTAATACACCAGCTCAGTTCACATTGGACCCCAATTCCCACCATCACTTGCCAGAAGAGTGAGTAGTGAGGGATGATAGAAGTTGCAGTCCAAAAACATCTGTAAAGTGCACACTTTCCTCATTCCTGATACAGGGTGAGTCTCCCTTATCTAAAATGCTTGGGAAAAGATTACATGATACCAATATTTGCATAAACATACATGATGAGGTATCTTGGAGATGAGACCCAAGTCTAAACACAAAATTTATGTTTCATATACTTTTTAAACACAGAGCCTGAAGTTAATTTTATACACAATATTTTAAATAATTCTGGTTAGTAAATAAAGTTTGTGTACACTGAACTATCAGAAAGCAAAGGTGTAATTATCTCAGCTGCCTATGAAAAGTTTTGGACTTTGGAATTCCAAATAAGGGCGACTCAATCTGTATAATAATTACCAGCTCTTTGCAAATATGATTTCTATCTTACAGAATAGTTACAGATGGAGGTTTTTCCTCCCTGCAGCCATCCAACAGATTATTTTACCAGCTGAAGGACAGGAGTGAATCCTGTGATCAAAAAGGGAACGCAGATCCAGTATGAAGGTTAAAGCTTTATGGGGTCATGCAGCAGAACGCACCATAAAATGTTGCATAATTTTTAATTAACTTTTCTGTCTGATAACATACTGTGTTGGTTTCATGAGAGCTTCAGTCTTTCCTAGGAGATTCAACTGTCTCCACAGCAGTTTTATAGTCTAGCCAGGAATGGATGTGCAGGATCTCCGTTCCTCTCTGCTTTAATTGTCTGTCCCTTTGTGACTCAAATCAGGAGCGTTCCCACAATAACCAAGGTGACTCATCTGATGTTCGATGTTTAAGGTACAGTGTGTCAGAGTTCAGAGATCTTTTTGGTGTACTGAGAAATTTCTCCCCAGCCAACAATAGACATCAGACTTACAATGTGCATATCTCAGCAAGGAAGTACTTGTTCATGGCCTTCCAAGTTTGATTGGACTATAGAAGACCTATTGTTTCACAAAATACTTCTGAACACTACAGTGGGACCAAAGGCATGGCAACACAGTAATCTTACACAATAAGGCCTCTCTGAATTGGGTAAATCAGTCAGTGGACTGATGATGGAAATGTCTTAATTTTTTAAAAAAATATACTTCAAGCTCTCATAGAGAGCTTGACTGCACACTTTACCTGGTGATTCCAGTGCTGGATGTATATAACGCATTCATAATCTGGATGTCAGGACTAGTACCATGGCTGTCCTTGGGGTTCCATTTTATAATTTGCCCACTGTGTGATCCTAGAAAAGAGGGAAGTACATTTAGGAGTTGGTGTAAGTTCAGTTCATGTGGCTTTGTTGATCCATCTCAGCATAATCACTTGACAACATTGCGGAACAAACTGTAGTCCCCTGGACTCCACATCTACCAATATCTATAAGCAAGACTCTTTCATCATATCACCACATAGGAAATAAACAGGGAACTCACAATATTTGAAAACATACTTAGTTTGAGGGCAACTAACTTGTGGAGTAAATCTGCTTCCACATGGGCACCAGTGAAGGTTTTTATAAATCAATTGCAATACAAGAGGGGCATTTTCAAAGGAGGAGATATTTGGAGAAACAATCCTATCCTACGGTTCTCTCCTGGGTAAAGCAGCCCTCCCTTTCTGCCTCAAAGTGCACAATTCAAGAATAGGGGCCATGTGGACTGTGTCACTGGATTGCATCTCCCATCATCCCTAGCCAGTAGCTCCAGTTGAAATGAGTGCTAAGAGCTGCAGCCCCACAATATCTGAAGAGAACACACTCCCCATGCCTGGCCTAAATTGTGGAGACAGAAAATTTTTAGGGAGAAGCAGCATGGTTTTGCCCATGGATTTATGTATTTTGGGAAAGGATCTGGGAAATCTCATCTGGGGCAGGGGAGTGTGTCCGTGATGTGGCCCTGCCTCTTTCCCAACATACTTCTGCAGAGCTTTTTTGTCCGTTGAACCAGAAAGGGGTCCCCACCTTTGGTATGGACATTGCTTATGTGACCAGTGCCTGCCGCTGCCCAGAGCTTGTGCCTAAGTGGAGAGAGATGCTGAAAGCTTCACTTTAAGTGGAGTTGCCTGGCAGGGAGATAAAAGCTTCCTTTCTTCCTTTCCAGAGGCTCTGTTTGCAGCATGAACACTCAAAGTCCTTCCTTTCCATGGTGGGACAGGGTTTTGGTTTTAATATGCAGTTTTACACAAAATGTGAACTTGGGGAAAAATGGTGCAGTTGGAAAAACAGAAAAATTAGACACGTTATACATTGGAGATAGGACATTGGAGTGGAAACGTATTATGGCATGAGCATAAGAAATCCTGGTGCAACAGTTTAGTAATTCAAGGATTAATGTGAATCCAGGAAAAAACAAAGAGGCAACTTTGAAAGAAAACCAGGAACTGATTACTTCATTATTAAACCAAGGCAAATTTATAAAGGAATAATTGTTGTATAGTAGATACTAGCCACTGGCACAGGGTATAAGGAAGGAGCAAAGCACACATGGGCCAGGTTCGTATGGGAGACTTATGCCAGCATACCTGTCCATGGACCTTATCCCACGGGGCCAAAAGCAGCAAGAATCCACATGGAATCAGGCGCTATAGCGCTATAGTTTTCCGGGTGATCCCACGACGTCGCTCGGAATCCGCTAAGAATCAGGCGCTATAGCGCTATAGTTTTCCGGGTGATCCCACGACGTCGCTCAGAATACAACAAGAAACCGCTCGGAATGCAGCATCATTCGGGTTCTTTTGTATGCCTGTTTTCATCGGGCATTACAATATCGCTACCTTATCCATAGCGCTATTATAGCGCTAGCGCCATATTATACTAGCGCTATAGTACTGCAATGATGCTCATACGGTTTCTTGCCACTTTTGAGAGCAGCGTGGGATAAGGTCCTATAACATGAGCATAAGTACCCCAGAAGCCTGTACTATCCCAAATACTTCAATTTTTTTTCTGCAGTACCTCTCAAAATGGCAATAGGAAGTGAAAGTATTCAAATGTATTTTTATACATTTTCATGTGTTTGAGAGGTTTTCTGTGTGGTTTTAGCTGGCAGAGCTTTTGCAGCTACATCCTATTTATCATAGCATCTGTGGCCTTGTTATTCCTGCTGCTGAACTGCTGCCGGCACCTCCTCCTGTTATGCACCAACCAACAGGATCATGGTTTTTTCCCCTTGAGTATGGGATATCTGAGCAGATATGTCCATGGTTGGAAAATATACTTTAAAAAACTGCTTTGGGAGGGCTATTAGCTTCCACTTACGGATTTCTTTTCAAGGAGGCTGTTAGTGTAGTCTGCTAAAAATACAAAATACAGCAATAATACAACCAACAAGAGTATTTGAAAAGAGTAAAATAAAACCACTATAATAATTTTAATGTGCATTTCACTGCCTGCATATAGAAGAAAACTGATGTACTCGAGATTGTGAAGAGGACAAAATTTCCCAGAGAGGAAGGACTGATGGAGGAACAGGGAACTACAGTTTCCCACCAATGTCCTAACCCATTTAGGGCCAATATCCTAAAGCTATATAAACTATATACCATCTGAACTGACAACAAAAACAGCAAAATGCAAGTCTATGACTAACATCTTCAATTCCCCCCCCCCCCCCCCCCCCGTACGGTCTGTAACACCTTGCCTGATGAAGAAGCCAGTGGAGCTTCGAAAGCTTGCAACAAGTATATGGTGCGTCTTGGTTGGCCCAATAAACATATCACTGTTTGGTGGGTTTTTGAAGATTTTTGAAGCTTTAGGTGTAGTGCCAAAAGGGGGCAGCAAAGCATAGACTTTTCAAAAAGTTTTAAGTTTCGTTTCACTGCTATCAAGTAGCTTATAGTGAGATCACAATGGCTTATGTGAAGAGAATTAGAATCAGAGTCAGAAGGGGCCTGAGGCCAACCTTCTGCTCAATGCAGGATTTCCATCTAAAGCATCCCCAGCAGGCAGTTGTCCATTTTATTTTATTTTTTTAGTTTAAAAATTCAAGCCTACAATAATATACATTGTGTGCATAACAATACATGGGCATATATAAGAATCAAGCCGTTAATATTCTTATAACAATTTTATATCACACTTAATGTCAAAGTCTGGTAGGCCGTATCTGGATTCAGAAATTCAACATGTGGTTTAAAATTATGTTAAATCCAGTGGGCTTGGTCCCATTAATTCTAACTGATTCCTTTCTATCAATTTGGAAAAAAATCTCTAAATGTAAAAATTGCTACTATTGGACTTTCAATATCACAAGTGTCTTTGTTGGGTTATGACAAAGCAAAAACTGTTATCACCCATTGAATCAAAGATATAGATTTACAATCTCACAAAAGTCAACTAGCTTTGTACCCCATAATTGGGGAAACAAACAGAATATTCCTCTATGCAAGATACTTAGACAATCTGAATATCCCTAAATATAGGCAGGCATTTATGCTCGCTAGATTAAATATTCTTCCATTGGCTGTTCTGGAGGGAAGATATAAAAAAATTCCCTATCACTGTAATTTCTGTCCTTGCGGATTGGAGGAAGTTGAATCAATTGCACATGTACCCCTTTGTTGTTCCCTTTATCTAGAAATTCGTACCATATATATTTTTCCATTATTACAAAGTATGCCTGGTAAACACGAAAAAAATCTATGTTAACTATCTTCTTTCTGATTGTAAGGGATTGGTTACCATGAGTGTTGCTAAATTCCTTGCTGTTGCAACTGTTATTTGGAAAAATTATTTGAAACAGACCCTTTAAGTTTGGATAATAGTAAAGATGAAGAGTGTTAGGGGGTACGGTCGTAGTGTAGACTTGATTTGTATCTATTAATCTATTTAAAAAATGTGAATACTCTTTTAGAGCAGTGTACATTTTATATATAATATTGTTTTTCTATACTCTGCCAAGTGTTAGGGGATATGGCCGTAGTGTAGACCTGGCTAATGTCCAATTAGTCAAATTAATTGCATCTACTCATAATGAGCAGTGACACATTATAGATATTATTGTCTTGCTATACTATGTTGTCAGAAGAATAAACCTCCTATTGTTATAATTTTCAAATATATAAGATGATAAAAGTATTTTATAATGTTTTTGTATACAATACAGAGAAGAGAGTGGTAACTAAGTAGTAATATTGTTTAGCATTAATGCCTGTACACAAGCAAACGCCTCTTGTTTTTGTTTTTAAATAGTATAAAAAGTCAGGGGATATGGCTGTAGTTTTCGATCTAATAATGATCCAGGTATGTTACTATACGTCTGGATCTATATATGATGCTATACTAATCCATCTTACCAAAGTTATCAGAAATTCCATCTACTATTAGATAATCATATGGCCCTTATTGTATGAACCGGTTTATAAACTAAGAGGTTAGAGAGATTTGCCTGTAGTTACCGGTATGTTCTTATAAGAGCTTATTGTATACAATTAAGATGTGTTTTATTGTAATTATTGTAATTTTGTGCTGGCCGATTGGCCGTAATAAAGAAATTGATTGATTGAAAGTCTGGTAGGTAAAGTTGCCATTAAGTACAATTGGGTATAGTAGTCCACATCTTATTTGCCCAGTGTTTAAATAAATATAGGCGTCTGCCAGTGGTTTCTGGGAGAAGGCAGAGAAATCAAAATTCATAGTGGTAAGCAGTGCCAATTTATACAAATATGGATGTACGGTACATTGGGTGTGTGCCTATGCTTTGTTGCTCAGCTGGGTGACAATGAGAAGCCTGTACAAGGTCTCAGCCAAGACTGGGAATTTCCTTACAAAAACTAACGGGCAAAATGTTTTGCCTTGTATCTCACCTTCCTTTTTCTAAAAACAAGAGGAAAATTGTGAATCTGGTTGAGAGGCAGCTGGTTCCCAACATCCATGGCCGCAGCTCTTTTCTTTTTGACAGAGATCTGGTCCCATTTGCAGGGACCACTGGACTTGTTTATCCCAAGCCTGCAGTATTATGCAATGGCATAGTCAGAATCCAGTCTTTAATGCACTCAGCAAGGCAGACTGAACACAATATTGAGCCTTAAGGGGAGGAAAGTCAAGCAACTGCAACAAGGTGTAGTAGCTTTGAGGATGGATTAAGCATGGATGCCCTCAAGTATTAGAGGGCATGAGAGGCAGCCTGGCCAGTGCTGGACTACAACTCTGGAGCAGAGTAACTAGAAGTCCCAGAATCACAGAGTGGGAAGAGACCCCCAAGGGCCATCCAGTCCAACCCCCTTCTGCCATGCAGGAACACAGACCCAAAGCACCCTTGAAAGATGGCCACCCAGACTCTCTTTAAAAACTTCCAGTCCTGTAGCCCTCTAGATCAGGGGTAGGCAACCTTTTTGAGTCGGGGGCCGGCTTGCTGTCCCTCAGACAATTGGGGGGGGGGCCAAAGCACCAAAAATAAATAAATAAATAAAAATATATATTTTTAAAAATTATAAAAAATTAAAAATATGCATGCACACGCTGTCAGCCCCAGAAAAGCCATGATGGCAAAACCCCTGTGGAGATTTTGCCAAGAAAACCCCAAGAACAAGTAATAACAATAATCAATATCATCATGGCAGGAGGCTTTGTCATAACTGCAAAGGAGGACAAGGCACTGCAATATATAGGTAGGGCATTCAAGGAAAAATGTAGGGCATTACAACATTCAAAAACTCAAAACACTCATATAAATATAAATTCCTCCTTCTTAGTCCTGCTCAAAAGGGAGGACATTTTGGAATTCCTCCTGAAGAGAAGGTTGAAATGTAGGACATGCCCTGGTCACCCTGCTCTGGAGACCAGGGTTCAATTCCCAGCTTGGCCATGAAACCCACTGGGTGATCCTGGGCAAGTCACACTCTCTCAGCCTCGGGGAAAGGCAATGGCAAAAACCCTTTTGAAAAAACCTCGCCAAGAAAACCCCATGACAGAGCTTTGCTCTGGTGCCACAACGAACTGCAGTGCCCAGAATTTCTGGGCATGGAGCTGTGGCAGTTGAAGTGGTGTCAAAGCGGGATTATTTCTGCAGTGCGGATGCAGCCCTAGTCAGCCTGTGACTTACCTTGAAGGGCAGCATGTTGCATCCATCCTGTAGGTAGGAGGCTCCCAGAGGGCTGCAAACTTTTGGAGAGGTTGCTTTGAAGACAAGGAAGGAGAGAGAGCTCTAGTTTACCCAAAATGTAGTCTGCGGGGGGGGGGGGGGAAGAGGAGGAGAGGCCTGTCCTCAAGAGGGAGCTTGTAGGGCGCCCCTTTCTTTATGTAGCTCTTCCCTTGCTCCTCTGGAAATGGGCCTGCCTTCCCAAGGCTTCCTTCCCCTCAGCTAAAGGGAAAGGGAAAGGGAAAGGGAGAGATATACAGTATATCTATTATGTAGCCTCGCCTCTGCTCCTTCTTCTTCTTCCTCTTCCCCTCAAAGGGATGGCTGGCTTGTGGGGCTTGGAGGGCCCCTGCCTTCTTCCTCTCTTCGGCCCTCAGCTTCTTCCAGCCAGAAGAAAGAAAGAAAGAAAGAAAGAAAGAAAGAAAGAAAGAGAGCTCTATGCAAGGGCGGTGAGGCTGGCAGGAAGGAAGGAAGGAAGGAAGCCTGGATTCGCTTTCACTTTGGAAGAAAAGGAGCTGGTGGAGGGAAAAAGGTTTGCTGTAGCCTCAGCATTTGTTGTTGTTAAGTCTTGACCCATGGCGACCCTATGGATGAGGCATCTCCAGGCCCCCCTGTCCTCTACTGCTCTGCCCAGCTCCTGCAAACTCATATTTGCAAACTAATATTCATAGGGCCTTTGCAGACTGCCAGAAATAGTGCAAATTGAGTCCACTTTTAGGGTTAAGGTTAGGGTTAGAGAATCATGGGAACTGTAGTTTATTGTGGCACCAGAGCTCTCTGACAAAGAAAGCTCAATGTCTCAGAAAAAAACCCAATTCCCATGATTCCCTAACCCTAACCCTAAAAGTGGACTCAATTTGCACTATTTCTGGCAGTCTGCAACCCCCCTAAGTCTTGTCATCTTGGCTTCTAGGGATATCTCTGACTTGATCTGCTCTAGGACCCACTTGTTTGTCCTTTTGGCTGTCCATGGGATCCTCAGCACTCTTCTCCAGCACCACATTATCTCAAAGGATTTGGTTTTCTTTCTGTCGTAGCAACAAAGAAGACATTTTACAGCTTCAAGAATCTTCAAGACTGTTAAAATATGTGCCATGATGCTCAACACCTTATTTGATAAAATCTATAATCAGGCTTATCCAAATGATAGTTAGATTACATCTCATCTAAACTATGTCTACTGTTGTCTTGAAATTTAATGTCACCATTGGGTTTAAATTAATCATACAATCATAAAGTTGTTGAGATGGAAGGGTCTCCTGGTGTAACACTTGTAGCTCAAGTATCCCTGGGAAGTGGCCAAGTCTCCTTGTTTAGAAACCTCCAGGGAAGAAATGTACCCCACCTTCCAAGGTCGTTTAAATGAATTAGAAAAATATAAAATTTGTGAACCAGAAAGCCAGATTGTATTATATATGAAAATTTCAGGTCAAGGGTTGTACTGAAGTGATTGTCACACACTTTGCGCCTCAGATGTCACAGTTTAAATCCCTAACATCTCCAGGTAGGTCAAGGCTTTTGTCAATGTAGATAATATGGACTTGGAACAGAGGTAGAAATTGTGTGGCCCTCCAGATGTTGCAATTCCCACTGTTTGTCAGCATTGGCTGTGCTGGCTAGGGCTGCTGGGAAGTGTAGTCCACCAACCTCTGGGCAGGCTCTACTTTGCCCTCCCCTGTGCTTGAAGGACCAGGGATCTGATTTGGTGTGAGGCACCTTCCTAGTTTCCATGTGTCCGAACACTACCAACTGGAATGGCAATCACACATGTGCATGGTTTTTCAATTTCAATTTCATCCAGATGTGTGGTATAGCTGTAGTGTCAGAGTGAATTGGAAGAACAGTACGTGTTTACTCGCAAGGGAGCTCCATTGTGCTCAGTGGGATTTTCTCCCAAGTAAATGTGATTAGCGTTATAGCCTTACCTTATCAGAAATAAACTTCCAGTTATGTCTTGGAGGACTGTTCTGTAGCTACATGTACATTCAGGTTACTTACTCATCCGTTGTGCAGTTGAATGCCCACAGTTGGCAGCTCTCATGACAATGCCTTACCCAGTTTTAGCCAGATTCATTGTGTGAACTGAATTGCTCAGAAACAAGCTTTCTGAGAACTTTGGAGGATTGTTCTGTAGTTGCGTGGAGATTCATGTTGTTAATCATCCCTTGTCAATGTGCAGTTTAACGCTCAGCGTTGGCATGAGGAAGCAACCATACAAATAAATGCTTGCATGTTATCAGACTCACCCAGTCACATCTTGCGGTTGTGTTGTCAGACACGATTAGACAAGTTTTTTTTCCTCAGAAAAACTTTTAAACTTAGGGGAATGGCCACATGTGTACATCCTTGGATGATGAGTCTATTGTAGTGGATAATATATCCTGGTATTGCTGAATGTGCGCAAGTTATGTACATGCATTATGGAGAAGCAGGTGTCGTTCTACGCTGGTGTCAGTATGCTGAACTACCTTGCCTCACTCCACAACAATTACGGACAGTTTTAAAAAAACATTTTTACATCTGTCACTGAGAATGGTATGTGGGGCAAGATGAGGTGCTGTTGTAGAATCAGTAATGGATGATTTAGGTAGTGTTTTGCCATCATCCATTGCAGTTGGTAGGACTTAGTATATCACAGATTTAAGGGATGGCACATTTTAGAAAGCCTTTTCTATAGCTGATGGCCTGCAACCCCGACCCATCACCCCTTGGAACTGAAGCAATGTTTGTCATTTCAGACACTGCTATCACTTCAGTTGATAAGGTAGAATCATAGAATCATAGAGTTGGAAGAGACCACAAGGGCCATCCAGTCCAACCCCCTGCCATGCAGGAACTCCCAATCAAAGCATTCCCGACAGATGGCCATCCAGCCTCTGCTTAAAGACCTCCAAAGAAGGAGACTCCACCACTCTCCGAGGGAGTGTCTTCCACTGTGTCCTTACTGTCAAGGTGGTCAGCTTTACAGCTTAGTGCTTGGAAAATTTACTATTGTAGATACAGCTTCCAGAAACCTTAAACTAACATGGCCAATTCTGGGAGGTATAATCCAAAAAAAGTAATTTCTACAAGTTCTGAATGTAGGAAGCTACCATCAGTGGAGCCAGTTATTCACTGCCACTATTTTTCTCTTCCTTTCTATGGACGTTATCACACGTGGGCCAGAAAGCGATAATAAAGTGGAAATGAGGCATTCCGAAAATAAACCGAAAATAAACCTTAATTCCGCAAATTGCTTTCACACGTAATTGCGAATTTACAGTAAGCGCATTTAACGTTCACACACAAGCAAAAAAAAGCCCATAAATGTACTAGAAATGAGCTTCTTGCACATGCGCAGATAGAGGAATGCTCGCTGGAACCATGGGAACAGCAGGGAAATGCTCCCAAATGTGGATTTGCTTTTCACATTACGGTAAATGCGAAATTACCTTAATTTCGCATTTGCATTTCCTCCAAACAACCGAATTTCAAAAGATCTCGGTTAACACCAGTTTCTGTCCACTTTCTGTCCAGTTTCTGTGTGACGCCGTGTGAAAATGCGAGGCACAAATCCAGTTTCTGTTTGGGATTTGTGTGGATTAACTAGCAGATTTGCCCCGTGTGCTAACGTCCTAGGCCATACCCTTCAACTGAGAGAAGAGATGAAATGCCAACCAGTGCATCTGGGTTTTTCAGCTTCCTACCCAGAGCCTCATAATCTCTTATAATATTCTGAAGGCTATATATTGGTTCCCACATGAACCAAAAGGAAGGGGAGACATCTTGTCAGGCCCACAATCTACTAATTCTGTTCCCTTTAGCAGACCCAACTACCACCACATGCCTCCTCCGAGGATTGGCAGAAGCCTTTCCATGTGCTGAACCTTTCAAGGTCTCATAGCCATTCTCTGAGGACAGACACTGCTGCTCTTCTTGCTCCTAACAAAGGGTGCTTAAACAGCAGGACCGCTCCCAAAAACAGAAGTTAAATTGGCCCTCTTTGCCTATTTTTTCCCACTAGGAAAATACATATTTACTATATTCTGAAGAACATTTTAAGCTGGACTGTCTGGCAGTATCTTTTTAGTTTGTTGTGGCTGACATATCTATATGTTGATGAATGATGTTTTAACTTCTGCTCATTTACGTTGCTTGCTTGGGCTACAATTTGTAGTTTTATTTGTAAGCCAGCAAGAGATTGATTTTTGTCTTAGGGCAGGATATAAACATACAAGTAAATAAATGAATAGGTTGTTATACTGGAACCCAGCAGGTAGCCTTAGGTCCAAAACGCACTGAAGAAATAATCTAATCTGAGACCATTTTAACTGCCCTGAATCAACAGTAAGGAATTCTGGGAACTGTAGTTTTGTGAGACATTTAGCTTTCTCGTCAGAGAACTCTGGTGCCACATTAAACCACAATTCCCAGGAGCCCCTAGCACTGAGCCAGAGCGGTTAAAAGCAGTCTCAAACCGGATTATTTCTGCCATGTGTTTTGGACCATAATTCCACCATCTAGCACTTGGTAATTGCACACGGGTGCATAAAGGAAGCTCCCTCTCTTGCATATGAGAGTATGGCACAGGACTCTTCTCAAAGGTTTAGCAGCACCAAGGGTGGACATTTTGATGCTCTCCAGATGTTGTTAGACTCCCATCAGCCCTAGCTATAGAACCAAAGCTGAGAGATGGTGGATGTTGTATTCCAACAACATCTGGAGAGCCACATGTTGGCCACCATTGGTCTAGATCTAATTGTGGATTGTGATTCCAATATTGTATCAGAGCACTTACAGATATATTTGACAGCCTGAAGTGACTTCTGCGTATCTTTCTGGGCAAAATGTTTTGATGTTTTGGTTCTCAGGTTTTGGCTGTTTGGCTTTTCATGTATGGCAATCCCCTCCTCTGGATTCCCAAACACTGACAGCAGGAAACAGAATATCAGTATTTCCTCAAACACATAGAACTGGTAGTGGCAATTTCTCTGAGATGGAACACTGATTTAGACCAGAGTTTCGAGTATTCTATTTTCTTTTTTCATTCGTTCAAGAAAGAGGAAAATGAAAGCACCACCATGGCAGCCTGCTTTTCATAAATGTTGGATATAAATAGATGTGTCGTTGGGTAACCTGTCCTCTGGGTGCAATGATACTGTTGTCCTAATTTTATGTTGATTGTGGTTTTGCTTGCCTATACTTGCAAGCACTCGAGTGAACAGTTAAAATGCTCTTTTTGCCCACATACCCAGTCCTTTTCAGAATGTTGCCACCAAAACTTGGTGGAAAACTGCTAAATTACCAGTGGAACCAGTGGAAACAGGGGCTAAATTCTGTGAAATTGACTATCACATTGATTTTAGTACCTTTGGCTGTCAAGTGGATAGTCAATATCATGTTCAACACCATATTAATTAGATTTAATTTACCGTAAGTACATTTGAGGGTTTTTTAAAATATATAGATATTAATTTAATCATATGGTATGAGTAGGTGGAATCCCATTCGTAAATAATGTAATTGAACTTTCCAAATAAAATTAATCAGGCACAAGCGGGGAATCTGTATTTGTTTTAAAAGCCCACGAAGCTTTATCCTTGGCCTTGTGGAAGTAACTCATCCCAAAGCACCAAACAGTGAGACCTGCAGGCCTAGGTGAAGATGATGAAAAAGCACAGCCACACACTCCCTAGCTCTCATGGCTTTGTAGGCAAAGGCCCTTGTGGGATTTTTGTCCTCCTTATTGCCTGGGATTTGGCAAGAGCGCTGCTGCTCTTGCCCAATAGCACACTTATATTTCATTTTTAAAATAATAATAGGAGAATAGCCTAGCCTATACATGGATCTAAGTATATGTGGCTGCAGGTGACAAACTGACCTACAGTCTGTTTTGGTAAATACCAGCCCTAAACTGAATCAGAATTTCATAAGCAGATTTTTTTTTTAGAGATATGCCAGTTGGGTAAATCTTACCTAATTCTCATACCTAATGATTTTGGGATTTCTGGTTCTTGAACACACCACAGAAACCCATTTACATTTACTGGTTACTTTCTTCACCATCATAAGAATTATAGAGTCGGAAGAAACATAAGAAGGAATATCTAGTAGAGTGATTCCCAAACTCTGGCCTTCTAAGTGTGCTGGACTTTGGTTCCCAGAATCCAAGATGACCGGTCAACATGGCTGAGGCTTCTGGGAGCTGAAGTCCAAAACACTTGGAGAACCAGAATTTGGGAATCACTGAACAAGCCTCCTCCCCCCTGCAGGAAATCCACGGCCAAAGCATGCCTGAAAAATAATCATACAACCATACATACAACCACCATCATCTTCCAATGAGGCCCATTCTACTGTCAAACAGTAGGTCTCCAATTGCAATGGTTACAAACATTTGTATGACACCATACCCTCCAAGTGTTTTAATTTGGTGGGAACAGTCTTGATTAATCCTCTGTTCTCCCACTTTTTGAGCTCTTAAAATGTCCCAGTTTTCCCCTCCTCCTTCCACTCCTCTCTAACTTGTGTGTTCTTCCTCATTAATAATAACTTTTGCTATTTTGACCACACTTTGACGTTGTTTGGCCACACACCTTTTCATCTGTAAAATATTGGAAGTTATGTACTACAGATGTTTTTGCAGCACGCAATCCATCTATTCTGTTTATAAACTCACCACACTAGTTTTGTTGGCTTCTAGTTTTTTATGCTTACTCAAATGTGTTTGGTGAAACAGCCATACTTTTGTCATTTCTCTCCTCCCTGAATTTGCTTTGTCTCATAGTATATGATAGTAACTTGCTGATGATGCCTTCCATTGTAACAGTTTCAACCACTGTTGGACATGTTAGCCTTTGCTAAATTGCTACCAGCATGATGTAGTGGTATGAGTATTGGATTAGGACTTTGGAGACCGGGGTCTGAATCCTGGTTCAGCCATGGAAACCCACTGGGAGACCTTGGGCAAGTCACACTCTCTCAGCCTTAGAGGATGGCAATGGCAAACCTCCTCTAAAGAAATCTTGCCAAGAAAACCCCATGAGTTGGAGATGACTTAAAGGCACACAGCAATAACTTTGCTGATTCGTTAGCACTGAAGGAAACAGGACTCTTTGTGGTGTTAGGTACTTCCTTAGTGAGAGATATGTGGTTGTTCTTGACCTAAAGCAGGGACAGGCAACCTTTTTCAGACCTGGGCCGGTCTGCCGTTGCC
>CM034703.1:180528322-180540976 GCA_020142125.1 Phrynosoma platyrhinos
GGCTGTAGGTTGCCGGTCCCTGACCTAAAGCTATTGTGGTCCAGGTGCTTTGAGTTACACCAGCATACTGGAATAGGAGTTAAAGTCTTTCTCTTGGGGTGCTAAGAGTTTTGTTTAGAGGAGTAGATTGGGTTTTACAATGGTAAGAGCTGGTTTGCACTAGGGAACTGAACTGTATGAAAGTTGTGTGAATCTGGTTCTGCCTGTGTTTGTATTCCTACACCAGCTGAAATATTGTTTTGTTAAAAAAGCACATCCAAAGGAACTCTACTCAATAAATGCTGCCTTAATCTTCTTTCCATTTGGGGATATAGGAGTGTAAAATATAACCAAACTAGATTTTAAAACTTCCCCCTTTCCAATTAAAACATTGCTGAATCAGGACATACCACTGATTCCATCCTTCTCCCCAAGGGAAGCCAAAGCTACTGATGGGAAATGACGCCTCTTCCTAGAGAAATTGAAACCATCAGATAGCCCTTGCTCCTCCTCCTCCTCTTGCTGCTCCCTTCAACACTTTAAGGGCCAGCGTAGTGTAATGGTCTAAGACTCTGGAGACCAGGGGTTGATTCTCTGCTGGGCCATGGAAACCCATTGGGATACCTTGGCCAAATCACACACTCTCAGCCCCAGAAAACCCCATGATAGGTTTGCCTTAGGGTCGCCATAAATTGGAAACAACATGAAGGCACACAACAACAACAGAAAAATTGCTAAGCCTGAACACTGTTAACTTTGAATCTGCTGCTATTATTGCCCCCTTGTGGACAGCAAGATATGCTGACTCCTATGTATCTTAACTGCATGGTTTCATTTCAGAGTTTTTGCACTCTGGTCATTCAGCTTTTCTATCAGTAGTCCCCCACTCCCACCCCAATGCTAGCCACAGAAAAAGTGTCTGTTGCACAGCCACCTTTCCCTTTACTGGCTATGCTGGTTTAAGAGCCTCTTCCCCATCAGCTCTTTGCAAAATCGATGCACAGAACTCATATCTTCCAACATTTCACAGATGAAAACCAGACACATATGGATGTGAAATACCAGAGTGTGTTCAGAATACCAAAGATTATTAATAAAGAACACCACGCAAGCTAAAAGAAGTTGCAGCAGCTTCCTTTTGCCTGAGCAAAATCTCCTCCCAGGTAATGGAAGAACATAGTAAGTAGCAGGAGAGAGAAACCAGGACAGTTTAAAAGCAGCTAAAAAACTGGGATGACAGAGGATTAATTGGGATTGCTGCTGCCAAATGGGGAAAGTTGGAGAATATGTGAACTGGCTCTGACCTTTGTAATGTCTGTGATTGAACTCTTTACAGGCCATGCAAACATATTACTGCATATGTTTTCTTCTGTTCTGCCTCTGTATTAAATTGTTTTTTTTTTAAACTATGAAAATCTAATAGGCATGTTTATTATAGATTTTTAAAAATCAAGACTCTTCCAAGTTTTTTTTCTCATGAAAATATTATTACTGAACATTGTTTAATTCTGATTTGTTGTTGTTGTGTGCCTTCATGTCATTTTCAACTTATGTCGACCCTAAGGTGAATGTGTCACAAGGTTTTCTGGGGCTGAGAGAATGTAACTTGCCCAAGGTCACCTTGTGTGTTTCCACAGCTGAGCAGGGAATCAAACCCTGATCTCCAGGGTCTAGTATTACACTCAAATGATTATGCCATGCTGGCTCTAATACACATCTCAAATCCTCAGTGATGCCTGATATTTTATCACAAGGAAAAATATTGGTTATAAGATCTCACATAAGGTCTACTGAGCACAGAATTCTGACTGTACAGACCCAGTTGAAAATGAGCTTCAGGGTCTATTTTCACCAGGTCCACCCTTCTTTGTATTAGAATGAGCTTCCCACAACATGTGAATAAACTGCTGCGTGGACCAGAGAACCAACAGACTTCCAAATTTCCCATCTAGTCTTTGTTTTTCAAACCACAAGCTCCAAATAAATTCCTGTCAGAGCCCTGAGATGGAGGACAACGTGGGGTCTGGATACTAAGGAAAGCGATTCGCATTCTGGATCATGCTGGATGTATGGCACTGGAAGGAGGATGGTTTCCTAGGTCCACAGAAGGGCCATTCCTTCACTCACATGCAGAGGGACCATGTACACTGTTTTAAAAGGAAAAAAATGCTGCACAATTATGTCAAATGATATTTTTATTCTTTAGCTGTCTGACGTTCTTATTCTGAAGAAATATATAAAAGTATTGTACAAGAGAGCTACAAAAATAAGAAATATGATTTCAATTAAGTTAAGATTAAGACTACTGTAATTTTCAAGCTTTAAATCCTGCAATGTCCATATCTGTGTATCTTACCTTACCTGCTCTTGTTTTATAAATCTAGAAAAATCCATTTCCCTGTACAGTAAGGCCCAAAAGGAATAGAACAAAAGACAAAGCAAAATCATATGCCCGTATCAATGCCCAGTCATACAATTAACCGTTAATAATTTACTTACGTAAAACACATAAGAATACAGTCACACAGATTACAAACATTGAAACATTTTATCCTGATTCAGTGAAAATGCACAAGTTGGTTGAAAAGATGCAGTAGACCTTTGCTTTGTCCATTTTTAAAAATTTGTTTACTGCACCAGAGAGGATTTTATTTTTATGTTTTTATACTTTAAAATATTTGGCATGCTTCACACCCGTACCATTTAAATGTGGTACCACTCTGTAGTAAAAATTAAATAAATATAAATATGTAAAATAAATATTTTGTAAAAGAATACTACAAATGTGATGCTGGAAATCGGAGCACATTACTGGGGATTCTTAATGCTTTCTGGACAGACAACATAAATCACACTTTTAGGGACACTGGAAAGGAAAACTGCATCCTTCACAATGCAAAGCATTTAGCTTCCAGAGAATCTACATGAACAGGAAATTGGATTTCTTCTCCAGTTTAAAAGACTGAGGTTTTACTGTTTTACTGCACAGATAAAATTTCTATGCAGTTCCGCTAAGTTCCACTGCCTCAGAACAAACAACCTGGAGAGCTGTCCCATGTAAGGTGGAGGGACCTATAAAGGCACCATTTTCTAAGCCTTGCTCAGTATGTGCTGGAAAAAAGTATGTATGCATAGTTTCCCCCACTTCCTTCCTTTTGTCTCTCTATCTCTCCTAGCATCCTGCTTTCTTTCTTTCTTTTTTTTTTTAAAGAAAATGTCCCTCCCATTCATCTCAATGGGGCAGGAAAACAAATACAGTCACCCCTCCATATCCATGGATTATTTTTTTTATCCATGGATTCAAATATCCATGGTTTGAAAATATTTTTAAAATATATAAACTTTGAAAAGTTAACCTTGATCTTGCCATTTTATATAAAGAATACCATTTTACTCTCCCACTGCATTTATTGGGACTTGAGCATCCACAGATTTTGGTATGCACAGGGGATGATGGTCCTGGAACCAAACCACAGTGGATACCGAGGGCCCACTGTATCCATCCATCCAGAGATGGATTTGGCCCCAACAGGTCTAAAGGCATTGCCAAATACACCCCTTTTTACTTCTTACTGCTGGTGGAGCTTCTGCAGCAGCAAAGCTTCCTGCTGCTATCCAGGGAGGGCTCTTTACAGATGGGTTTCCCTCTCCTCAGGCCAGGAGGGAAGTCACCTGCAACATCAAGCAACCCCTTAAGTCACACTCAAGACAGTGAAGACTGATCCTTTGATGATCGTACAAACAAAATTAAAGAACATTTCTAGATGTGCCAACTGTTACATTTAAATCACATTACTAACTACTCACATTCTTGTAAAGAAGCCAGAAATGGCATTTGAATAGTTTTTCCCAAAAGTATAAGGGATTTCTAGTACTGTAACTCAAGTCAAGCCTTGTTCCAGAAACATCTCAACTTGTGTGTCCCCTCCCATCATGGCATGGTCTTACTCATCCATGAGCCGCTAGCATTTGGACTGATGTTTCCAGTCGGTCATTTCAAGGCCAACTTTGGGTCTCTTTTTAAATATTTAGGAGATTAATATATAGAGTTCTATACTTTCCCCTTGACTGGTTATATGGTCTTGAATGTTTAAATCCTATTTTCCCTTTAACAATCAATCATTCTTGCATCTGCTTCAAGTGCACAACATGGCAATGGCCGCAAACAGCATATGCTACAGTTAGAAGGGTCCTTCTTGAACTCCTGAAGGTGCTTGGTAAAGTTAATGTTTCTCAGTCAATATTTTTTTAATGAAGTGCAGTAACATTGCCTGAATGCCAGTATAAAAAACAGTACACACTGTAGGTATTTCCAGGATCATGATGACACTTGTATCAAATTGAGCTACTTTGTATTCCACTTCACTTTTCTTCATAGGAGCTGCTTTTTGCTCATTCTTCTCTTCTGTAATATAAAGCTATGTGCAAGTTACCTAGTCTCCTTCCTTGGATTCCAACTTGGAGTCCATTTCCTGAGTCAGAGCAGGCAGAGCACAAGGCACACTGGGTAATTCTGGGTCTCTCAGAGAGGCTTCCCACTCTTTGACAATCCTGCCAGTCACCCTGTTATAGACAACTTGTTCCACAGCCCTGCACTTGTAAAGAACAAGGAGCCTCCATCTTTCAAACAGCATCTCCAGGGAAATTGTGCCCATTGGAGTCCTGCATATAGTAAGGCTGGAATAGTCTTTCTTGGCAGCAGATTTGCATAGCACAGTAGGTGTGCAGAAGGAGGTGAGGGAAACGCAATGTAAAGTAACGGACAAAATCATCTGGGACAGAACCCAGGGTCTCCTGCACTTCTGGGGGCAGTTCTCTGTAGTGGTGTTTCTGGAAGAAGAAGGAGGGAGAGGAAGGGGAAGGGAGACAACAGAACAACATGTTTGCAACAAGTTCACACTTTTAATGCAGCAATTTACAGAAATCACCCTTAAACTTACTAACCCAAGTCCTCTAGAAGGTTCTCCATAAGATAACCCAGACCTTGAAAGAGATCTAATCTCAGATCTCCTTCCTGGCCTTACATTCACTTCTCTGATATGAGCACTCCAACACTTGGATACAAAAGCAGTGGGCAGATTAGGTGAAGTAGGATCAAGATTCCAAGCCTGACTAATTCCTGAACCACCCGAACCACCTTCCACCCAGAGTGAAAAATTTCACACCACATCTAGGATGAGACTAAATAATTTTTCTTCAATTATCACAATGGAAGGGAAATATTTTAAAAGAAAAGAAGAAGAAGGAAAAAAAAAAAGGGGGGGGGCAGAATGTTACTCTGCCATGCTGGCTATCAGATATGTCAGATGCTCTTACCCCCGATCTTTCCAGTGATATTTGTAGGATTGTGCTGTTATTTTGTTTTCACAGACACCGATGTTTTGATATGGTACATGTATGACTGGATAACCTAGCAAACCTTTTAGAGACTGAGTGCTCAAACTGCAATCCAAAACCCATTTATTTATCACAAAGTGCCACGTCCCTCTGGCTTTCTACTAACAAACTCTGATGAACTCTGTGCTGGGCCAATGGTACATGTGCCCACAGAGAGGGAACTGAGTGCCACTCCTGGCACCCGTGCCATAGGTTCACCATCACTGGCCTAGTATTTCTATTTTTAGTTGAAAACAGCCATAGGGACTTTTCTAATGGAAAAAAAATGAGGAGAGTTTTTAAAAATTCTCTCCCCACCCCATGCCATTTTCTCAGTCAAAATCACATCCCTGAAGTGGGTGTTTATTCTGCTGAAAAAAACATGCAGCAGCAAATAGCAGGTGGAAGTTGACAGGCCTTGAGACAGTGAAAATGGCTCAGGCCAAAAACTCAGTCAATCTTTCAGTGCTGCTAGTCCAATGGAGTTCAAGGGGTCTCAATGATGTACTTAATTTAAAACAGCAGGAGATCCTATCATTCACCTGCTGTGCATCTAGTATGTTTTGGCCCACCATATCCAAAGTTAAACTGTTTAAAATTACAGTACATGAATGGTCATATTTATTCTGCACAGGAAAAAAAAAAGAGGGGGTAAGACAGTTTACACAAACATATGGGAGGGAGGTAGTTGCTATTTCCCCACTCTTAAGAGATGCTTTCAAAAGCACATACCTTGTTTCTCATTGCCCGCAAGAGATCTCTGACTGACCCCCCTTTATAGGATCGGAATTTTCGAAGATCTGTGAAAAAGACATTAGAATAATTGAGTTTAAACCCAAACAAACTCCAGAGTTGCCATAATAATTTATCTAGTTCCTCTTGGAATCTGGAAACCTAAAACAACACAACTGTTGAGTCTTTTCACCCCTACAGGTAATCACATCTTTACAGAAGGGCAATTTGCACAATCATTACATATTGGGTATCCCAATTACAATAGACCCACTGAATTGTTGAGTGGTGAATCAACAAACATGTAAATCCTATTGACTCACTGGGTCTACTCTGCTTTGGATCACCAAGAGGATTTAGGCTGATGTATAAATTATTCCAATTAGTTCTCTGTGAATGAACTATGATGACACTTTACCTGTCTGTAGAGGAACAGTGATGTGCTCTCTCCAGTCCATGTTCACCACTGCTCTTCCTCCTCTCTCCAGCTCCTTGACGATTGGGCCATCTAAGGATTCTTTTTCTATTCGGTCACTCACATCCTGCAATTGACATTATGCAGTTGCACATACCATGTTTGGCAACAGGCTTATGTCAGGGGGGAAAAAAGAAACCTCTTTCCTCTGTAGTACTAATGGAAGGAAGGCTGCTGCTTTTTCCTGGGGTCTCCCAGCCTAGAGGTTGAAGTATGGCATATACAAGTCAAGGTAACAGCCTCCCCAGGAGGGATCAGGGCGGCAGCAACAAGCAAACAGCAAGGTGCACACACTTCCCAGCAGCTAAAAGGCAGCACCCTAGGCTCCAACCTCCCTGTGGGCTGCAGCATGTGGGCTTCAGGGCCACTGTTCCATAAGAAGGAAGAGAGGGATATACTATGATTGCGCTCTCTCTCCATATCTTTCATCCTTTCTTGCACAGTTGTGACAGCTGGCTCTGCCTTGCATCTGTTGCTGTTATTAGCCTTTAATGCCAACTTATGATAACTTGGCAAGATTTATTCAGAGAAGGTTTGCCATTGCCTTCCTCTGAGGCTGTAACTTAGTCATCCAGTGGGTTTTTATGGCTGATTTGAACTCTGGCTTCCCAGAGAACCTAGTCCAACATGCAACTGCTAACATACACTGGGTCTCTCTCATGGGAGGGCCAAAGGGCTCCTCTCCTCCAGCTGGCAAAGCAGGGGGCTGTACATTAGGAGGTGTGGGCAACTGATTCTCCAGCAGCACCAAGGCCAACAATGCTGCAGTTAACTTGGCATAGGCATTATCATTCTAGAAGGGTCCCCAAGACTACCTTCCAATTGGGTTAAGGAAAGTGATATTGGTCTATGGTTGGCCTCCTGTCAGCTTCCTTGATACTTCTTGCTGTGTTCTCAGAACATTTAAAATGGTTTCTGCTTATACTCTGAAATGTGATGACTGAGTATCAGTCCAGTCCATATTAAAGGAAACGATGTATGGTTGCAATTCCACTTTTGGAGTCCCATTTGGGGGAGAAAGGCCTGCTTGTCTCACCTGTAAGATGGTCACTTCCTGTGTATGTTGGGACACACACACACACACACACACCCTGATTGTGGGTTGTTCTACCCACATCTCCAAAAGGCAAAAAACATACAGTGCTTCTAAAGGCATCCAGTAGGTGAGATGACCCTCCTTGCTATCTTAGTTGTGTGAAAGCTCAACCTCTTAAAAACTGATCTCTTTATCAAGGAAAAAAGGAGAAGGAATATAGGAGCTATTCTATTAGTAAATATGCTCCTATTAAGAAAATCAAAGACAGAAGACAGAGTCTAAAAGAGACTGAGGGCCTCGGCAGACGACTAATTGGGTCGTCTTGGAGGCCCCGAAGAGGAGGGCCTTCCTCTTCCTGAGGTCGCCCCTGGAAGCGCCGGCCATCCGCACGGCCGGCGCTTCCAAGGCAACCTCCCTCCACAGCGACCGGACGCGCTGCGGAGGATAAGTCAGGGAAAGTGCGCCCTACGCTTTTAGGGCGCACTTTCCCTGACTTATGAAAGGAGCGCCAATTTGGTGCTCCTTTCAGGAACGCTGTCGGAGGGCCGCGGTGGGGCTGCCATGGCCCCGCGGCGCTCCAGACCAGGGGGTCCTGGACGCCCTGGTCTGCATCCCCCCTAAGCCACCACCTAGAGACTAACCTGGGGAAGGGGGGTAAGTGGTACTGGAAGTGTCTCCCTGCATAGGCAATACAGAGGAACTTGCAGTGCATGGGCCAGATTGGAATATGCAAATAATCTTTGGTCAAATCAACAGGGACTAGGTAATTGCTTGGTTGGATTGTCTGAAACCTGCTCTTCAGAGTTTCTATCCTGAATTGCAGCCTCCAGATGAACCTATTCAATTTGCACAAGTTCAGGATCACATACCACAACCCATTCTTCTTGGAAACCGAAAAATTAAGTAACGTCCTCTGAAAAATTAAGAATAAGGGACCTCTTCAATTCTCCCAATTTTCAGTAGTTGGCTGATGGCCCCCAAAAGCAGCTGGGGCTTGTGAAGAATTTTGGATACAGGCAGGTAATGAATATGCCCAATGGAGTTCAGGCAAGTTTGATCCTGTAGCCCTGGCCAATGGTAGTTAGCACCTATGGGTCTGAAGTCATCTGCTCTCATGCTGCCATGAGGGTGCGCATTATGCCTGCTGGTTTTTGCACTGGCCTTTGCTAGCTAGACCTGTCTGAGGTCTGGCAGTGTTGTCTGGGCTGGACATCTTGCTCCCCCTGCTGGGGCTTGTATCCTCTGTTGGCTTTAAGGAGGCAGAAGATTGAGATATAGCTGCTCCTAGAGGGATGAAAGGAAGACTGACCTCGTCGATGCCATCCCTGGTCCTCTTTTCTCCTCCCCTGGATCTAAGCTTTCTTCTTGTTTTTGGTGTCCACCTATACCAGGTTCAGACATTCCCCAAAGAGCCTGGACACCAGCAAAGGGGCCAAGATGATGTTTTGCTTGGCATCCACACTCCTGCTTTTAAATTAGACTTGGTGTTTTCCCACCACAGCAGCAGCTTGTGTCCCAGAACTGAATTTGCTCACATCCACCATAAAGACAGCCACTTTGAGTAACTTGTTAACCCCTGACTAATTTAATCCACTCAGGGGGATGGTCTTTATGAGCTCCTTGGCACAAAGAAGTGCTGCCCTTGACATAATTGAGATTAGAGGTGGAGGTCCTTAATGCCAGTGAAATAGCCCTCTTGAAGGCTGTCTCCATCTTGCTGTCCTCAAAACTTCACAGAGTCCTCTCCATCTTTAGTATAAGCTGAGAAGAAAACTAGCAAAGGGATAGGCATATTTAACAATGGGACCTGCAGCTTGGACATCATGTTACCTGGGAGAGTATAAGAGTATATAAGAGTATTCTTGGCTCAGGCTGAGATTGGCCTGCTGGCAATGGACATGCTACATTCCTCTCTAACTATTACCATGAACTTGGCCAGAAATGGTACACCTAATGAGTAGGTACTAGCTTTAGGAAAGAATTTGCCATTGTGCTGGAGTAGATCAGGGTCCTGGCATACAGGACCAGCATGCTGATTCCCAGAGCCTTAATGGCCTTCTTTAGCAAGATATCAAAATCATCCAACCGAAAGAGTAGGGAGGTGTAGAAGGACTGGCCTGGTCCTCATACAAAGAGAGTTTCCCTTCCTCAATGTCTGTGAAGGTGCTACTGAGGTCAGCCTCCCACCCCCAAGAACTTGTGCCTGATTGTCAAGGTCAGATAGCAAAGCATTCCCTTTGTGCCTCTTGTCCCAGCCAAGAGCTGCCATGTCTTTCCCCCACCCTGAGCTGAGTCACTCATCTGAGTCTGAGGAAAAGAGATCCAGGCACTCCCAATTGGAGGCTGTCTGTTTGTATGATGCACCCTTCATGTGGCTAATAAGCTGTATGTGTGCCAGCTCCTCACTGGGGGCTGCTGGTGGATGAAGACTGAACATAAGAAAGGAGGAACTAGCCACCCAGTTCCTGTCCTGTTCCCCTCCAGCATGGAGAGAACCTGAAGGCCCCTGTCCTGTTCATCATCCAGGTGGTGGGGTGTAAAAGTGTTGCCATTTCCTAAGCCACTGCATCCCTCAGCCAAAGCATGAGGTCCGGGGGAGTGGTTGCCTGCCCAGATGGGAGGCATGTTATTCACATCCTCCATGCATGAAGGCCACTTTTGCTGAGGCTCCAAACCTAGCCTACACCAGAATGGATGAGTGAAGCCATGCTTAGGCCACACTACAGAGTGAGGGTCCCCTAGCTTCCTTGGCCCTCCATATGACCCTCCGTTTCCACTGGGGGGATCTGACAAGACCCACTGCTTTGGTGGTGCAGTGTAGACCCTCACCAGTCTGCAGTGTCTCTGGCATCCTAGCTTGTTTGTTCCTTCCCTGCACACGTGTCCACTCCAGCAAGGGAGGGGGGGAAGGGACCGAGAAGGGGACAAGTAGGCTAGAAAGGACAAGGGAGAATACAACAGATAGAAGGGATAAAGCAGTGAAAGCCAGGAAGTATGTTTCTCTCTCTCTCTCTCCCCCCTTTTTTTTTTCAGAAGAAAAAGAGAGGAAGCGAAACAAAGGAAGTAAATATGGTGACTGGAGCAGGAGCAAGGAAAAATGTGTGCTGATGGAGATAAGACAGGAAACAAAACTGAGATAGCAAGGAGGGTCGTCTGACTTACTGGATATCCTCAAAGGCATTGCATATTTCTGCCTTTCAGAGATGTGGGTAGAACAACATATATTCTGAATGTTCCACCCCTCTACACAGGAAAAGGCAGGATATAAATTAAATAAATAAAATACTCTGCTTAAGTATCTTGAAATAAATGTATGTGTGTGTGCATGCCTTCAATCAGGTGGTTTTGCTAGTTCGTCCTCTGAAATATAGCTTACAACGCCTGGCATTCACTGGTAGTCTCCCATCCAAATACTGACCAGGGCTGAACCTGCTTAGCTTCCAAGATCAGACAGTATCTAAAGCTTTCAGGGTATTCAGGCCTCTGAAATAAATACAGATGGCTTACTGTCTGGGTTGAATTCTACCCTAAAATAAGAAAATTAAAATTTAGATTCCTCAGCATTCTAAATTCTGTCAAGGAAAAAAGGGAAATTTCACCACCTGTACAGAGCATACAAACTAACCTCTTAAAACAAATTACCAATTTTACCTGATTAGCTATGCAGTCTTTACAACTCTTATTTTCAGTCAACACTCCTCTGGCTTCTGAGATTGCAGGAGGCATGGTTCATAAATTAACCTTAAGGTTTAGATATTTGCAATTTTTAAAAATAAAAACTGGAATTGCCAGAATAACAAAGCCTGCATTTTTGTATCCTTGCAGAATTGCAACCATAGTGTGTTTCTTGTAATATTATGCATTGAGTTGAAATTCAACCATGATATTCCAGAAGTAAAGAAAAACTGCTGTCTCCTAGCATGCCTTCCAATAATTACCACCATTCCTTCATTTGCACTCTCTGAAGGGTATAGGGCTGTAAACTACCATTATATATTTATATATATAGCATTCAAAATTAAATGGCAAGTGGAAGAGGGAAAGGGGTCATGGCTGACCTGAAAAAACTGGAGCTGCTTCTCTAAACTCCAAAAAAATGGATGTTTTAGTACACAGTTAGCTGAAGGCCGTTTTTGTGGATCTGTATTTATCATTTGCTCTATTAAATCACGAGCTACTATGTCTTCTGTGAAGGGAAGAAGAAAACAAACATGTTTATTCAAAGCCTATGTATGTTTATGAATTTGTTAAGATACCTTTGAATAAATCTAATGGGTGACTTTTTTGAGAAACTTACACAAAAAAATCACAAACCAAGTCCTGTTTCATCTTGAACTCCACAGGTTTATAGAGAAAAGCAAGGATATTATCCCCTAGCTCCCAAATCTGAGAACACTTGAATTTTTGTTTTTCTCTCTTATTTTTCTTTTGGTATAAAAGCACAAATGATAGCTTTAAAGATTTTCAGGCACAGGACACAAACCCAAGGACAGCACATGCAAGTTGGACAAAAACCAGGGATGTACAATCACAGGTTGCATCTGCACTGCAGAATTAATGCAGTTTGACCTACTTTAACTGCTGTGGCTCAATGCTATGGAATTCTAGGATTCATAATTTGTTGTGGCATCACAGCTTTCTAACAGAGAAGGCTAAATATCTCACAGAACAAATCCCAGAATTTCACAGCACTGAGCCATGGCAGTTAAAGCAGTGTCAAACTGCATTATTTCTGCAGTGCAGATGCAGCCAGAGTTACCAACAGTTGAAAATCTTTGTTTGCTTACCATGTTTTTCTGGATTTAGGAAATCTAGGCTGTAGGCACCAAGCAAAATGTTGGCTTGCCGCTGCAGGGATTTGCCAAATGGATGGCTGCCTTCAGATACCACGTAATAGAAGACACATCCAGCTGAAAAAATATCTACTGTATGTGTCTATGAAGAGAAGCATAAGAAACAGAACAATCAGCCTTACATCAGAGCTAGCAAACTAACTAGGCCTAAACACACCTAATTCTCACTTCTCTCATTTTCATAATATACCGTATTTTCCGGC
>CM034703.1:180565259-180578907 GCA_020142125.1 Phrynosoma platyrhinos
CAGATGACCACTCGAAGAAATACTGAAGTTTACTGAAATAACTTCACCTCAGAAGTTACATTTGCATGTAAGAACGCAATTCTCTCAGAAATTGCAGTGCTCCTCTTAAATATGAATGGTGATGTTAAAAAATACCACTAAAATGCAGATTGATCCTGTCAAATGGAAATTTTTAAACTCTGACAGGAAAATGAATATCTGACGAGTTCCTCTAGATACTGCTGCTGTGGTGGATAAAAGGAACTGAGGGTTTCGGCGGGAAACCAGCCAATAAGGCAGTTGGAGAGTGGGCAAGGCTACTGCCAAAATGCTTCTAATAGCTCTAAGAAGGTTCTTAACGGCTCTGCACAGGTGCAGAATAACCCACTTGTGTGATTCGCAGAGACCACAAAGAAGAAATTTAAATAAAAGCCTGGTCTTGATTCAGATAATTTGAATTAAAGTAGGTGAAAGAAGGGAGAGATAAGCATATCATCAAAAGGTTTGTTCTCAGTTTGAATAACCATGGATTATCACACTGAGATCCTTATGTCCAAACCAAGGCACCAACTTAAATTACTGAATCATGTAATATAAGATAAGGTGATATCAAAAATGTAATAATAGTCACAACACTATATACATTCTTTTTATTTTACAGAACAAGCTTCCTTTTTAAAAAGAATATTATCTTTGGAGCTGAAAACTTGTTTTCATTGGTACTGTAGAACAAAGCTCTGATTGTAGAACAAAGGACCTGGAAATGTGTTCTGTTCTTGTAGAAATTATTTCTTTGAATACCTTTAGATATTCAGTGTAAGCACTTGTCCTTTAAATATGAATAGCTAGGGACTGGAGAACATATAACTATCATTAATTAAAATAATATAAGTAATTAAAATTAATTAACTAGTTTATAACTAATTTAAATGATTACTAGGATACTGCCATAAGAGATTAAATTTGGGGCAACCTAGATCATTTATATTTTTTGGTCAAGGGGAAGCTCCTTGACTGAAAATAATCTGGACTTAATGTAAATCACTAGTCTTTTTAGTAACCTTTTCTGATATTTTTAAATAGCTGATTTTAACAGCAGGTGTTTTGTTTTTTTTCTGGCTGCACCTGCATAATTTCTTGTTTTGGCTGCTGCTTAAAAGCAGAGGCAAAGATCCAGAAAAGAGGTGGCAATACCAGCTAGCTGCCGGGGCACTCATTTAAACAGTAGAACATGCTGGGAAACACTATCTTTCAGGACTCTTCCCACCACCATTGCTACTGATACAGTTCCTCACATGCATTCATAAGTTATTGCTTGCACAGTGGGTCTTTGTTATCTGCAGGGGTTTGGTTCCAGGATCCCCTGTGGATACCAAAATCCATGGATATTCAAGTCCTATTAAAAAGAATGGCATAGCAAAATGATGTCCCTTATATAAAATGGTAAATCAAGGTTTGCTATTTGGAATTTATATTTTTTTTGAATATTTTCAAGCCATGGATGCTTGAACCCGTGGATAAAAAATCCATGGATAAGGAAGGCCGAGTGTATACACACAGTTCCCTTCACAGAATTATAGTCTTTTTATCTGGGCCAATCCAATGGCTAACTCTTAATTTTAAGATGTATTTATCAACATCTTCATCTTGTTATGAAAATCAAGCTAATAACCACAGGAACTAAAGATGGGGTGCAAGGGAAAAGAAAACAGACTTACTCTTCCACATGTAACGGCACTTGAAGCACGGGATCTGCACAGACAAAACATCAGAAAGTCAAGATCCAAGCAACCAACATCACACCAGGTTTGTAGTCTATGAAACGCCTGGTCCTCCCTGTTTTATGTACCAGTGATATTAGAGGTTTATAAGAAACAATAGCAAAGACTCAGTGAAGGGGTGAGTTGGGTTAGAGAGAGCCTTTGCAGACTGCCAGAAATAGTGCACATTAAATTGAGGCACTGCCCTGGCTCAGTGCTAGGGAATCATGGGAATTGTATTTTTTTCTGGGACACTGAGCTTTCTCTGTCAGAGAGCTCTGGTGCCACAATAAGCTACAGTTCCCATGATTCCCTAGCACTGAGCCAGGGCAGTGCCTCAATTTAATGTGCACTATTTCTGGCAGTCTGCAAAGGCCCTAAGTGTCTTCAGTATGCTGAGATCAGAGACCTTGTCAAAATGAGCACCCTACTATATAATACTGTTTACCTGAGTTTTCGACCAGGGAAGGTGTTTCTGTCCTCCTACTTACTCAATTATGAGATTTTCCTCTACAATTCTTATTCTTACCTTCAGCCATCCTCTTGCCTTCTTCCTCTATTGCTCAAATTGAGAAATAATGCAGTTTTGCACTGCTTTAACTGCCATGGCTCAATGCTAGGGAATCCTGTGATTTGTAGTTTTGTGAGATATTTAGCTTTCTGTCAGACAGCTCTACAAACCCCATAATTCCACAGGATGGAGCCACTGCCGTTAAAACGGTGTGAAACTTGCATTATTTCTGTAGTGCAATTAGACCTTAGACTACAAATTATTTGGGCCAGGGACTAATTTGTGCTTTTTACTCCACTAACCTTCCCATAAAATTAATACTTCTCACTCTCATCATATGGCAATACGTCCTTGTAACAACTGATGCTAGTCCAACCAACATGAGGACCACACAGTTTGTTTGTTTGTTGTTGTCAACTGCCTTCAAGTCTACTTCTACTTACGCAATCATTTTAAAGGCAGAACAGGAGGGGCAATTGCTATTCCTACATGATTCAGCATGGGGTCCCTCATGCAGTCCTGAAGAGAACAATTCCTCTTTCTGATGAAGGCAGTTCCACAGAAGGGGGCAAGTGTCACTTTAAAATAAAGTGCCAACAGACAAACTTACCAATAAAAGGGCCCTGAGCAAGGAGAAGCATTACCATTCCTTAAACAAGATTTACTCTTTAGTAAGCACATGTTAGGATCTTCACAGAGATCAGCCTTGCATAATGAAAACAGGAAGTGCACTGTTCTTATTAAGTGCTACATGGAAGCATCATATAATTCTCCTTTCAGTTTCTTAAGAAACAGCAATGCTGAGCCCCTGCTTGAAGGATCCTTTGTAAGGAAGCAACGCTGTTTTTTGAGAGCAGTGTGGGAGAATATGGTTGTTGGACTCCAACTCCCAGTATTGGTTATGATGGCTAGGGCTGCTGGGAGTAGTGATCCAACAGGATCTTGAATGCCACACAATTCCCAACAACCTATGTGATACAGGTTGAGCCTCACTTATCGGAGATGCTCAAAACCAGAAGTATTTTGGAATTCAGAACTTTCTGGATTTTGGAATATTTGAATATACAAAATGAGGTATCTTGGAGATGAGGCCCAATTCTAAACATGAAATTCATTTATGTTTCATATATACATTTTACACATAGTCTAGAGGTAATTTTATAAACAATATTTTTTAATAATTTAGTGCATGAAACAACTGCAGTCCATAGTGCATGTGTACACTAAATCATCAGAAAGCAAATGTGTCACTATCTCAGCTTCCGAAGTGGACCACTTTGAATTTTGTACTATTTCAGATTTCGAAACTCCAGATAAGGAAGACTCAATCTGTATAGATATTGACAAGCAGAGAATATGTCCAGAGAAGGATGATCAAAGATCTGGAAACCAAGCCTTTCAAGGGAGGTGGCAACGTTTAGCTTGGAGATGAGGAAAATGAGAGGTAGGTGACATGATAGCTATCTTTAAGTATATGAAGGGGTGTCATATAGAAGATGGAGCAAATTTGTTTTCTCCTCCTCTAAATACTAGAACATGAACCAAGGGTTTCAAATTACAAGAAAAGAGATTTAACCTAAAGACTAAGAAGAACTTGATTATTATAAGAACTGTTTGACAGTGGAACAAACTGCTCTTTTTTTGGAGATGTTTAAACAGAGGTTGGATGTGCATTTTTCTGAGTGCTTTAGTTGTGTATTCCCATATGGCAGGGGTTAGACTAGGCAGCCTTTGCAGTCCCTTCCAACTCTATGATTCTATGATCCAGATATTCTTGAACTGTCATTCCTATTATCCCTCAACAGTGGCTATGCTGGTTAGAGTTGATGGGAACTGCAGTCCATAGGTTGCCCACCCATGTTCTAGAAAATGTTCCTGACAGTTATAAAAATATTTATGAAAGAAGAGAAAAGACAAGAATTAATTTTAAAATAATATTTTTAAAAAGAAAAAATAATCAAGGCTGCAATCCAATACACACTTATTTGGAATAAGTCCCATAATACTGGATCGTTCTTAATTCCTAGTAAATGTGTACAGATTCCCATGAGCAGCTGTACAACCCTGCAACATACTCATTTGCCTTCAGTTGCTTACTAGTAGAAAATATCTGTAAGGCATGCAAACTTGAACTTTATCTATGTAAAATATTCTTAAGAATTTGAATCATTTAGAAACAGATTTAAAAGGTCCATCTCTACAATTAAAAGCAGTAATACAGTTAATAAGAAAACGCATCTATATGCCAACAATGTCCACTGCTACAAGCAATTTTAGACCAGCCTCCTCCCTTACACAAACAAAATGATGCAACTGCAAAGAAATAAGAAGACAAGCAATCCAGGCTTCAGACTGATTCACAAAAGGCACTGTTTCTGCATAAGCATACTGTCAGGATTAGAAGCTGAAGTATTCCCCATTACTGAATCTCCATGGTGGAGAAAGCCCCAACTGTTGAATTTCTGCCAGTTCAACAACTGTTTAAAGGCACAAAAGTCCTGCTAAGGAATATGTGCAAACTTAGATCTTGCTTCTCAATGGAATACCATATGCACATGATGCAAACAGAATAATTTTGCTGTTATGTAGGCTATTTTGTCCTGTGCTTACATAACAGCAACCTACTCTGATTTTTCAATAAAGGGCAAAATAGAGAACTATGCTTTTGCCACATTTGTGTGTGTTTGTGTTGTGTGCCTTCAAGTCATTTCAGACTTATGGCAACCCCAAGGCAAACCTATCACAGGATTTTCTTGGCAAGTTTTTCCAGAGGGGGGTTGCCATTGCCATTCTCTGAAGCTGAGAGATTGTGACTTGCCTAAGGTCACCAAATGGGTTTTCATGGCCAAGCGGAGTTTCAAACCCTGCTCTCCAGAGTCGTAGTCCAATGCTTAAACCACTGCACCACACTGGCTCTCTTGTCACATTTTACAATGCACATATAGTTTTCATGTATGGAAATGAAAACCATGCAGTTAATAGTCTTGTGCATTAATTGTCGCAATTTTCAGAGCCAGGATTTTGATCCCAGTATGAACACACTTAATTTTTAGCTTCATGTCTTTATGTCTCCTTCAATGCACCTATTCCCCCCCCCCTTTTCTCTGCCTTTTAAAAACAAAAAAACTTTCCCCAATTTGGACAGTGCTACTACAACAGAACCCTAATTTCATGCTTTCAGAAGGGCACCAGTCCTAGAGTAGAAGCTCAGCATTTTGTAGCCATTGTATACAACTAGTCTTCATTCAGCTGTTTGTGAGTGAACATCTCAAAGGTTTTTTCCACACCTAAGCTTCTTTGTACTTTTGCAAACCTTGACATTCACCAAACCTTCTGATACCTCTCCCTTTGTGTCCAGATGGTGTCATTTCGGCTACAGGCAGATCAGCAGAAAAGGCAGTTCACTATCAGGATAAAGGACTATGGAGCTCTGGATTCTAAACAAAGTGTTCTTTAAGTGTTATGCAAAGCTCTCCTGACAAGGCATACACTTAAGATTAATTGGGATGTTCAGAGAAATGCAACTGAGAGGAACAAGAGAGATAAGAACCATGAGCGCAAATGTTTTACACTCAATTGGATGGTTAATAAGCAAGGAGAAAGGGAGAAGAACCCAGGGTGGCTGGATATCAAGTGTCTAAAAAGAAGAAGAAAATAAGTAGTGCCTCTGTTAGATGACAGTTTAATTAACATGCCCAAGGCACTGCTCAAGACAAGTAACTGACCGACTTTGCCAGTTGTCTTGGTGAACTGATTAAGAACAGAAACTTCTCATCTTGGAAAGAAACAAGCTGTACAGATTAGAAAGGTCACTCAAAACCCAACTTGAGCAATACCAATAGTAAGCTTCTGTAGCAAAAAGGCTATTCTAGGAGTTTCTTTTCCTGAATCACAATTCTGCTTGTGATGTGTTCTAGCATGAGCATTTTAAATACTCAAAATAAATTTTAAATGTGTTAAGCTAAAGTCTCCTATGATTGTGGAAGCCATCAGAAGTCATTGTGATTGCAGCATTATAATAATTTTCAAAAGTTCAGAAGTGACATGTTGCATCAGATCAAAAAGCTTGCACAAGACAGCACTGTGGTCTCCAACTGTGGACAGTCAGCTACCATTGTCCTCTGTGAGAAAAAAAAGGTATGAGGGCTAACCACCAGCACTCTAGTTTATGGTAATACATGGAATAACTTTGTTACATGCTGCATGTCAATGTAGAAGTATCACAGCTATATCTAATGGCTTTAGAATAATTACTAGTACTCTTTATAATACTTCTTGATACTTAATTTTTCATTTCACTATCACTAAGGCACATTAATGACAACATTTGCATTCATTCAATTTTGAAATAAGCAGCAGAATATATAAACATAATCTGCATGCTGGAAAAGTTATTTTTTGGGCTACAGCTCCCAGAATGGCCACTGGCCATGCTGGCTAAGGGATTCTGAGAGTTACCATCCAAAACAACAACAACAAACAAAACTTAACTTGTCCAAGCTCTGCAAAAATTAAGCACATGCCATCTTTAATATCTGGCTGTACTTTGCAATCAAAATAATGATTGCTGCAACATTTATTCCCTTTCCAGAAAATATCCCAAACCTGTAGCCAACAAATGTTTTAACTGGAAATGCAGATTATATCTGTTCATGTGTGGAAAAGCTTCAGATACAAAATCTCTACATTTTAATGACCAGACTTTCTTTATCAGAGGTAAACTAGATGCAAGGCAAAGGGCAGAAACAGGGCAAGGGGTATCCATGCATGTATGCATTGTGAATAATTCTACTCTACCCTTCTTCCAAACAGGAACATAGAAGGGGCTGCAAGTATTAATCATACAAAAACCAACAAAATGTGTAAATAAAGCAGCAATAAATCTAGTAAACAATAAGGCAGCAATACAGCCAAAACAACACAACATCACAACAGAACAGTTAAAACAATGGCAATACAGGATGATGGTCCTGGACAACTTCATTCCTATTACACATAAGATAACTGGCCAAATAAAGCTCCTTGAGTAGTCATGACCTTCACTTTCTTCTCTGTGTGTGTGTGTGTGTCTTCAAGTCACCTGCGACTTATGGAAACCCTATGAATTTCATAGGGTTTTCTTAGGCAAGGAATACTTAAGAGATGGTTTTCCCAGTTCCTTCCTCTGAAATACAGCATACAGCACCTAATATATATCAACATCTATGTAACTAGATTTCATCAAACATTCGTTCTTTGCCAATAAAGAACCCCTAGACCCCCCAGCCTTCAAACTTAATAGAAAGGATATGAAAATATCCCAGTTCAAAGCACTTGGTTTTTCTGCATGTTATATGTCTGCAGTTTAAATTAAACATCGTATTGGCCTTGTCTAGATCAACATGCATTTATGTCAGAAACTTTTAATTAAACACTTACTATGTACAAGAAATGGTAATCTTTAGAGGATACATGTAAACTGTTATTTTTAGTTAATATGATATAAGACAAATGGGAATTACAGTGTAATGTTGCTCTGAGCAATCTTGACTCTTTGGCCTGGAACAGATGGGACAAATGAAGCAGCTTTTGGCCACTTTAGAGGCATAGTGTTCAAATGATGCATGCCTCCAAAGTGACTTGAAGCTGTGCTGAAGCCAAACTCCAGTCCTTTGAACCGGAGCAAATAAGAGCCAGAATAACCCATCTCCTGGTGGTGTGGGTTGGATCCTGTGGCTGCGGCCTGCTTTGGGAGCGGGCCATGAAGTCGGTGCGATCCCAAACCACTTGCATCCAGAGCGGACTCGGGCCACTCTTTTGCACTCATCTGCTCCAGCTCTCACTCTAATTAAAATATTTATGAAGATATGTCAAGGTTTCTAGTGTTTGCATTATTTCTCCAGTTGCTGTACAATGAGTGTAGTGTAGCGTATGCTGTGGAGTGGAACTGTGTCACCTAAAGATGGAATAATACAGTAGAAGCTGTAGCTATCCTGTCTTTGACAGACTAGGATTTTTTATTGCCATTTTGCAACCTGCTTAAATGATCTGCAAGCATGCTATAGAGCAGGAGAAAACCCAAGTTTGTCAATTCACATATATACACTGCAAAACTTGTTTAGTAGTCATTTTTAATAAATCAGTAATCATCATATTGTAGCCAAAAAGACGTATGAGTATGCTCTCTTTCACAGTTAGTTTGGGTAGAGTGCATTTTCTTACAATCTTGTTCTATATCAGCTTTTTCAAGAAATACCTAGGGAAAAATGTGAATTGTTTTCTAACCTTGCAGAACATGGCTAGAACCGTGTTGGTGACATCCCTTGGTGTAACTGCCTGTTATGCCAGTGTATGCATTTTTGGTCACTGCAGAATTTTCTTGTGCAGTGACACCCTTCCATTCCCAAGACAAGCCTGGGAGTGCCAGTGCTCCGTCCTGAAGTCAATCAATGGTCAGGCATAATCTATCTGCAGTTTTGCCACCAGAAGAAAGGAGCAAACACCATCCTGGCCTCAGATCTCCATAATACCTGCCGGAGGTCTGGAAGATTAATGGCTCTTCCTTTCCGCCCGTTATGATACTGCCAGTGGATGTGGCCCAGCGATCCCACATAAACTGACTACTGACTAGTCAGAGGGCTGTACCACAGCACTATCAATGTGTTGCACTGAGAGTAGAAGGGAGGTCCAGCAAAAGTATATTGGCAGAGATGTACAACACCAAACAGGAACTTAGCTAATGTCAAAATATTTAATTTCAAATAGCTGCACTGTTTATCAATACCAAGCACAAAGCAAGTGATATTGTTCTTTTTAATTACAATGCTGTCAAATAAGGGCCACAACCAACAGGGGCATTTTCTTTCCCAAACTATCCCTGTTTTTTTTTTTTTAAATATCCTGGAGAATACCCTATTTTCAGCAGAAAAAAAATACATTTCAGCCCTCCCAAATCCAGAGATAACTATTGAGCAAAAGTGTTTGTGTTTCATTTGTGATAGCAGCTTTTAAAAAAATGTATCTTAATGTATTTTTATTACTGCATATTAATAGTATATTATGGCACTGTGAGTTTAAAAGTATAATCCTATGAGTATGAAAGGGAGTCACAGGGATATGGTGGCTTAGTGGTTAAGATGCCAGTTCTAACAATTGTAAGGTTGGCAGTTCAAGGCCCAGGTGCTGCATGATGGGGTGAGCCCCTGTTGCTAGTACCAGCTTCTGCCAACCTAGCAGAAAGTAAACAGTGTTCAGTGCAGTCATGCTGGTTGTATGACAGCCAGACTCATCTTCGGACAATGCTGGCACTGGCTCCTACAGTCTGACATGACCAGACATTCATGTCAAGGGAAAACCTTTACTTTTACTTAGGAAAAATATTTCCATTTTTCTGCTGCCATGGTGGGAATAATGTGAAGCTGGAAAGGTGCTTTTCCATGGCAAGGTTTTTATGGTGTGTAGAAGCCAGGACTCCTCTTTGCAATGAAAGCAAGCCCACACACAAAGCTGTTGAAGGAAACATCTGGAGACACAGTGGGGTAAGGAAAGAAGGGGTACCCTGGAGGGAGTTACAAGAGGGGCCTCAGATCCCAGCAGAACCCAAAGCCATCCAACCAACATTCACAAAAGATGCTGGGCAAGTGTACATGAAAGGAAAAATCCTGTCTCTGCTGGTTACTCAAATGCTAGCACTATCATCATGCATTGTTATCTGCAAAAGCATCCAGAATGCATGCAGCTCTGCCTGATGATGTGAAGAAACACTTGCCTGAGTTTATATAACCACATGGTATTCCCTGTATCTTCTGATCAAGCCACAAGGCCAGGGACTGCTCTTCAACTTTCCTGGCACTGTGGGTACCTTTCAGCTCATAAAACACTTGGGCATATGCCATCTGTGCCCAGGAACTCATTAATTTTTAATTTTTCAGTTAGTCCTAAAATGTCACCCCTATTTCACATAATTATTTAGGACTTCACTAGCTAATGACCATGAATGCAATGCACTTCAAATTTTCATCCAACCCTATTAATCACATCCTTCACACAAGTGTAGACATAGGGCTTATCCTATGCCTTGCACTGAGTGTTATAGTGGCAGAGAAGCCAATTCTGTCACATGCACATGGTAAATGCAGCCATTAAAGCCTATTTTTACTCACAAAGCCCCATGCTAGATTCTTGGTCATGATACAGTGAGGGGCAGGATGAGATACTGACAACTGTCTTTTCTATATAGAAGAGATCATGCCAGGAAACACTTTAAAATATTATAATGTGTCCCTTTGATTTATTATGAGGTAGAAGGGGCTCTAAAGATGCCACAGTGCCTCTCAGAGTTCTGGATTCCTAGCCTTCCCCACAGTGGTCCCATGTGGGCAATGTATGGCATAACTGGCATCCCTGTTGTCTGTTGCTGCAGCTTTTGAGTTTTACTAGTCAAGGACTCTGAATCAAGGAACACAGTCTCCAGTACTTACAATTGCTGGATTGATTTTCTTAAAAAGAGGGAAACAGCATAAGTGATTCTTGCCCCCCTCCTTTTTTTAGATGGGAAGGCACACCCAGGAAAGATTATCAGACCTTGCCAAAAGTTCCTCCTTTGTGCAATCCACAAGGGCCCTTACCAATTAAATCCCAACTGCTGGGTCACAGTAACCATTGCAGGCACTCCCTAGCCATTCTTCTCTCAAGGGTTGGTGCATCTGTAGCACTATGTTAATGCTGGAATTTCTTTTTCCCTCCAATCTCTGTGCATGAGAATCAAGGAAGCCACTGCTCTGAGTTTGCAAGACCTGAGCAAGGCTGTTGATGGTAGGGTGACCTGGAGGTCTCTCATTCACAGGATTGCTATATGTTCATTGAATCATAGAGTTCGAAGAAATCCCAAGCGCCATGAAATCCAACCCCCTGCCATGCAGGAATACACAATCAAAGCACTCCCGACAGATGGCCATCCAGCCTCTGTTTAAAAGTTGAAGTTGACTTGTCCATAGTTAACAACAACAATGTCAGGTTGGGACACCAACTTGGATATTTTATTTTTTTTCTAACTTATATGGCTTTTACAACAGGTCCCTATAAATACCGAAATTATACAAAGTTCATGTGCAGCAAAATAATACTTTAAATCTTAAAAAAAATAATCTAGTAGCTGTGCCATTGGTATTTAAAACCAACTCGGATGAAAAATGTTAGCCACCTCTGACCAAAATGAGGTATAACATCCTTTGATTAGGTTTAAACAAGATAGCTACTGTCAAAGATATCTAAAATGTTAACTCTCCATTTAAAAAAAGGGGGAAGTAGCAAGCTCAATTCTTGTGGTGCCCTGACCCCCTTCAGATTTTGTAACATTAAGCAAGAACACAGAAATGCCTTTAAAAGGGTTCTCCATGTTACTGAGTCTTAATGTTCTTTGTACTGTAGAGAACTGTGGTTTTATTACACATGGAACCTGATTAATAGGTATTAAGTACTTTACAATACAAGTACTGAGTAGACTGCATGCTGACAAGGAACCAGATGAATAGCGCAAATGTAATAAAACTTTTCCCGGAACTAGATTATCCAGTCTGACTGCTCATGTACCAATGATATTTTGCAATAGGTTTGTTGTAAATTTAAAGGTATTAATTTAAATAACTCAAGTGCTTTCCATATCACTGCTAGCTACACGTTCAAAAGCTTTCCTCAAAGGAATCTCTTTGGAGCATTGCAGACTGGCCTAAAGGGCCAGCCTGGGGGTAGAATTGGGGTGGGGCAGCTGCACACCGGCTGCCCCAACCCCACCCCGATGCCATCCTGACACCGTATGCCTGTTTGTATGGCGTGCGGTGTCAGGATGCCCACCCGATGCAGCATGCAGATACACTGCGCTGAAAGGGCACCCAAGAGCCGCAGTACTGGCTCTCAGGGTGGCCTTTTGCAGCTCCTTTAGGGGCGGCAAAAGGAAGGACTGAGGCCATGGCGTGGGGTTGCCGTGAACCCGATCCACTGCTAGCAGGGGCGGCTCAGAGCTGCCCATCTGCATAGCCCCTTTTTCTCTTATATTTTTAATCATTAGAGTCAAAACCACCAATGTTTTTTGCTTTGCAAGTGATATTCAATTGGCATATATTTTACTATTTGAATGACTGCAATATTATATTCCTAAAATAATTTGCAATATTATATTCCTAAACATGGATACTGCCATGTGAAATATTTCTGGAAGTATCATACCACACATCACTATTAAATTTAGTCTTCTAAGTGTCTGCATAAACACTGGACAATAAAAAGTTAGTCTAGAACAGGGGCTGGCAAACTGCGGCCTGCAGAGGCCTTGGGACTGGCCCGTGGCCGATCCCGCCACCACTACCACTGCCCTGTGCGCGCTGGCGCAGGTGCCATTTTTGCATCCAAAATGGTGCCCGCGCTCGCACATGCATGAGCACGGTGGCAGGCGCCATTTTGGAATGCCCAACGTGCCGGCGTCGTGCTATTAAAGATCAGGGAGGAAGAATCTGGATCCACAAAGGACTCCTCTGAACCTCCAATACCAAGAGGGTATTTTGGCCATTCAGATGGAAAAAATACCATGGCCTTGCTACCGTGTTGCTTGAATTGCCCTCCGCAGACACGCTTTGGACTCTTCAAAGGGACACCATAACCAACCAGAAGTCAGGGAATCGCTCAAGATAATGACCTGAGCTAATCACAGTGAACTCCATTTTACACTGGCTAAAACCTAGAGCATCCTTCCCTGTGAGTAAACAGTTGGTATCCTCTGAGGTTTGGTATCAAACCGTTCATACCAAAATCAATGCCGTAGTAAAATGGTTTCCTCTGCATAAAATGGCAAAATTAAGGTTTGCTTTTGGGATTCCCCCTCCCCCCATATTTTCAAATTGTGGATCATTGAATCTGAGGATGTAGAATTTGTGGAATTAGGAAGGCCAACTGTATCCACTTCCAAGAAAGTATTCACTAATTTTAGTGTTTACTAATTAACTCCTCTGTCAACTGAATGGTCCCTGTCTATGAAGGGTCCACTCTTCAGTCATTCAGTTCCTTCTTCCCCCGGCAGAACATGTGAATTTTCAAAAACTAATTCTGACAGTTGGAGCACCACCAGAGTAGATTTAGGAGTTCATAGGTCTGTTGGAGAGTAGGGAGAAAAGTGGAGAAACTGCCTCTGCACAAGTGGAAGTCTACTAGTGTCACACTAAATTTTGCCTTTAATTCATGATATAGTGTATCAACCTCAAACATACATGTCATTCACGTGCAATCAGTTCTCAAGAACTGAACTCAAGCCATTTTGATTTGCATGAAACACAAAAAGTAAAACTAAGGCTTGCTTTGACATATTCAAAATAGCTTTAGACTAAAAAAGCACAAGCCCATTCAAATTTGTTGGTGGTCTACAGCATCT
>CM034703.1:180596548-180611997 GCA_020142125.1 Phrynosoma platyrhinos
AATTTTTCGTAAGTTGAAGCATTCGTAAGTAGAGGTACCACTGTATTTTCAGATGCCAGTTGGTTTGCTTAAATGTGACCTCATACCAGTCAGCTAAACGGGCCTAGAGAAGGCAGCGCCAGTTGCTGTGAGGCCAGGAGAAGCCGACACTGTCCTGGAGAAGGCTGTGCCACCTGTCCCCCGGACTTAAAGTAGGCCCCCACCCAGCTCCTGAGGCAAAGGTAAGCCCAGGGGTAAGAAAGTGGGCAGGGAGGGATGGGCTTGCCATTTGCGAGCATTCGAAACCACAAATGGCAAGTCTGCAGATACAGAGGGACAACTGTACTCATATCTGTTACTGCAACATAAATGAAAGCTATTCCACTAATAGTAATCACTAGCAGCCTCTCTAGCAGAAGAGTCTCTCTGTCAAGCAAGCATCCAGTGACTGCTATCTTCCGATTTATTTATTTATTTATTTATTTGAATTTAAACTTACTGTTCTAGTCTACTATTTTATATGAGGCAAAGTGACATAAAAATTCAAGAAACAACCAAATGGCTGCTGAAACAAGTAGCTGATGATTGCCCAGCAAAAGACAACCAGTAACAGAGCCAGACAGTACTTTTGACACAGGGAAAGGGTTGCAAGGTCTATCCCCAATTATAGAACAGGTAAATAATCTCATTTCCCTATTGGGGAAAATAGAACATGTCATCCCATACTCTGCACTGGAGAAATGGATACTCTGCTGGGCATCTAGAGCAGGGGTTGGCAATGTTAGCTTACCTGGGGCTGGTCACTGGTCCCCAGGTCTTCCAGCGGGACGGGGGGGAAATGGCGGCGCACGCGCTCGCGCGCAGCCCCAGCCACCACCACGCACGCTGCCGCCACCGCACCTCGGCCGCCATTTTGTTTGCCAAAATGGTGGCCGCGACACGCATGGAGGTGCAGTGGCGATCGGCGGGGGCCGGTTGGCCTGAGGGCTGTAGGTTGCCGACCCCTGATCTAGAGTGACTGCCACCTCCACCCTCCCTCCTGCATTTGCTGGGCTAGTGCTGGAAGACAGAGGGGTCGCACAGAAGTTGACATTCTGTGATTGTCCTAGACTCTTCTGAGAGCTCCAAAGCTGTGCACTTGTAAAAGATGTAAAGTTCTACATCTGTTTCTGACATCTGTGCACAAGCCTTTGGGGGCTCTAGATGCAAGATTCATGTATAACCCTGCTTAAGAAAGAGCTGAATTCAGGATATCTCCCTTGCTCTTTTTCCCCTACTCCTGGGAAAGAACCAAAAGCCAAAGATCAAGATCTCATTTAAACTCAGAATTTCCCTGACTCTAATACCTGTTTTCCTAAAAGGTTTAATCTAGCAGTGACCAAAAGATATTACATTCAAATCAACCAAGGGCACCCCAACTGAAGAGTCTGGTTCTTTTCTGGTGATCATGTGGAAAAAAAGAATGGGAAAGAACTGTTTGAAGTATAGGAGACAAACATGCCGCCCATCTCCTCTTGTGTGTAGCCTTGAAGAGAATTGCAGCCTGAATCCCTCCCCTAAATAGATGCAATAAGGGAGAGGGGTTTAATCTCATGTTCTTTGCGCTCCCAAGAATTTTATTACATTGAACAGAATGTAGGGTCAGACTGTACAGTCACATTTGCAAATATTTTACTGAATTCAGTCTTGATCCTGTCTCTGTTCACTTTGATGAGAACAGACACACAGCTTCAATAAACAGGTGAATCATAAACTGCATTACAAAGAGCTAGAACTGGATATATGGACATAGCTAAACATTTAGGAGTGCTTCCGCACAATAACACAAGCAACCAGCATGATGCTCATGTACACCCTATGATTCATTGCACTTATTTTTGTCAACCAGTTCTCTAATTACATTGCTAGGTTACAGGCAGATAGCATGCATACTTTTTTTATTTTAGAAAAACAAGTCACTATGTTTAATGCAGAAGTTGAACCTGTTATTTCTATGGTATTATGTATTTATGTTTAAAGCAAAATGGAAAAAAGTATCACCCTTTTAAAATATAAACTGAAATAAAGCTTAAAGTCATTTTAAGACCACAATAATTCCACCAACTTTTGTGCTGCTAATCAGATCTTCGAACACAGTTTTTTTTTCTTTTTAAACATTCTTTATTCCATTTGTATTCTACTCTTTCACCATGGAGCTTTCTCCATTTTATCCTCAGAAGACTAGAGCTGATCTAAGTAACATATGCCTTAGATTACAGTTTAGATTACAGCAACAAATTTTATATGGAGCTACCTTTGAAAAGACACTGAAAAACCCTGTTGGTTCAGATGTCAGCAAGGATGATAGCTGGCACTCACCTATGAGATTGCATTATGTCTGGACTACAACATCTGCACTACTACCCAGTCCAATTCCCAGATACAAATGAAAGTGTTGGCTTGGTTACAAAGTTCCTAAAAGATCACTACTTGTACTAGTCTGCTTGCATGTATGATCTATTGGAAAGATCCTTCTCTGTATTTTGTTTTTGGCTGGCACACTTCATTAAAAGAAAATACTCTCTGTGTGTGTTTGTCTGTCTGCCCTTCCGTCTTGCAGGTACTCTCAAGTCAGATTGTAGGAAACGTGAACCCTGTGAGATTTCTTGCACTCCATGTCTCACTAGGATTTGCTGACTAGTTAAAATATTCATGTTCTGGTAAGCCTCCACTTTGCTGGGCAGACCATTTGTATGTGGTGGCTTTTCAGTTTGTTTTTTTTTATCTTGATTTATTTATTTCCTGGAATTGTTCAGTGCTTAATTGTTGCAATCTACTGTGATGCAGCAATGTAAATGCAATGGAAGGGTCATTTAGACATTTTCCAAGCAAGGTACTGAATTTAATGAATGAATAACCGCTCTCCGAATTAGGTTAGGTTAAGAAAGAGTCCTCATTAAATGAGCTTCCTGGCTGAGCAGACATTTGAACCCAGGCCTCAATAGTCCAAACCCAACATACCCCATTACATTATACTGGCAGTCAATACATTAAATGCCTAGGTGGAATAGCTTTCTGCAACATTATGCTCTCCTGATGTATGGGACTATAACTCCTCCCATCCCTCTCTGTGGATGATGGAAGTTGTAGTCCAATTCATCTCATAGTCATCATGTTACCAAAGACTGATATACCATACAAACTCATCCTTGCTATCTCAGTCCTTCTCTTCTAAGAACAGAAGAGGTTTGGACACATATATAGACTGGGATTTCCAGTTTTGGCCAATATCTCTATGATATGGGCTATAGTCACTTCTTGAACAAAATTCTTAAAAATATTAAATATTATTGAATTTCTATTCAAAATTTATGAAAGATTGCTTTCAGTATTAACATACTATCACAGAAACAACAATAACCAGAGTTGCATAAAAATACACATAGATTTCTGCAAAGGGGATGGATATATTATTATTATTGGTAGTAATTGTACATGAAAGGTACCACATGCTGTCTGAACTTGGAAGCAAAGCAGTCAATTCTGATTGGTCTATGAATGGGAGACCACCAACAAATACCAGGTGCTGTAGACTACATTTTTGAGGAAAGAACTGGCAAAACCACCTGAGTATTCTTTGCCTAAGAAAACCCTATGAAATTTGTGGGGTTACCATAAGTCAACACGCCTCTTGAAGGCACATACACAGACAATTGTGCATTCCATAGGCAATTTATCTGAAAACTAACATAACAGCTTCTGTTTTCTCTATTCAAGCATTACGAATCTAATTCATCCATATGCACTGAACCTTCTCAGCTACAGCCACAAGAAAGAAGAAACCTCCCCCCCCTCAAAAAATAGTTCCTACTTCTTCTGTAGAATGGGAACAGGTAGTGCCAGATGGATGGCCATAATTCATGCACACTCTTCTGTTAAGGTACAGCCTGTCTTGGTATTAAGAGTCTTAAATAAATTAAAATCTTTATGTGGGAGGGTTATAATGAAAATCCCAAAGAAGATACAAAACTACTTCTATATTTAGTTCCATATCATCATCTCCTGCTATCAACAGTGCTCCAAGATCTCAGGCACAGGTCTTTCCCAGCCTAACTGCCTAAGATTCTTTTAGGAGTAGGCAACCTTTTTGAGCCGGGGGCCGGGTTGCTGTCCCTCAGACAATTGGGGGGGGGGGCCGAAGCACCATAAATAAATAAATAAATAAATAAATAAATAAATAAATATTTTTAAAAAAAATTAAAAATATATGCATGAACACTCTCTCAGCCCCAGAAAAGCCATGGCAAAACCCCTGTGGAGATTTTGCCAAGAAAACCCCAAGAACAAGTAATAACAACAATAATCAATATCATCATGGCAGGCGGTGGCGGTGGGGGGGTGGCAGCAGCAGGACCGGCCTGGGGCCAGTCCAAAGGCCTTGGGGGGACGCTTCTGGCCCCTGGGCCTTAGGTTGCCTACCCCTGTTTTAGATGAATGGAGGCCTTCTTTATGAAAAGTATGTGGTTTAGCATTTGTCTACTACTGCCTTTCTAAGCCACTGGATTTCTAACACATTTCTAACACCTCATGACCATGTATGTAACATAAACTAGCAAACAAATGAAATAAACAAACAGACATCAGAAACAGTCACCACAATTCTTATGAATTTTATTTTCAAGCTCCCCACAGTAAGCACTTTTGTCTATTGACATAGAATGCAGCATATCTAACTCTGGATGTATCTGTAATTATTGTTTTGTTTTGTTTGTTTTTTTTAATAAAAATCCCAACCTCTCCTCTATGAACCACTGGGCAAGTGAAGATCTCTCAATTATGGCTTCTGCATTTAGAAAGGGGGTTAAGACAAGGAGTGATTGGGAGCTGCTCTTCCCAACACAGCACAGGGTGGGTGGGATGCAAGAAAGAAAGATCCAGCCAGGGTAGAAGGAGGCTGTTGTTGTAGTTATGTGGCTTCAAGTCATTTCTGACATGGCGACCCTAAGGTGACCTTATGATGGGGTTTTCTTGGCAAGGTTTGTTCAGAAGCATTTGCCATTAACCTACCCTGGGGCTGAGAGAGTGTGAGTTGCCCAAGGTCACCCAGTGGGTTTCATGGCCAAGTTGGAAACTGAAGCCTGATCTATGGAATCATAATCCAACACTCAAACCACTACACCACACTGGCTCCAGAAGGGGGCTGTAACATCCCTTAACAATCCTTCATAAATATACCTGAAATTTGTATTTTATTTGTGAAGTTATAAATTAAGCATACAAAACGCCAATTAGGGTAGTTCTACAATTTCACTGCTGTAGTTTTTGCAGTGAGTGTGCACTGCCCTTCATAATATTAATGCAGTGGAACAGTGGCCCACTGCTGCTAGCACACAGGAGACACTCGGGTTATGCATGTTTCACTTTATACAACAAGTAAGCATACTGAAATCAAAGATAAAGTTGCTTTGTAGCACACAGGCATTTCAAGACAGCCTGCGCATTTGTGCTTTTCATTTATTTTCACATCAAGGTTCATGTGATTATTTTTTTCCCCCACAGCAGAAATCTAGTCAGACTCCCTAAGGTAGATGTAAAAAGGAAATACAGTAGGATTGTAGATCCATACAATATAATTTTGCTACTTTTTTCCTACTTAAAGCAGTTGTTTGGAAACAGGTCCTCAAATATTTACTTTCTCAGTGTTCAGAATTTATTCATCAAATGTAATTGTTCACATGATTAATCAAATAGTAAGGAAAGCAGCACTAAGAACCTTTTTTGGATTGACTATTTCATCCAATTTTGCAAAGAGAAAAGATGTCACTCTAGCATTCTCAGAGCTTGGAAAGTTACTTTCTAAAGTAATCTGTTATATAACTAATTACAACTCCCCCATTCCTGGTCATTCACTGCCATTAAAGTTAACAATATTTTTATTTATCAGTTGGAAGAAATGAATACATTACCTTATTATTTTTCTATCAATTTTTAAAAAAGAAAATTTGAGGACTGACAGAGGAATAGAGATGTAGCAAAAACAGTCAGGGGATATAATATCTGACCAAATAATATCATAAGACTTCAGGGAAATCCCATCAATGTAACTATAATCCAAGTATGTTCCAACCACAGAGGCAGAAGAGGAAGAAATTGAAAGATTCTGTGCAGGAGTCCAGGAGGAAATTGATCACAAACCAAAATAGGACTTCCTGTTAATCATAGATCATTGGAAAGCAATTTTTAGTTTGTACACCTTTGGCAGGATTTAATTGTTTTAAATTGATTGTACCTGTGACATGCCATGTAAATTTAAGGCGCTATGCAAATAAACAATTAATTAATTAATTAATTAATAATTCAACAGAAAGCAGGGCAGAATCAAATCTTGTAGAATTTGGCTCAGGACCAAGAAATGAAACAAGAAGGCAACTGATTGAATTTTGTGAAGCCAATCATTTGTTCATTGTAAACACATTCTTTAGGCAATCAAAGAGGCAACTGTATAAATAGACATAACCTAATAGCCAATATAGAAATCAAATAGACTACTTAGCCCTTGAGCAGACGGATGGGTTGGAGAGCCCTCTGGCCGCTCCAACCACAAATGTGCCCCATCTGGAGTGGGACCACAACCACCAGATGCTGTGGTCCCAAGGCCAGCTAAAATGGCAGTCTGCAATGGACTGTCGGCAAGGAGCACTTTTTTGCACTCCTTTTTGTGCCAGGTTTGGGCCGCCTTAGGGGACCACAGCGCAGCTTTGGCCCGATCCGGAGATATGTGTCATCTGAATGCCATGCCCCCAGATCAGCCAAAGGCAGGCCTTTTGGCCCATCTGTTTTGGGCCATAATTGGAATCAGAAGATGGAGAAGCTCCATTCTCTATGCAAACACAAAACCAGGAGCAGATTGTGGCACAGACCATGAACTGCTAATATCAAAAACAAGAATAAAGCTAAAGAACACCATCTCAATCACTGAGCCAAAATACAACCTGAAGAACACAGAATTTAAAGATGCAAAAAATAAAAGATAAAGGTAAAGGTATTCCCCGTTGACAAGGTTGTCAAGTTGTGTCTGACCATAGGGGGTAGTGCTCATCTCCGTTATTAAGCCAAAGAGCCAGCATTGTCAGAGACTACTCTGTGATCATGTGGCCATCAGGATTGCACAGAACGCTGTTTACAAAAAATAGATTTTCACTATTAAGCCTAATTAATCAGGAGCCAAAAAGAACTCTGGATTGAGGACAGGAACACTGTAAGGGAAAGAATGCAAAAAGACAGCCTTTACAGACTGCCAGAAATAATGCCACTTGAGGGCACTTTAACAGTCTTGGCTCAGTGCTAAGGAATTATGGGAATTGTATTTTTTTTCTGGGACATTGAGCCTTCTCTGTCAGAGAGCTCTGGTGCCACAATAAACTATACTTCCCATGATTCCTTAGCACTGAGCCAGGGCAGTTAAAGTGGCCTCCAGCTGCATTATTTCTGGAAGTCTGTAAGGCCCTAAGTTGTCATTATGTGCCAGGAGACTGAAACAGAGACTTCAGTATAACTAGCCATTGCCATATTCATCTGAGAGAAGAAGAGATGCACATCACTTTCCTTCAGCATACTTTCTGCTTAAACAGGCTTTAATGACATTAATGAGTTATCCCTATGTATGTGCAAAACAGTAATGGAGCAAGGGTGGGAGGAGGAAACTTGACAACATGGATTTAATTCTACACCACTAGTTAGCAACACTAAATTCAGGTGGAAACCAGTTTTCTATGGAACATGCATGACAACAGAACATACTCTTCACTTCATTTTGTCAATATCAACACACAAACCAAACAGTTCAAGGAGGACTTATTAAGCAATAACCCTTTCACCACAATAGACTGTGCTTCCGGTAATGACTGAAAACACAGGTGCGTGCTGATGGAAGATACTGTTAAAACAGAGGTATTATGGATTTCCTCTTTTCCAGGAAGAGCAGAGTTATGTGGAATAACCGAAGATAGTAAGATAAAAAGGAGGAAGGGGCATAAAAAAAGAATTTAAGGAAGGGAGGGGGAAAATAAGTTTAAGACTAACTTATTTTTATTTTAGCATGAGCTTTCATAGATATAAACTTCTTCAGATGCAGTACAGAATGATATTAAATCCGCTGTATTGCATCTGAAAAAGTGGGTTTATACCCACGAAAGCTCATGCTAAAATAAAAATAAGTTTGTCTTAAAGGTACTTTTACATCCCCCTCCCCCCCTTTTTTTTATGCTGCAAGGAACTAATACAGCTACTTTTCAATTTATTTACTATTAATTTATTCACTTTATTTATATGCCACCTTTCTCCCAGGATAGGACATAAGGCAAGTGGCCCCAACTTTTGTTATGGGGTGCTTTCCCACCAAAACAGTCATATTTCACTCACTTATTTTTGTGGCCCTTTGCATACATCTATCTTTTATTACGTTCACTTTTTCCCAAGGGAGGGTTGAGATACATACAAGAGGCATCGTGCACATAGCATATTTCCACATGCACCTGAGGAAGTGGGCTCAACTCTGGGAAAGCTCATGCGACCAACTTCTATCTTTCACTTTTGTTGTTGTTAACTGCCCTCCAGTTGATCTCGACTCATGGCAATCGTATGGATGAGACATCCCCAAGCCCCTCTGTCCTCCATTGCTCTGCTTAAATCCTACAAGTCTCATCAAAGGTGCTGCAAGATCCCTTTGCACACCATATTCATATTCCACTCAGCAGTCCACAGAAGGGGATGGAGAAAGGTTAAAAAGGATTGGACCACACTTCACCATTACCACTATTGCATTATTACACTTGCTTAAAATAACTGTCTACTACTCTTACAGGTTCTGGTTAGGAAAATGATAATGATAATAATAATAATAATAATAATATAAAACCTCCTGCTTTCACAAGTACTGCACATTCTCTGTCCTCCTCAGGGTAATCTTAGCAGGGCATGGGAAAATGAAAGCAGGTCATAGCACTGGAGAGAGAGAGAGAGAGAGTGGTTTGAACCCTGGACTATAACTCTAGAGCCCAGGGTTCAAATCCTAGTAGCTCGGACATGTAAACTCAATGGGTGACCTTGGGCAAGTCACACTCTCTCAGCCTCAGAGGATGGCAAAGGCAAACCTTGCCAAGCAAAACCCCGTGACAGGCTCCCCTTTTTGTTGTGTGCCTTCAAGTCGCCTGTAGGGTGGCCACAAGTCGGAAACACAAGAATGTCACACAACAACAACAAGAAGAAGAAGAAACAAAACATATGCAACACCCAGTCAGGAAAAGTTGGACAAATACCGCCCCTGTTGTTTGCTCCCAGCAACCTCCCAACGCCAGTAGGCACTACTCCGGCTGCATCCACACTGGAGAAATAACCCGGTTTGGCTTAAAGCGGTACCACACCGGATTATTATTTCTCTCATGTGGATGCCGCCCAAGTCCCTTCCTCGCCGGGAAGCCTTAACTCAGGCACTCCTTCCCTTACCCGGGGCCCCAGGAGCATGAGGAGCATCGGCAGCCAGGCGCCTGGGCTGAGGAGGAGAAGAAGACGGCGGCGACGACGAGGACAAGGGCAATGACGCTCCATGGCCGCCGCCGCCGCCGTCGTCTCCGGCTGCGTGGTTCCCCGGTGGCCCGCTCGGAGTGCGGCGGCGTGTCCGGCCCTTCCTCCTCCGGAGGCGGAGCAGCGCTGCCCTCGGTTCTCCCCCTCCGCGCAGAGTCAAGAGAGAAGCCGGAGAAGGCGGGGGTGGAGTCGGGGAAGAGGCGGCGCGGAGCCTGGGGAGAGGGCGAGGCCTCGCCGGAGTCCGTCGGGGCCAAAGGCCTCGCCCAGAAACGGCCCACAGAGGAACGTCCCTGAGGCGACGCCGCCGCCGCCGCCGCGCGCGCCTGAGGCCGCCATGTTGCGCTTCCTCCCTCGCCCGCGAGGCATCGTCGTCTTCATCATCAATCGCCCCAGGCTGACAGGACTCTCCCCTCTGCTCCTAGCTCTGCCACAAGAAGAATAAAATAATAATCGTTACGTTTTATAAAACCAGCTAAATTTAAATAATTATTACGGTGTGTGTGTGTGTGTGTGTGTCTACTTTTTGGTAACTTTTGTATAAGTATTTTTTTTAAAAAAAACCTTCATTTTTATATTTGTTTTAACTAGGGTTTGTTTTAATTGTGTTTTTGTTTTGTTTGTTTTTTTAATTGTTTTTATCTTGTGAGCCGCCTTGGGTCCCCTTTTTTTTTGGGCGGCATGAAAGTTAAACAATTAATTAAATAAATAAATAATGATAATTATTTGTAGTTGTTGAATTCAAAGATACAGCCGTGTTAGTCTGTAGAATCAGTCGGTAGAGAGATCTTGTAGCACCTTTGAGACTTTGAGATGCTGGGGAATCATGGGAACTGTAGTTTATTGTGGCACCAGAGCTCTGACAGAGAAGGCTCAATGTCTCAGAAAAAAATACAACTGCCAGAAATAATGCAGCTTGAGGCCACTTTAACTATCCTGGCTCAGTGCTAGGGAATCATGGGAACTGTAGTTTATTGTGGCACCAGAGCTCTCTGACAGAGAAGGCTCAGTGTCCCAGAAAAAAAATACATTTCCCATGATTCCCTAGCACTGAGCCAGGATAGTTAAAGTGGCCTCAAGCTGCATTATTACTGGCAGTCTGCAAAGGCCCTAACTGAAAGAAAGAAACTGGCATCCACACATTAAATTCATAAACTTCAGTCTACTTCCTCAGATGCTTTTGGTGGAGTGCAAACCAGGGACAGACATATATATTTCACTGGTATGTGAGAATGTCATCTATGTCTGCCCCTGCTTTCCATTCCACTAAATGCATCTGAGGAAGTAGACAAGTCTAGGAAAGTTCCTGCTGCCAACTTCAGTCTCAAAGGTGCTACAAGATCTCTCTACATACTATAATAGTTGTTCTTGCATTTAATTTCTTACCACTACCACTCTCAAGGCTTGAGGTGGGTACAACATACATTAAAACAGTGCTATTCAAACCATTTCAGAGCCCGCCTGGTGTAATGGCTTCAGCATTAGAATTAGGACTCTGGACACCAGGGTTTGAATCCCCACTCAGCCATAGAAACCCACTAGGTGGCCTTGGGCAAGTCACACTCTCTCAGCCGCAGAGGATGGCAATGGCAAACTCTCTCCCTCTGAACAAATCTTGCAGACAAAACCCCATGATAGGTTTGCCTTAAGCTGGAAATGACTTTGCCCCCCCCCCAACTTGATGTAACAGATGAATAAACATATTTGGTTTACTGTATTTAGTGTGCGTTTTTTCATTTGCCCATTCAAATTTGAATGTTTTATGGGGAAATAAGGGAGCCAGTGTGGTGCAGTGGTTTGAGTGCTGGGCAACGACTCGACACAGGTTGAATTTCCAGCTCAGCCTTGGAAACCCACTGGGTGACCTTAGGCAAATCACACTCTCTCAGCCTCGGGAAGGCAAGGTGCCAAACCTCTTGCCAAGAAAACCCCATGGTTCTCCTTAGGGTCGCCGAAAGTTGGAAACTATAAGGGAATAACATTGTTCAAAGTAGAACAGTTTAAGAATAAATACAATTTTTTAAACTCAGCAGATGTGTAAACTTTACACTAAAAGAAGTTTGGGAAGAGGAGGAGGAGGATCATAGCCCCCAAGTTTCACTTATGCAACTTTCCTGTCGCCTTTGGAGTTCCTGCCCTACCATTTGACAACCACTAGATTAAAATAACTAAACACATGAAACCATTTCAACACATAGGTTAAAACACAAATAGGGTTAAGACGACCATTACACAGTAAAATCATCCAGACATTAAATTTTTTAAAAGTATACCAATGTAGACTAGATTTCTAAGCCTTGACTAGGTGGTAAACCTGTATCCCAGCAGTGCCATTTTAGGCTACTTTTTATTTTAATCTGTACAATGCACCTTCATGCAATCTATCAATCATCAGAGTTTTTTAGACTATAATTCCCAGTTTCCCCAACTAGCATGCCACATAAAAAGTTATTTTTAACTTATGTTTCTAATCTCAGCAACGACAGCAACATAATAATAATAATAATAATAATAACAACAACATAAAGAGGGGGAAGTAAATGGGAAACTAGTCAGATAAAGAGAGAAGAGATTTTCTTTCTAGAAGGGCTTCCCCTTAGATACACATTTCCAACTAGGGCATAATTTCTCCACAGTGTGGAGGAGGACAAAGTGTCTGCTGCAGAATACTTAAGGGAAAGTGACATAGAGATTATAAATGACTCAAGATGTAAACATTTTGGCTGCCTAATTAAGTCTTCTATGCACTCGATGCTGAAACACCTAGTTAGAGATGGGAAGACCCAGGAAAATTAGGGGGAAACCCATTTCTCTCCCATTTTTTTCCTGAAGCCTTTTTAATCCCCCTCCCCAAATTGAAAAAATTGAAAAAAGGAAGAAAACCAAGTATGGGATTTTTTTTATTTTAGCATGATTAATAAAATCTTTAAGTCAAGGTGCTCATATATTCTCCAAATCATTTCTAAAAACTACGTACAGTATCAGATTATTCTAATTTCTGTGCACTGAATGAGGACAAGTAAATACTAGGTTACAAACTGAACTCTCCAATGGAAGAGCAAGAGGCATTTCTTCCTTTAAGGGGCACTGAAAGAATCTGGTCTATGTTTGGAAACACACTAAATCAAGAAATAAACTGACATGTGAAAGGGTAGAGAAGCTTCTTTTAATTTGGGCACACCTTTGGTTTTTAGAAGTCCATGATAATAACTGTGATGATGACAAACATAACAAGGCAGAAGCAGAGATTGAAACTGATACTGATAACCAGAACTGCCTCCGAACTGCAGAAATAATGCAGTTTGACACCATTTTAACTGCCATGGCTCAGTGCTATGGAATTCTGGGATTTGTAGTTTTATATGACATTTAGTCTTCTGTATCAGAGAATTCTGGTGCCACAACAAACTACAACTGCCAGGCTTCCCTAGCATTGAGCTATGACAGTTAAAGTGGTGTCAAACTGGAATACTTCTGCAATATGGATGCAGCCCAGAGCTCAGAAAATGAATCTGATTAAATTTCATGCCTATTAATTGAATTTTAGTCCCTCTTCCCTTCCACACACTTCCCCCCCATTCTTTTTAAGGGAATGGTTACTTTATGTCTATTTGATACTGTGGAGAGGAAATATAATATTTTTCTTTGTTATTAATGTTAATTATTTTTTCTGGTTTTTTAAAATTTTTTTAATTGTTTTACCTGCTCTACATACACTAGCAAAACCAAAGTTCAGGAGATTATTACTCCATTTGTTACAAATAAAATAAAAATAAATTCCATTAACAATAATTGTTTGAATACACTGCATTTTAACGTACCAATTGTGATAATTTTATGCCAAATCAAATTGTACATACTTGTATGCTCCAAAAATAACAGAGTGACTTTCAATCTGTAATAGATAGTAATGGTGCATTTTTCAATTTTTTAAAAAAATTCCATTTCCCCTGGGGAAAAAAAAGTGGGGGGGGGAAACCCATTTTTCCTCCATGGCTTCAAAATTTCTGGAAATTTTACATCTCTACACCTAGCACATTTAATAGACTGATGCACTAAAGAGCGCGATATGCCTCAGCCATTTAAACTCATAAACCTATGGCTACAGTTCTGTGCGCACTTTGAGGCTGCTGCCACACTGCAGAAATCAAGCACTTTGACACCACTTTAACGGCCATGACTTAAGGCTATGAATTTTGTGGATTTGCAGTATTATGAGATATTAAATCTTTCCTGTTAGAGAGGTCTAGTACCCACCACACTACAAATCCCAGAATCCCACAGGTTTACCACCCCAATCAAGGCTTTGGAATCAAGTCTACATTCATATATTTTTAATTTTATGTCTGGATGATTTTAATGTGTATTGGGCCATTGAAGCATTGAGCTATGAAAGTTAAAGTGGTGTCAAGTTGAGTTATTTCTGCAGCGTGGCAGGAGCCTAAGTAGATCTTTCTTCTGAGTAAACATGTAGAATTTGAGAAGGGCTGCATCCACGCTGTAGAAATCATCTGGTCTGACATAGCTTTAACTGCCCTGGCTCAGTGGTATGGAATTCTGGGAATTTGTTGTGGTCCCAGAACAAAGCTAAAAAATCAGCCTCTCCTCAGTTGTTCCCTCTCTCTGTAGGCCATTGTGGCCCATGTAATGGTAGTTTGAATTTTAAGGGGGAGGGGGAATTCACATGCTGTCTTTGAAAAACATATATTGTGGCCTGTGTTGAACTACGGTAGTAGGAATGTTCAATTCCTCCCACATTCTCATAAACAAACCATCTATAAAGGGGAAAAGGTATGCATAGCAAAATGTATTAAAAATAACAACAGTCTTCATTGCACATTCACTGTGTTTTGTTTTGTGCACAATGCCTAGCAAATAAAGAGACAGACCCTGTCTCAGAAATTAATACAAAGGAAAAGTTAGAGTTATTTTTATTATTATATTTATATCCCACTTTTCCTCATAATTGGAACTCAAAGCGGCTTACAATTTAAGATAACACAATTAAAAACATACAAAAGTGAGTATGAAAATAGAATTAAACTATAACAGTATTAAAACATATCACTAATTAAAAGAATAAAATGCAGTTTAAACATTTCAAAGTACTTAAAAGCAGTACAACACTTCTAGCACGTACTTTAAAGAATTTCTGATTTAAAAACCTGTCTGAATAAAGATGTTTTAGCTTGCCAACAGAAGGACAACAAGGAGGAGGCCATTCTGGCCTTTGTGAGAAGAAAATTCCAGGAAGGCCCTCTCTTGCGTCTTTACCAGCCGTGCTTGTGATGGTGATGAGACTGAGAGAAAAGCCTCTCCTGAGGATCTCAGACCTGCTCACACAGGGAAATATGGTCTGCCAAATAGACTGGATCTGAGCCATACAGGGCTTCATAGGTCATAACCAGCACTTTGAATTGTGCCCGGAAGCAAACTGGTAGCCAGTGAAGCTGTTTCAACAGGGCCATTGTGTGATCTCTGTAACCTGCCCCTGTTAACAGCCTGGCTACAGCTCTTTGGACCAGCTGAAGTTTCTGAACACTCTTCAAAGACAGTCCCAAGTAGAGTGCATTACAGTAGTCCAAACGGGATGAAACCAAGACGTGTACCACTGTTGCCAGATCCTGAGTCTCAAGGAATGGGTGCAGTTGGTGCACAAGCTTTAGATGTGCAAAAACACTTCTGGTCACTGTAGAAACCTGGGCTTCCCAATCTGCAAACCTGCGTCTTCACGGGGAGTGTAACCCCATCCAACACAGGCTGGATCCCTATTTCCAGATCTGCCATCTGACTGGCCAGGAGCAGCTCTGTCTTGTCTGTATTCAGTTTCAATTTGTTTGCCTTCATCCAGTCCATTAATAATAATAATAATAAATTTTATTTATACCACGCCCAATGGGTACCCAATCAGG
>CM034703.1:180619825-180656853 GCA_020142125.1 Phrynosoma platyrhinos
CTGCCGTTGTCCGGTTGCAGTCAGTGTCCGTTGGGAGGGAGACCCAGCTGCCCCAGGCTCTCTGGAGTCAGGACGGCTCCGGCGGATTGTGCGCCTAGCATGGCGGAGGGGCTTGAGCATTGGACTAGGACTCTGGAGACCAGGGTTTGAGGCCCACTCGGCCATGGAACCCCACTGGGAGACCTTGGGCAAGTCACACTCTCTCAGCCTCCTCGGAACAAATCTTGCTAAGAGAAAGCCCCTCCATGATAGGTTTGCCTTTGGGTCGCCATAACGTGGAAACGACTTGAAAGCACACAAGAGAAAAGCCGCTGCCCGTGGGAGATAGAGAGCTGTGGTACAGCACAAAAGGGCAGCTGAAATGAAAAGTCGGATAAGGCCATTCGTCATGGGGTGGCATCTGTATTGTAGAAACGATGTAGTTTGACACCACTTGAAGTACTGCATCTCCATCCTATGGAACCCTGGGATTTGTGGTTTTATGAGGTCTTTAAGCCTTCCCTGCCAGTGTTGGTGCCTCGCCGAACTACAAATCCCAGGATTCTGTAAAACAGCCATGGCAGTTAAAGTGGTGTCAAACCGCATCGTATCAGTTGTCTCAACCAATAGCCTGCGTTCTTACATTATGCGCATAATAATAATAATAATAATAATAATAATAATATTATTTTATTTATAACCCGCCCCTCTGCTCGGCATTCACCTTCTTTTTTAAATTGGATTCCCTGTGTCCTTATTTCTACAGATGCCACCTACGGCTGATGAACCCATGGAGTTTGGAGCCTGGGATGAGGCATGGTTGTAGTTGGCAGGATTGTGGCTGTCCTGAAACATTGCTGGCTGCTGTGATGATTTCTCTTAGCGTGTTAGACTGCTGAGGCAGATGAAGAGACGTTGAATCTGAGCCTCCAGCATCAGTTGGCTATGCCATGCCTCTTTCCTCCATAACAGCTGCTTGTTGCCATACCTTTTATACGCAAAACAATAATGCTCCACAACATGCTCAATAGCCATGTTGCTTTGAATAAAAGCCACTATAAAAGGCAAGGCAGTGCTTATGGCTTTCATGTTTGGTCCATTTGTACTAAATTGTATGACGGAAATGAGATTTAATTGTACTTTGAGCTGAGCTGTGCTCACACCCAGCCAGTGGTTATTAACAGGTGGAAATCTGGCTACTATGTATATGTGTTCTTGGGAGAAAAATAGGCATGAAAGCTGCTATTACTAGATAAGAGCAAAGCAAGCTCTTGTAACTACTCTAAATTCTGCTGTGCTTGTTTACAGGTCCATCAAGACTACCTTGATCTCAAGGAATGGAGAATCCTGCAAGCAACTGTGGCTCTTTGATTCAAGCATTGTTGATAGCATGCACTTTATGTAAATAAAAATTCAAAGAAAACTTCTTTGTGTGGACCTTTTCTTAGTAGGCTTGAAGCACTGCCTTTAAACTGGTGCACGGCCTCCTCATGGCCTCACTGGCTACGCTGCAGTGCAAAATTAATAAAACTTGTTCATAACTGGTGTTGCTCAGCTGGAAAACTGGGTGATATTTTTAAGGGCAAGTTACATTTCATCTCATAGCTATACATATATATAATCAGTAGAAAATTGCAATGGATGTTTACATTTGGGCCACCAGTAAGTTATGGGTCAGGACATGGGTGTCTTTTTGGTTTATAGGAAGAGCTGGACACTTGCATGGGGTTTGGACTCAAAAGTTCTGAGTAAAATGTTCTCATGTAGAGAGTGTGAAAATGATTTCACTACTTTGGTGGATAAACTAGTCTTTATGAAGTTGGAATGAAATGCCCATCTGCAAGGAATGGCAAGGGAACAATTTAAGCATTTAGAAACAAATGCTATAATTACAATAAGTCAGTGGGTTTCTTAATCTTTTTTGATAAAATTGCCAGCTTGGTAGATGGAGGGATTTCAGTAAGGCCTTTTTGACAAGGTTTCTCACAATACTCTTGCAAACAAGCTAGTAAAATACGAGCTAAACACCTGTTAGATGGATTTGTAATTGGCTGACTGGCAAAAAAGGTACTCAGCAAAGGCTCTTCATCCTGGAGAGAAGTGACCGGTGGGATGCCACAGGGTTCTGTCCTGGGCCCAGTGCTATTCAACATCTTTATCTGTGACTTGGATGAAAGAATGGGCACGCTTAATCAAATGTATAGATGACACCAAATTAGGAGTGGCTAATATCCCAGAAGCGAGGATCAAAATCCAAAAAGATAATAGATTAGAAAGCTGGGCCAAAATGAACATGAATTTCAACACAGAAATGCAAGGGGGGGAAAAAAAGCACAGATATGGGGGGGAACACACAACAGTACATTAGATCTAGGAGTCCTAATAGACCACAAGTTGAAGATGAGTCAACAGTGTGATGCAGCAGCTGAAAAAGCCAATGCAATTCTTGGCTGTATCAATATTAGTATAGTGCACACTGAGAGAAGTAATACTCTATTCTGCTTTGGTCAGGCCCCACCTGGAATACTCTGTCCAGTTCTGAGCACCAGAGTTCAAAAAGGCTGTTGACAAGCTGGAGTGTCCAGAGGAGGGCAGCCAACAACATAGTGAAGGGTCTGGAAACCATGCCCTGAGGAGAGATTTAGGGAGCTGGGTATGTTTAGCCTGGGGAGGAGAAGGTTAAGGGGATAGCCCTGTTTAAATATTTGAAGGGGTGTCATTGAGGATGGAGCAAGCTTGTTTTCTGCTCCTTCAGAGAACAGGACCCAGAACAATGGATGCAAAGGCGAGGGATGAGTGTAATTTCATTTAGTGTGAACCTAGCCTAGGCTCTTGGGGGAAGAAACGTTAATTCTTTTGGTATCGCAACCAAATGGGCTGAACATTCTTATGATGGGTTTTCCTAATCTCTGAAACCCTTTGAGCCATTTTTGGCAGAAATATAATCAATAACATGATTACTGCAGTGCTAAAACCATGCACTCCCCAAAGTTCTTGGACTAGACCGCCTGTGATTTAGAAATAACCTTAAAACAAGTTTTGACATGGGATAAATTTTATTTCAGAAAAAGCAAGTCCACTGTAATAACCCACATAGTCTAATTATGAAGTGCAATGAAGTCACTTGTGTCAAATCTGAAGGACTGTTTATACACATTAGTGCATTTAGTCTTTAGACTTTGATTGTTATTGCACATGGGAAAAGAGCTGTGAACAAGACATGCAGACTTTAGGAAGAGGCAGATGTTTTCATAGAATTAAGAGCTGGGACAGTACACAAAATGGAATGGTCACAGAAGTTGTAGGTAACAAAAATAGATGTCCAAATAATAGGAACATTTAAATATATTAAATGCTAATTTTCATTAAAGGTGTTTCAGGCAAGTGCATTTTTTAAAAAAAAAGAACTTCAGTTTGCTTCATTTAGAGATGGCAAATCATGAGAAGTTTTATACACAGTAACTGAACACAATGTACAAAAATTTAAAAACCACTTAAAGCAGTACACTATTAAATGGTGAACTAGCTCACCTGCTTGTAAACTAAATTAACATTCTCTCAATATAAGTTGGCAATATTGAGTATCAAGGAAACACTCATTACTGTTGTTGATCATTATGTAGTGTTCAAAATGGTTACTGATTTAATGTGCATGTTTAGCTGAAATGTCCATACAGAAAAGGAACAACAAGTTCTCTGAGTGTTGGCCATAATCAGTAGTGCTTTGGAGTCCTGTGGCACTTCCAGCTTCCACACCAATGCCATCTAATGGGTGCACTCTGGGATTGATTAAAAGACAACAAAGTAGTTGCAATCAAGCTTAGCGCCTCTTTAGGTGGTGACAAAAAGGAGTGGCTTTACTCTCTTGTACATAAAGTGAATGCAAGAAGAAAAGCAACAGAGCTGCAAGGCAGTTCAGTCAAGTTGAATGAGTCCATCTCTACAAGGTAACTGATCATTCCTAGTGCATAAATATATGCATGCACACACAGAGCACATTAGACATTTCTGTGTGTGTTCATGTCTCAACATTCGTTGTTATATCACAAGCCGCCAGTGATTGTACCTCACTAAAGAAAAGGCTGACTATGGTTTGGTCTAAATGGCTTTGCCTAATTTTTGTCTCAGAGCTTGGAAAAGTTAACTTTTGGGAACTACAACTCCCCAAAATGATTTGCCTCCATGCTCTGCACAATTTCTAGATTCCTTGCCAACCAGTTCTGTGTGTTTGCACGTTTTATATGGCTACTTGTTTCCCAAAACACAATTTTGTATGAAAAAATAAATTATTATGCATAATCCACATGAAGTGATTCACAATATCTCCTATACATCCAATTTACATTCTTAACTCTGGAAAACGTTTCAAAATTGCTTGACACAAGCTATCGGACTGCAGAAGTGAAAGAACGTGCAAGTTCATTTTGCACCTCCAACTGCCTGAGAGAGAAGGGTTGGGGAAGGTTTTCCAGTTACACAGATTTGTTCCTTATAGGGGACAAATTTAATGTGGCTGTGTGAGACAAGCCTATGTGCATTGCCAATGCTGCATGCCAACAACACCATGGGTGTCAAAGCTCCTGGATCAATTGCAACTGGTGGGAGCTTCCCTAATTCTTTACTGTAAAATATTACACATTAACTGCTAAGTTGAAAGTCCAACAGCAGCAACTGCAAAGTTACAGACCACTTTAGAAGTCGAATTAATGCTCAAGTGACTCAAGTACATAGGAGCAATACCTGGTTAACTGGAGCAACAATTGGCATAAGCAATTCTCTTCAATAAGCAAAATAAAACATGGCACAAAGACAAAAATATTGAGACAGGTTCGTTTTAAAAACAATAAAAACAATTTGTTAATACTGTAAACTGCAGTCTTCACATTTCATGCCTGATCTGTAGCATCTGTGACAGACTCTTTCGGAGGACACACAGATGAGCGTGGATCCATGGCTGAATGCATTAGAGGAATATAAACATCGTCCATGTTTGGCATGACAAAAATTTTCTGCAAGATGTAAAAATGTATTAGAACACAATTCAAAGAACCATAATCAAGTAAAGTATGTGTTGTTCCTTTAGTTGGACATACCTTAAAAAAAACTAGGTAAAGAAGATGGCAATTTTTACGAAGTTTCTCCAAATGGAATATTTTTTGTAAATGTACCTTATTAGGGATAGAACTATTAAAATGGCTAGCAATACAATATGTCTACCCATTCACCTCTGGGTGGAAATAAGTTTTCTGTTTGAAAACATTGACAATAATCTGTACGTTCAAAATACTCCTATATTCCTCATTAAACCTTACTGAAGAAAATTGAAATAAAGCAATCCTCTGTCCTCATATCAGAACACAAGATACTTAGGTATTCAGTAAGGCAGAGTATTATTTTTATTTAGAGTATTTCTGTATCACCTCCCAGCCCACAAAGGCTCCCGAGGCAATGAAGAAATAACAAAATACAAACGTAAAAACATTTTAAAACACATTAAAAACACTCTCAATGCCATCTGAAAGAGCACTATTTTGGCTGTCGACTGGAATGTTAAAAGAGATGGGCTCAGCCTCACTTCCTTGGGTAGGAACTTCCACAGCTGCATGCACGCATCAACCTAACTTAAGGAGATACTGGAACATGCAACAGGGCCTGAAGATCTCAAATTTCTGGCAGGGTCATATATGAGAGGAGGTAGTCTTTCAGTTTAGGGTTTTGTATATCAACACCAGCGCCTTGAATTTAGCTCAGAAGTGAATTGGAAGCCAGTGTGATGTGGTCTCTAAAATGCACACCTGATACCAGTCTGGCTGCTGCATTCGGCACTAACTGCAGCTTCCAAGCACTTTTCAAGCACAGCCTGCCGCAGAGTGCACTACAGTAGTCTAATCAGGAGGTAACTAAGGCATTAACCTTTAGCAAGATTTGCCTTCGCCAAGAAAGTGCAGCTGGTACAACAGCCAAAGCTGGGCAAAGCAACCGTAGCAAGCTGGCTTTCCAGGAGCAGCACTGAATCCAAGAATACCCCAAAGCAGGGGTAGGCAACCTTTTTTCGGCCTGGGCCGGTCCCCCGAAGTCCCTCTTTTTACTGGACCGGGGGGGGGATGGCGGTGTGTGCATGCGCATGCGAGGGCACCCCTGCTGCACGCAACCCCCCTGTGCGCTGCCGCAGCACATGTCGAGGCCACCATTTTGATTTTCAAAATGGCGGTCGCGACGCGTTTGTGCATATGCAGGAGTACTGGGAAGATGTACTCCTGCGCATGCGCAAACGCATCGCGGCTGGATGGAGGCAAAAACGTGCGGCGGCAGGGGTCTGCCTGGGCCAGTAAGTCCAGTGACCTGGGCCGGAACCAGCCCGAGGGCCGTAGGTTGCCAGTCCCTGCCCCAAAGCTATGAATTGATCTTTCAGAGGGAGAAAACAGCCTGTGATCCCAATCCTAGATTGGTTTTCCTACTGACCAGCAGCACTTCCATCTTGTCTAGATTAAGCTTCAAGTCTATTCACCCACATCCAGTCCTCCAGAGGATTCCAGAGGATTCAATTCTGCCTCAGCCTCCTTGGCCTCAGTTGTAAAGGAGAGATAGTACTGGGTATCATCACCCAACACCAAACCTCCAGATAACTTCTCCCAATGGCTTCATGTAGATGTTAAAAAGCACTGATGGCCAAATGGCTAATGGTCAAGTAGGTGAATATCAGTCCCCTTGCACCACCCAGTGGGAGCATTCAGCCTAGAAAGACTGGAAAAACTGCAAAGCAATGCCCCCCAGATAATCCATTTTGTCCAAGAAAGCCTGCAGTTGTGTTGACACCATTTGTTCTAGAACAGGGGTAGGCAACCTTTCCCCTTTAAGGGCCGAGGGACTTCAGCTCCCAGAAGCCTCAGCCATGTTGGCCAATAGTCCCATGTTGGCCAATAGCTCCTGGGATCATGGGAGTTGAAGTCCCTTGGCCCTTAAAGGGGAAAGGTTGCCTACCCCTGTTCTAGAACATTACTTAGAAAGGGGATATAAGACACTGGCTGGCAGTTACCTAGGGAGTATGGTCCAATGAAGTTTCTTTCAACAAAGGCCTTACAGTTGCTTCTTTTATAAATGTTGGAATGTAGTCCTCTTTTAAAGAAGCATGTATAACCTCCCCCACCCAACTGGCCAGTCCTCCTCTGACAGCTTTAATTAGCCAGGATGGATATGGGTCTGACAGACAAGTGGTTGGCTTCATCTCTCCCAAGAATATGTCCACATCATCATCTTGAAAAACCTGAAATTTATCTAACAAAACCATCCAAGTATATGCCTAAGCTACCTCTTCTGATGTGGGGGACTGGCAATTATTTCTTCCAATGTCCCAGGGATCCCCACTGTGCCTCATGGGTAGGAAAGGTTAACTAATGACACCTATGCACGCCTTGCAGGAATATTCATCCCTCTTGACTTTTCCACATTTTGTTATGTTACTGCCTGGAACAGAAATGGATTTACTTGGCATTGTTACCACTTAATACATATTGAATACTCAGTACTGGGAAGATGTAAAATACCTTTATTTTGGCATAAAGGTTAAGTAAACAAAAACAAATGGATGCTATAATATATCTAAATAAGCTCTAGTGCAGTGATGGCAAACTTTTTGGAGCCAAATGCCCCAACTAATTTTTTCCCCAGCACCGGCTTCTCCCCCCACAAGCCTTTCCCAGCCTTCAGCTGAGCTGTCTCAGTGTGCAATTTCAGTGTCAAATAAGACCAAGGAGTTATCGAAAGAAACCAGGGATTTTTTTGCAAAGGAGCAATCAGGGTTGGGTTATCTAAAATATCCAAATTATGAACTTCCTCAACTGCACCGTTACGTGTTATTACAAAGGGAAACAATATGGCCCAACTGTGACTGTGCCTAGAGAAGGCCATCCAATAAAACTCAGTGACAAGGTAAGGGGAGCGTTAGTCACAGAAGTAACCAAGAGGCCAATGTAAATGAAGGAGCTGTAGAGATCTGCAGCTGAGGCAGAAGAAACCATCCATTGGACAACTATTATCTAGTCATTCCACAAAGCTGGGCTTTGCGGCAAGAAGAAAGCTATTGGTGAAACAAACCCATATCAAAGCATGCAGCAGGGCATGTGGAAGTATGCAAAAAGGCATGTGGGAGACACAACAAATGTGTGGGAAACATTGTGAGTCTGGTGAATTAAAATGGAGCTACTTGGCCTTTCCACAAAAATGCTGTATTTGGCATAAAACCAACAGTGTTCTTTCCATGAGAACACCATTTCCACAGTGAAGCACAGTAGTGGCAGCATCATGTGGAAATATATTTTCTTGGAATGAACTGAGAAGATGGTCAGGATTGAGGGCAAGATGGAAGGAGCCATCTACAGGAAAACTATTTCGGTCTGGAAGGGACCTGAGGCTGGATCAGAAGTTCACCTTCCAGCAGGACAATGACACTAAACACACAGTCAAAGGGACAATAAGAACCAAGTATCTCAGCACTATTCACCTGTGGTCCACATCTAATTCGGCAAAACTGGATAAATTTTGCCATGAAGAATGGACAAAAACTGCAGGATCCATGTGTACAAAACTAAAAAAGACTTAATCAAGAAGACCTGCAGCTGTAATTGCTGCCCAAGATGCTTCTTCCAAGTATTGACTTGGGGTGTATGTGATTACCCATGCTAGCAACAAATGTCAGTTTGTTTTTGTTTATTTAATATTTGTGCCACTACAAAAAACATTTTTTCAATATCCCAGTGTTGAGTACTGTGTATACATCAAAAGATAACAATGCCAATTAAATCCTCTTCAGTTCCAGGTTGTAATATAATAAAATGTGGAAAAGTCAAAAGGGAGGGTTACTACTTATGCAAAGTAGAATTAAAATAGATGTCTGAAGAGACATACCTGGAATTCTTGTTCCAATTTTTTTTCTATCCACTCAGTCACATGAACCAAAGTCACTTCTCTTTCACCAAGCTTTGGCCGAGCTTTTAGCTCCAAGTAAGGTGGTCTTCGGAAACCGTACCTAAAAAGAAGAAATAATAAACTATTACACTGGCCTGTTTATTAGGTCTGTATCATGCTCTTTCTCTGAGCTGCTCAAGAAAAGTACACATTTTCCTCCAGCCACTGCATTTTCAGATCAGCAAGGTAGACACACATGGATACTTCAACAGCTAGTTCGATCAGTGATTTCACAATGTGACAAAGCTGTACAGTCTCTGCAGTATGTGTGTATGGTGGAGGAGACTGTTTTAAACTACATAAAATATTTATTTCCAGTTCAGAGAGTGTGGATATACCTTAACTTTAATTGATCTATTTCAGCAATGCTGCAAAATTCTAATACAGAATTAAAAAAAAATTAGAGGGCAATATGTCAAACAGCAGTTAACAAGGTTTCACATATTTTCATCCAGACAGTTTAATATAAATAAATGGCTTCAGACTCATTCTAGATGTACAGTATTTAAAATTAGATCAAATATTCAAAAGAAGTAAGTTCAATTTTTTGCTTGACCTCAAATACACTTCCAGCATTTAAAGTTGTCATCTTAAATATGCTACTTAATCAGATCACAGGTAATTACTGCTGTTACAGCACTTTATATTATGAAGTGTGTGGGCGGGATCTGGCAGCATCTTGGAGACTAAAATATTTTAACATAAGCTTTCATGGACTCCAGTCCACTTCATCAGATGCAAGCTTATGCTGGAATATCAATAAATCTCAAAGGTGCTGCTAGATCCTTCATCCAGCTTTTCTTTATACTGAAACTGACTAACAAAGCTATTTCGATGAAAACAACACTTCATAATGAGTTTCTCTCCAAGACAATCGGAATGAGAGATTATCTTTCCATTCCCCAATCCTGACAAAAATGTTCATTCCAGTATTAAATTATATATTGAAAAGAATATCACTCCTTTAGTAGTAACTATAAGATTTTCTATGCTATTAGTTTCCTCAAATTCAGTTAAGGTTCATTTCCCATGACATGAACATTATTACCAGATGATACTTGGATGACAATGGAATCTACTCTTACAATTTTTCAAAAATACTGCTTAGAAGTAAGTCCTACTGTGCTGTGGAGCTCATGTCCTAGCAAGTGTGCTTAGACTACAGCCTTAATTTCCTTTGTATATTTTTTCCAAACTGTCAATAAGCTGTAGAAACATATTTTTCCCTTTGATCTACTTCCAACACCTAGAAGTGTTAAAACCAATGCTTATTCTCAGTAATATACCCCTTGATACTCATCTTTTGCAATCCATTGTCCTAACCAACAAAGCTGCTTCATATTTTAAGCTGAGAAAAACTAATCCTCCTTTATGAATTGACTTCAGGATTTGAGTAGCTTTATCAATTTCTCTAGCTTAATAAAAAAGTTAGTTTTGGGCAGCTTTTAAAAACCTGCAAGTCTACAAAAAAGATGAACATTTTGGACTTAAGACACTGCCACAATAGACAGGAGTCAGTCATATAAAGTCCAGCTACAGTCTGAAGTGGTATACCAGACTGCCACCAAATGAATGTAAGGCTTAAGTAACAACTGTTAATGGGAACTAATAGTGACATTCCAGACAGTCCAAAGTGTATATTAAAAATATTTTATAGTAAAATCATTGAAAGCATGCACAAAAAAATAATAAATCTAACTTATGTTATGGCAGCTTCAAAAGAACAAATGACAAATTATACAGCTCTTGAGAGTGACAGCTTTGAAATTTGAAGAGTTTATGTTTTCATCATAATACTTACCATATTCTATCAGTAGGTGGTGGAGGAATGTTAACTGCTAGCGTTCCTTTACATTCTTGTACCTCAACAGTTAGCAGCAGTGGGGTATTGGAGACCTCTTCAATCTTTTTCTTGATAAATTCAGTCTCAGTTGCTTTCTGGAAATATTTTGACTTGGTAATTTTATCCACGAATCTCATAATTTTACTTGTTCGATGCCCTCCCACATACCTTTGAGAAAATAAAGAAGACATCCAAATGAATTTACAGCATTCATTGGAAATTAAGGGTTCTTTATGTTTTGTACTATTCTGCAACCATAAATACAGAAAATGTGAGGCCATCGGTGGCTACTCTATTGCCTCAAGTCCATTAAGAGGCATGGGGGGAAGGATTCATGGCATTCCTGAACAAGAGTAGAAAGCCCACTAGCCTTGCTATGGTATAGAGCAAGAATGCTTTCCAGATATTCTTGTCTTACCACTCCAACATAGCTAATGGGTAAGGAATTATGCAATTCAAAACATATAGAGGGCCAAAGGTCCTGCACCTTGGGCACAGAAGAAGTTGGACCTTTACATCTCCCTCTTCTACATCACTTTGCAAATCAACAGAACAGAGGCCCAGAGGATTGCACAGGTCCTTTTATTCTGCACTGTGGACTTAAACTTGTATCACACACACACACGAAAAAAAGGCTTGCTACTGCTGGTTACAGAATGGAAAAAAGAGGGGCTGCAGTATGAAATGATAGGCCAGGGATATTTATGAACTACCAGTGCTATAGACCAGATGTTGATGAACTACTGTTCCATCATCAATTCTACTGGCTATGTTGGCAGAAGCTGAAGATGACTCATGTCCAACCACATTTGTGGGGGACAGAGGTTCTGAAGCCCTTTTACAAACTATCCAGATTCTGGATGTGATCTAGAAGTGCCAGAACCTCTTCCACCTCTAAGAATTATTGCCCCATAAATTACAGTTGGCCCTCCACATCTGCGGCTTTGACTTTTGCGGCTTTACTTGTGGTTTTGATTCATAGGTTTTCTCTGGGAATCTCTAGGTCCTCCAGCGCCACTCTGCTAGAAGTTGACCATAGAGTTGTGCTGGAGAACCTGGGACCTCTTAGAGAAAACACTTCTCTAGGCATTTGTAGGTCCTCCAGCACAATTCTATGGTTATTTGTCTGGCAGATGTTGACCATAAGAGTTGCACTGGAGGACCTGGAGATTCCTAGAGAGGTGTCCTCTCAGGTAAAAAGAATGGTGGTTTTTTTATTATTATTATTCGTGTTTTTTTTTCACATTCATGGGGATCCTTCACCCCTTATCTCAGCAAATGTGGAGGGACCATATGCTCCACAAAGTCCTCTCAAATATACGTAGTAACACAGGGGTGGGTGGGGTAGCAACAATGCTTTTAAGAAAGGAAAAGCACCACCCAACTTGCCTGCTTCCATCTCTGTTTTCCCTTTACACAGCATGTGTGCACTGCCACAGCTTGTTTTGGATCATAAAAACAGTAGAAGGGGGATTTTATACATACTGTAGAGCAACTTGTAACACAAGAAACTCAGAAGAGATACGCTTGTTAAAGAGGGTGGTTGGTTTCTGAAGTATCTGTGTCAATGTTATGGATTTTTGCTTTATATACCATTGTTCTTAACTTGATATTGATTTATGTTATGGGTTTTGCAGCAGTTTCATGTTTGTAGTTGTTTTCCACTTCTAATGGAGCTCAAATGCTGAGCTGGTCTTCCATAGCAGCCACAGATTCTGTATCTACGGATTCTACCATCTATGGCTTGAAAATATTATTTAAAATCCAAAAAAGCAAACCTTGATTTTGCCATGTTAAACAAGGGACACCATTTTACTACACCATTGTATACAATGGAATTTGAGCATCCATGGATTTTGGTATCCATGGGGGGTTCCTGGAACCAAACCTGAGTGGGTATCAAGGGCCCAATGTGTGTGTGTGTGTGTATTTGAAAGGGGGTGCAAATTAGTGGAGTTAGATTAAAAGGCGAGCCTAATTTATACATCTGATAAGTCTGAAAACAGTACTCAGCAGAATTTAAGGAGGGGATCATTCTGGAATTGTTTTGTGGCTACTGAACAGAACTTTACCAAACACATCATCAAGGTGGAAGAGACAGACAATTCATAACTCTATGTAAGGGACTATGAAAAATAGTGCAAAATGTAGCCCTGCAAGCACTACAGCAATACACACCGCCCTTTTTGATATCCCCACCAACAGTTACAATTTGCTAAATTATTAAGGCTTTTTTTGGATATGCTGCACTGATCTACATGTTTGTCAACGACAAAATCTTAGGTATGCACCAGCATTCAGATAGGTAGCATTATCAAAAGCCAAGATAAACCCATATATGTTTACAAGTAATTAGCTAATGATTTTTCTTCTGGCCCAAACACTTCCCCTTTCCAGATGGTGTTAGCAGTGTGACAGTTGGCTATTTTTAACCAGCAAATGGGTTTCCTGCAAACATGAATTGGCATAATAAATAGCAATTTATTCACCACTTTCTTTGCCTTCTTCTCCTCCATGAGACACTAGCAGGCATGGACTTGGGCATTATATGTGAAGCAATATAGATATAATCCTTTCTTTTGCTATTATCATCTTATTATTTATCTATTTACATGGTACATTACATGGGCAGTTCATAATGATTAATTTGACAGGTCCCTGCCTTCAGGCTTACAATCTAAAAAGACAATACACAAAAGGAAAAGGGAGAGGATAGTGGAAGAGAAGATTATGTCCAGCAGATGCTGGCTGCTCTTCTCTCCTTCTGAGACCAGAGCAATCCAACTGCAATCCTGAGCAAGAGAGATTAATGGCCTGACTCTCTTCTATATTCACAAGCAGGTGCACAACAGTGACAGCAACAGAGAAATAAGACGGACGCCACCAGAGACAATGGGGATCCTGTTCAGAACCACTAACAATTCATCTTTGATGTACCACAGAGATGTGAATATTTTGCAGGACGTGCACAAGTGTGGTTCACTGCAGAGATGGTATTTTAACCTTGGTAGCAGTGTGATATGCCACCTCATCACTATCCCTTCTGTAGACATACATGTGGAGCAAATTATGTGCTGATGTACATAACTTATTCACACCAGCTGAAGATCAAAATCAATATAAAAAGCAGAACTCATCTTGCAGTTTTGGGGTACATGTCAGTTGCCTGCAGGGTTTCTGGCCTCCAAGAAAAAAAAGTTCAGGCCCAAGTTGGCTAGGTCTGACTGAAGAAAATTTGAGTCATTTGTTCATTCTGATGGCACTTTTCCAAAAACCCCAAATCTTCTTCAACTTGCTTATAAGCAGCCACATTTGAAAACCACCAAGGATTTCACTGCATTCAGTTGTGTTAGTTATCACTTAGACACAATGGATTCTAAACAATCTCATGTACACAGAAATCAATTGATTGGTCTGGGAGCTTGGAGAAGAAATTAATTACTTATTGTAAGTACCACGTGTGGTGATGTTATTTTAAAAAAGACCCAAATGGAAGTAATGCCCAACTTGTGGCAGTAACTCACAAAAATAAATACTCACCCTTCTGCTCCTGGTACTAAAGGCTTCTCACTTCCTGTTACTTCTGGAGGATCATCTTCCTCTGAGGAGCCAGCACTTGAAGATTCCTCATCACTGTCTGCAAGGCAATATGCCCTTGGTCTGAAACTAAGAAGGGTGAAGGAGAGAGACTCACTTCAGTATGGACATAAAACTTCATGAGTGTGGCTCAGGCATCCTTTCTGTCTCTCCAGGATTTTAAAATACTAATATTTTTCAAACCATGCACTGAAACTTAAGACATAGTATTATACAACTTTATTTCTACCATTCCCCCTTCAACACAGCCATGTGACACCTTCCTCAAAAAGAAAACACATGAGTGAGAACCCTGCATGCAGCCAAATGGAAAGTGAAAAATTTAAAAGATGTCAAAAATTGCATCTCCTTCGTAAATAACTTTGTAATACCATTAAATAAGAGTGCAGCAAATTAGATAGTATCAAATGTGATGAGAATTTTGACAGATGGTTTAAAATTTTTTTTTGATGGGACATGCTTAGGACGTCCAAATGAATTTCTCCAGATGAAACATGACTGATTTTGAAAGTGCTGTGTGTCACCTCCAGAAGAATTTTCATGCATCTGAAGTCTATACACAAACACACTTCTTGCTATTCCTCGAACAAGTGAGCACAGTCACATCTGCTTGTCACACTGGTTACTAGTAGGAGCTGAACAAGAAGATAATATGGTCCTGGATTCAAAGTTTTGCTAGCAAGCTAAAGTAGCTCAGAAATGAAGAATACAGGTTTCTTGCTCATAGGTCTCTTTAATGTTCAGTGTCCCTCATCTATTGTAATGCACTAGAAAATTTTGTGTGGCATCTCTTCAGAGCAAAGGGCTACAGTGTGTGTGTGTGTGTGTGTGTGTGTGTGTATACTTGTATTTCTTCATTAATTTTGCCATAGGATGAAATGTATTAATAAAAGAGGTAGATAAATGTGGTTTGAAGTGTTGACACAGGCAGGAATGGGCTAAAAGACACCAACTGGGCTGAGTAGCAACTGTAGGGTTCTATCCAAATGGGAAATTGCACCGGATTTCCCTGGGCCAGAGTGAGGAGAAAACCCTGTGACTGACTTATATGTTGGCCAACTTTATGTCACCTACCAAGGAACACACCAATCCCTGATGAACTTTTTAGAAACATAGCTTTTTTTTTTTAAAGCTGCTTTGTAAAGGTTTGGCGATTTGGTATAGACAAGCAACAATGTGAGTTCTTAATCTTTGTTATTCAAAGATTCTTTCCAATCTGCTTGTCGTCCTCTTCTACCCCCCCAATGGGATTCCAAGCATAAACATCCATTTTGAAATCTTCTAGGAAGAATAGCTGGAGAACCCATTAGAAATAGAAAAGCTGTGCAGGAGGATAAACACTCCTCATCTTCCCCACTTCCTAAAAAAAGCTCCTTTTCTATTTTGAAAAACCATACTGGGTCTCCATTACTAGAATGTATATACATTTGTGGCTTTGGCTTTTGTGGATTTCATTATGGTTTTGATTCATAGGCTCTCTCTAGGAATCTCTAGTTTCTCCAGCGCAGAGGATGACCATCGAGCTGTGTCAAAGAACCTAGAAGTTCCTAGAGAAAACTTATGTAGGTCAACATCTGTCAGAAGCTGCACTTGAAGACCTAGAGATTCCTAAAGAGAACACTTCTCTAGGCATTTGTAGGTCCTCCAGCATGATTCTATGATCATTATCTGACAGACGTGGCCACAGAGTTGCACTGGAGGACCAGGAAATTCCTAGAGATGTTCTCTCAGGTAAAAAGAATATTCACAGGGGTCCTGTGCCCATAACTCCAGCAAATGTGGGGAGACCAATGTATAATGTGTATTTAGCCCCTTGCCTTCTTCCACTCAAGACAGATGGTCATTCTCATCTGTGAACAGCACCCAACTCCCAATCGTATGCTCACAGAAACTTTTTTTAAATTTGTATTTGAAACTAAGCCTACATGGAAACTAAGGCCCCTCTCCCATCATCTCTCCATAAACTGTGTGATAGATAATGTGGCAAATGAGTTTTCATACACATTGATTAGATGACTGTAAAGTGGCAACAAGTTGACAGTCCTGTCCTGCCAATAAGATCAAGGTTTTTTCCCCTCAAGGCATCTGGCAACAGACACACACCATATGCAATAGGCAACACACCACAAGGTGTGGCAACATATCACAGGCTTCAGGTAAATCCAAGGAAAATCTACTAATCTGTTCCATATTGCCAAGTTTTATGAATCAATAAAGAAACTTTATTTTTCCCTTTCCAACTTCATCCTACCCCTCCAATATGAACCACTATCTAGGACAGTGATGGAGAACCTTTTAGAGACTGAGTGCTCAAACTGAAAGGCGTTCCCACACCAGGTATCACTTGGTGCCGGGTGTCAGGACTTCCTGGGAGAGGACTTCTGCCTTGTGGGGGGTGGGACTTCCCTGGAGACAGTTAAAGGCACAGAAGGTTGGGGGAAGAATAGGACAAATCGTGTGCCTGTTCCTCCTCTTCCCCCACCCTCCTATCTCTCCCTCAGAGATGGCTTTGCATGCCAGAAAGGGCATGCGTGCCATAGGTTTGCCACCAAGGATCTAGGACAAAGCCAACCAACTTTCAACCAGTATTGTAGTGGGAAATTTTGAACTACATGCCTTCACTAGGACAGTCTCAATAGCATAGAGAACGGGTGTTCCTGGGCTGCTCTGGGAAGCAGAGGATCGAGGCTGAGGCTGCCGGACAGCGCGGCCTCAATCCTCCCTTTTGCTGGCCCAGAAAGGAGTGGGAAAATGCCACTCCTTTCAGAGCCGGCAAAAGGCCACTCTAAGAGCTGCCGTGTGGCTCTTTGGCCCCCCTTCCAGTGCAGCGCGTCAAAAGGCTGCGTCGGAAGGATGTCCTAATGGTGCGCGGCATCAGGATGTCTTCGGGGAGGGGTTGAGGCGGCCAGCATGCGATTGCCTCTCCCCATCCCTGACTCCAGGACGGCCCAAAGGGCCCATCTGAAGAGGCCCTGGAAATTACAGGTGGCTGTGCTAATCTATAGCAATTTCTAGCAATTTAAAATTTCTACTAGGAGAACATCTTTTGTAATGCCACCCTGTCCACTAAATACTTTGGACTACAATAGGGATAGCTCATGTTGTTGTTGTTGTTGTGTGCCTTCAATCCTTTCTGACTTATGGCAACTCTAAGGCGAACTTATCATGAGGTTTTATTGGCAGGTTTCTTCAGAGTGGTTTTGCCATTTCCATCCTTTGAGACTGAGGGTGTGTGACTGAGTGGGTTTCAAATCCGAGCTGGAAATCAAACCCTGGTCATAATCCAACAAGCAAACAACTACCCCATGCTTATTCCCATTGCTCATACCAATACTTATTTATTTCCCACCTGTTAACCAAAAAGGCTCCCAGAGTGGCTTACAAATTGTTAATTTGACAATTCCCTGCACTCAGTTTTATAATTTAAAACAGGGGTAGGCAACCTAAGGCCCGGGGGCCGGATGCGGCCCAGCAAGGCCTTTGGACCGGCCCCAAACCGGTCCTGCCGCCGCCCCCCCACCGCCGCCGCCGCCCCCCCATGATGATATTGATTACTGTTGTTATTACTTGTTTTTGGGGTTTTCTTGGCAAAATCTCCACAGGGGTTTTGCCATGGCTTTTCTGGGACTGAGAGAGTGTGCATGCATTTTTTTAAAAAAATAATAATTCTTTTTTAATTTTATTTATTTATTTATTTATTTATTTATGGTGCTTCGGCCCGTCAATTGTCTGAGGGACAGCAACCCGGCCCCCAGCTCAAAAAGGTTGCCTACCCCTGATTTAAAAGGACACAAAACTCAAGGAAAAAGGGATGGCAGTGGGGGTGAGGCAGATTAAGTACAGCAAAGACTGGCTGCTGTTTTCTCCCTCAGAGGCCAAAGCAATGGCAATTGGTACAGCAAGATGTCCTTTCCTCAGCAGCTGGAATCGAGGCATGATGGTGTTGTACCCCAAAAGCCTGCTCTGAGGTGGTTTTTGAATACTATGGAAAATTCAAAATAGCTGTCACCATAACATCTGCCTCCTTTGTCACTCACTGTGGGCTACAATTATAGGAGACAGCAGCTGAAACTACATAGACAAATGTTTGTGGAGTGTTGGCTCTAGCTTTCAACAGCTCAATTAATCTGAGTGGTGTAGTGTTAAATATTCTGCAAAAAGACTTGTTAAAAATATTAAAAAGTGATGGTGTTGCCATTCCATGCAGCTCCGTTGTACAACTTAAATTACCGGTACTAGGAAAAACAATTTTAACAGTCTCTTTCTTTCTTTTAAAAATAGCAACATCTTGCCAAAAAAAAAAAAAAAAAGAGCCAAATCTACTTTATTCAAAATGATACCCAATATTTTGAAATCACAACCAACATTTTAAAAGCAGCCAGTGCTTTATTTAGCACAGCAGGATTTTTGTTTTTTGTTTTTTTTGGAAGGGGGGAATCAAAGACTGACAGTACAATCCTTTGTAAATCCAATCAGAAGTAAATCTGGTTGAGTTTGTTGAGACCTACTCCCCAGTAAGAAGTATCTGTTATATTAATTGGAGGAAACGTTAGGGGAGAAACATTTTTACAGGACTATTTCATTTCAAATTACTTAAGAATTTGTGGTGTAGCGATTGTTTTTCATTAGTACTATTAAGTTAAATTCTTAATTTGCTGGGATTCCTTGGTGTTTTGTTTTGTTGTTGTTTTAATCAGGGCCTAAATCCAATTATTAAGCCCAGCTAGAAAGACTCATTTAATCCATGGTAATGTGGTAAACTAAAAATTGAAAATGAATTGAAAATTCCTTTGACACAATAGATCTGTCTTGGTTAGGACCAACGATTGGTGTACGGCCAAATCTCCTGATACTAGTTTCTTTACAGCAGCTGTATATGCGTGTGACAAGTCTGGGTCAGAAATACTACTGTTTAAACCTCCCACCATACCATCTCCCCAAAGTCTATATATGTTTCCTACCCCCATCCTCCCTACTGCTATTGAACTGGCAGGGGATTACAGGCCAACATCTACTCATCTTATTAAATTGCCGTATTTTCCGGCGTATAAGATGACTGGGCGTATAAGACGACCCCCCACTTTTCCAGTTAAAATATAGAGTTTGGGAAGAGTATGACTTCCAAAACTGTTGTTGTTGCTGTGCACCTTCAAGTCATTTCCAACTGATGATGACACTAAGGCAAACCTATCATGAACCTCCTTATACCCGGCGTATAAGACGACCCCCCCCCACTTCAACCCCAGATTTTGCAGGTTAAAAAGTAGTCTTATACGCCAGAAAATACCTCCTCCTTTCTATTGCGACTTCTAGGGCTAAAAAGTATTGTGAGGTTCAAATATAATTTCTTGCATCACATGTAGTTTACCCCTTACTTGTGTGGCCACATTTTCAAAATATCAATAAGGACAGTAGAAATTAATGACATGAAGAGTTGACAAGCAGAAAGTAGCTATTAACAAATTTGTGTTCCATCTAAATAACAAATGAAAGAATTGATTACAGTTAACCTGGCCATGTGTTCCTTTGTAAAATTAACATAGTCCATATTGATATATTGCATCATGTACACATTTATGTTTTTATGAAGGGCCCACACCAAAATATACAGGATTTTTTTGACATCTTGTTTAGTCTATATAAAAGGAAAAGCTTTTCAATTCTCAATTAAGGGACTTCCCTCATAAGAAAGGGCAGCTAGCAAACCTTATCCTTAATGTCACTATAGTTGCAACAAACAATGAAGTATCAAGTGTCAGCATCTGATATATTCAGAGGGACAGAAGTGCCAACCTGCCAGGACATTATCATGTATTAAATGCATAGATGCAGATAAGCTTATTACATGGCAAAACTGTTCTGGACCTACCACTTCAAAGTGCATGTGGAGAATAAGTTGCTTGTCTAAACAGCCTCCCAATTAAATCAGAATATTGAAGTGCTCCTTTTGACAGTATCAGGAATTTGCAGACATCAGGGGAAGCTTTGTTACTTCTGAAGGAGAACTACTTGTCTCCAAACAGGAAAAGAAAAAAAACACATGACTCTCTTTTGGACTACAGTTCTCAGTGGCACTACTGCCTGGGAGATTCTGGGAGCTACACCGCCCAAAAGTAAGTTTTCCAAGCTCTGGTTCCAAAGAACATCATTTCTAATCTAGACTCTGTAAAATATTACAGCAATTTAAGAGCTAATGTGAATTAAAACCATCCCTTATTTTCAGTAAAGAAAACCCTCTGGATGGTCTCAGCACTAACAAAATCAACACTCCAAATGGAAGGAGATGATGTAATAAATACCACTCACCGGACAAAACCATCCACAGATTGACGAATCCAAATATTATTAAAAAGGAAAAAAAAAATGAAGAAGGAAATTTTTTAAAAAGTTAAGTTATAAAAGACACAGTATGGTAAAATTTCTGGCTCCTTTTGTGTAGGAGTGACTTTATTATTAGGCCAACAAGAGGAAAAATCAACTAGGTAGCTGACATTTAAGCAAAGCTCTTATTTAATTTAAATATGCATGTTCTTAGGCCACGCAGAAGTATGGACTGTTGGCACAATATCAGAGCCACTTATGTGACAACGTACAAACCAAGCATCTAACAGTCAAAACATTCATTCTTAAAAAATAAGAGATAGAATCAAGAATATTAGGGTGGGATTTTTTTGGGGGGGGGGAAGATTGATATAGGGTCTTTGCAGACTGCCAGAAATAGTGCAAATTGAGTCCACTTTAACTGCCCTGACTCAGTGCTAGGGAATCATGGGAACTGTAGTTTATTGTGGCAACAGAGCTCTCTGACAGAGAAGGCTCAATGTCTCAGAAAAAAATACAATTCCCATGATTCCCTAGCACTAAGCCAGGGCAGTTAAAGTGGACTCAGTTTGCACTATTTCTGGCAGTCTGCGAAGGCCCATAGTCTTCAGTGTGTGACTCAAATACATGCCTACTATTCATATGAGACAAAAGATGTTAGCCCAAGAATGTGGATGTAGTGCAGAAAGAGTATGGTTGAAGGGAAGGAAAGAACAGTGACTACCATAATTATGAACTCTCCTTCTCACACAAGTACTAGAGACATATACCCACTGCTTTTGCATACATAATAGATGTGCTGTCTTTCTCAGCCACGTTTTGTTCTAACAAAATATTCCCCATGAGCCTTGAGATACCATGCCAGAAGTGCAATATGTAATGGATCTGGGAGGGAGCCTTACTGCTGGCTGCCTACTCTCTGGTTATGTGGATAAATGCAACCTCCAGCATGGGAGGTGGAGGGGAGACTGTAAAGCCAAAGAGGAGAAAAAAAAACATACATGCACTCAAAATCTAAAAGAAAGCATTAGGTGGAGAGAAAGTGAGAAAAGGAAGGTTGCTGTCTTGCTGCTTTTTGCAGCCCTTTAATGGTTCAACTAACAGTTAAATGTATACTCTACTGCTCTGCACAGCCAAAGATACATTTATAAAAGTACATTTACATGTACAAAGGTACATTTTTTTCTCTTTGTGTGTATTGGTGTTGCATAATTCCCCCCTCCTCCTTGTCCCATATATGCTTGGGCCAGGGAATGTAGAGATTAAATTATTCACCTCTGTTCAGTGAACTATTGCTTAACTGAATCACAATACAGTATACTAATGCTGAATAAGGGCTAATCTACATGCAAGTATAGTTTGTGAATTGTTGCATTTTTGATAATGACAGTTAATTGCCTTCACTTTTCTGAGCAAATTCACATCTATTTGCATCTATTCACCCTCCCTCTACCAACAGTGCACAGCCACCTGAATCCATACACAGCCACATGTGTAAAAAAGCGAATTTCTGTGAATTTCCACAGATACTCCAGTAAAAACCACAAAGCCTTTTTCTGTGGAGATTAAGTTTTCAGGAGGGCCCCAGTAAAAAGCCCAAACTCCTGCAAATCATATGTGGCCTGATAGCATTCTATTTGACTGGAATGAAGAGTATTTTAATCATGCAGACTAGCTCTAAGAGGTTGGTGTCTAGTAATTCATCTGAACAATAATTTGTAGGTTGTCCCAAGATCACACCACCCTCCCCAGAACATACAAAATGTTAATCAAGCATTCTTCAATGTACTTTGAAATCAGTTTTAATTACATAAAAACAATACCTTCCACATAAGTGCAACAGAAATCACTCTTTAAAAATACAGAATTTCTTCATTAGTTCATTCATAGAATGAAAGTGTAAATTGCCTGTTTGTATCAGACTGAACTGTTCGTATAGCAATAAAAAACATAACAGTAGCAGAAGTATTGCTTACCCTTCTTTGCCAATTTCACCAACTTTTAGTGCTTCACTCAAAGGCTCTTTCCCAAGTTTGGTCAAATTCATTTTGGTCTCAAGGGTCATTAGAAAAGATCCATTGTAGGAAATTTCCAAGTCAATCCAAAGCCCTAGAATTGTTAGGGAAGCATCATTTTAAGTATTGTTGACAACATGACATACAATATGCAGGAAATGCAACTTACGGACAATTTCTTTTATATAGACAGATTTGATCTCTTCCTCATTTGCAACAGATGACTTGCAACATGGCAAGCCAAGGCTATCATTACCAAGTAAATGGAGTTTTAAATTTGCAAACACTAACATAATGTGGATACAGGCCTAGAAGTTTAAGTGTTGTAAAAGTACAGCTGATGCTTGCCATGCTGGCCTCGGAACAAGATACAATGCTATTTTACTTGATTGATTTTGTTTGAAAATTGAGAGTGCCAGCCACATCCCTAAAGAAAAAAAAGAAAGACTGTAATTCAATGAAGAGCAGCCGGCTTTGCTTTTTGTCAGTTCAAGAAATTCTGAAGATTGATTGATTGATTGATTTTATGCCACATGCTCCTGCTCAGATTATTAAATCCACAGATGGCTACCCTTGAGCACTGATTACTCAGGTCAGGTAACAAAGGGAGAAGAATGTTATTGCAGAATAATTTGGTGGACAATAGCAAGAGGCTGCCTGAATCTATATAAGGTATAGATTCAACCTTAGTTGTTGCCAGGTCTTCCCTATCAAGCAAGGTAGAAGGCAAAACAACTCAAAAGGTGTAGTGGTGAAGATACGTATTGCACTGCATGCTACAATGGCACAGCATTAATCAATTAGACTTTACAAAGTATTTACATATTTTGGTGTTTTGTCAAAAATAGTTGGCTACCATTTGACACTACTATGTTTTCACACCCAGGCAGTTCACTAAAATTAGGTCCACCAGTATTAGCTAGGACCTAGATAAAGGCACCCAAACTTGTCACCTTTTTCCCCTTGAACTGCAGTTCCCTGTCAGGACCTTCCCAAGACATTTTGCTGTCTGAGCTGAAGGATAAGATTCCCCCCTCCCTATGTACAGAAGCTGTCTGGATTAGCAATTGAAAATTACGTCAGTGATGGCAATGAGAGAGTGCCATTCAGTACGGTGGAGGCATCAAGCTAGTTTAGGGGCCCAAGGCAGCTTGCATGGCAGAAGGGAACAGCAGGAAGGATCAAGAATAGCTGGGAGGCTTTCACCACTGGCTCTTAGCATGAGCTGTCTCAGGTAACTGCCTCACCCAGCCTAATGGGAGGGCTGGCTCTGTTCCTTGTACTCTCACAAAGGTCTCCTTTGCTCCTGGAGCAGCAGAAGGGTAAGGTGGAAGCAGTATACCGAGAAAGCCAGCTGCATCAAGCAGAGCTGCCCACACAGACATTTAGAACCAGGTCACAATGCTGAAATATCTTAAACCGCCTCTCTTCCCCATTCATTTTAGACAGATGCAGAGTTCAAGATACAAGATATACAGAACTGCCTGTAATTGTACTGCTTCTTTTTTCCTTTGTGCAACATTCTACAATTACAAAGGAGGAAGCTTTAGAAAACATCTGTGAGGCAGAGAGATAAACGGCCACTTAGCAGATTCAAAACATTGTTCCTGTCTCACCAATGAAAACAGGAAATGAAAAGAAATAGCAACAGGGCTTCTGCAGATTCACAATGTTCTGGAGGAAATATGATGGCAGCAGAATGCTTTTTAGAATACGTTCTTGAGATTTACAAACTACATCTACTGGGTATGTGAAAATACTTTCCTATTTATTTATAAAACATTCTGTTTGTCTTTCTGGACCTAACCTGTAGACTCAACAAAGAAAATAAATTCTTTAATGAGCAGCAACAGAAACAGAGGCCTAGACAGATTTTATTTTACCTGGTATCCATTTATTTTCTTTTAAACAAAGGGACCAACACACTTGAACATTCTACCACAAAACAACAGTGATATGTTCTTGTCAGATTAGTTGCTTAGTTGTGGTTATTGTTCTATTTGTCATTTGTTAATGTTACAATCCTAGTTAATAAAAGCATTTTTAAAAAACGGACAGCAGCAGGAAACCATCGTGCTGCAACAGCCATTCTGCTTCTCAAGACCAGTCTCTTTTTGCAAGAGCCAACAACTTTGAAAACACAGTTCAGAAAAAGAGAAAATGCCTTTTCATGTGCTGGAACAAGCTCATCATCATCAATGTTCTCCGACATTTAAGAGGGAGCAGTAGCAAAGAGGTCAAAAGATTTAGCATCCACTCAGGAGCCCTAATAGATAAAAGCACCGTATTTCCTGCGTATAAGACGACCCAGCGTATAAGATGACCCCCATTTTTCCAGTCAAAATATAGAGTTTTAGCACCTCTATCCTCCTTATCCTTATACCCGGTGTATAAGACGACCCCCCCCACTTTAACCACAGATTTTGCAGTTTAAAAAGTAGTCTTATACGCAGGAAAATAAGGTAATCTCTTCAATATGATGCACCTGAAACCAGCTTTTAAATTTTTGATGCTATAATTCTTTGAATGACTTCACTGACAGTCCTACATTACTAGCAGTGGGCATACGAACACAGAGGACAATTACAAGCACCTGCCAACCTGCAATGGTCAAAATGCACCGCAATCATTTTGTGTGACTGGAAGTGACTCCCTGCCATATTCAGGATCATTTTAAGCATATTTAAAGAAAAGTTGCAGGGATGCGTCTGTGGAAACAGAATCAAAAACTGGTCCAAGAAACTGAATTTTGACTGAAAAAATGCGTGCATCTGTGGAATGTGGTGGCTAATTTTGAGTGTGTGTGCCAGGGATTTGGTAGCCTGGTGGTGGTTTGCATTGACCACCCAAAGATAACACACTGCCTCCTGAATAATCCCAGATGTGGGTAAAAATCATCAAACCAGTTCAAAGTAAAATGGAGATTCCTCTGCAAATTATGGGAGCAGGCCATTTCCACTAGAAAGAATAGCTTGAACTTGTAATGGAATGAGCTTAATCCTAACTACTGTAGTATTTTCTCTGAATGGAAAAAGGGACTTCTTTTTTTTTTTTTTAAGAAAACCCCAATTTCCTTAAATAAGCCACAATGAAAAGAGTCTATAGCATTCCATGAATTCATTCACCTGCTTTCAAATATTGCCTGGAAAGGAGGTAGGCTTTTATGAACAATCAGATCTACTAATTGCTAATAAAAATGTAGACCTATGTTAATTTAACATTTTAGAATGGGCCCATTTCATATTCTCCAAAGTAGGTTCCAAATACAGAACTTTCCTCTGACTTCAGTGGTGAAATGAGAGGGAATAAAGAACAAGTCAGATTCCACATGTAGCTGTAGCCTAAAGCTGCCACTTATATAATCCATGAGTTCAGCACACTCTAAATATCAACAATTCTTTTTAACAATATAAAAAATTAATCAAAGTTAACAAGTCAATCAGATTATTGGTGGAGGGAGGAGAACAGTTCTGAATCTGAATTTTCCACTGTGGGATAAATGTTATCAACTCAGGGGATCAAAATTGAGTCTACTTTAATTGCCCTGACTCAGTGCTAGAGAATCATGGGAACTGTAGTTTATTGTGGCACCAGAGCTCTCTGACAGAGAAGGCTCAATGCCTCAGAAAAAAATACAATTCCCATGATTCCCTAGCACTGAGCCAAGGCCGTTAAAGTGGACTCAATTTGCACTATTTCTAGCAGTCTGCAAAGGCCCTTAGTGTTTCCCATGAGGTACTGACTGATTAATTTCTTCTGTCCAACTTCTGCTAGTCAGATTGGCTTCACTGTGTTTTTAATGTTTTTGATCCATTTGAAAAGAAAACATAAGAGCACACCTAGATAAAATGGCAGAAGTAAAACACATTTATTTATTTTATTTGTTGGATTTATATCCCATCTTTCTCACAAAATAAGTTGGTGCACACTTGGTGCATATCTTGGAACATGGCTATCTAGTAGTAACGCGGGGACAGGATGGGTGGGTGGGTTTTGTCAGGATGAATGCATCCAGAGGAAAATATCATATGTGAAGCAATATGGGACAAAGGCAAAAGGTTACCATAGGTCATGTGGCAGCCATGATGAGCAAGCAGTTGGAAGGCTGCTGTGTCACAGGAAGATGATAACACACAGGCAGGACATGGCATCACCAGGCTTCAATACTGCAAAGTCATGCCACATGGGGAACAGGAAACTGTGTTACACACCAGTAAGGGGTTGGACTAGAAGCTCCAGCAATGAAGGTGTATATAAGGGAGGAGCTCCAATACCCTGTGTGGTGGTGGTGATGTATATAGTGAGCGGAGCATTTTCTCAGTCAGTGTGAGATGTTGTAAATATTGGAACAAAGATTAAAAGCCTCCTTGAGAGTACACAGTGTGTTGTCATGTCTGCAGCTTCTGTCTGGAGTTCTCCAGCCTGCACTGAATGGTACAGCAGAGCTTTCTGTGGCGTGTGTTCTTGGTGTACAAGCTTCAGCGTTTACAGTTTGGGTCAACAGCTTTCTGATGCAGTCCAGAGCTATAGCATTTTTGCGTCCCAGGGTCATGATTAAGAAATTGGCTGTTGAAGTCCCAGGCTTTGAAGTGCCATACAAGAAAATGTACGCTATACCACTGGAGGCAATCTGAGTATGGTTAACTGGAAGCATTGCATTTCCCATCTAATGTCTACACACACACACACACACACACACATTTCCTTCTCTCAATCCCTGTGACATAGGAATGCTGCCCATCTTTAATTCTTGGCTCAATCAAAGCATCTTCTGCCATAGTACCCAATCACACTTAGGACACAGAGTTTTACCTAAGCACATGATATTGGTGGGAAATTCCTAACTAGAGGGGAGCCAGAAGTTCAATCCATGTATGACACCCTTTAAAATATCCTCCCTGATTGTTTTTATGTTGTTGTTGTTGTTATTATGAAAGATACTCCCCCCTTTTTTCCACTGTTCTAGATGGAAAATAATTCTTATTTCCTAAGCCAAGTGCATAAAAGTCTTCAAGTTCATAAATCTTTCTATTTTGAGTATAAATTTCAGAAAGGGTATAAAACCAATGAAAATGGACTGCCATATAAAGGAAATAAGGAAAAACTAAATCTAACTAGCATTTACACATATGGATACCTCTCTGCAATTTACAATACTATTATGAATTGGAAATACATTATCATATCCATAGCCCAACAACACTCCTTTAAATGTTAACTAGAAACAGCATTACATCATTAGGCAGACTTCGGGTTATTTCACTGTTAAAGCATTCTTCAACATTAAAAATCTAAGGTAATTACCTTTATAATCAATGGCAGGTTTGTAAGCTTGAAGGATCTTCGGCACAGCAATTCCCATGTCCAGCTCAGTTAGTGTTAGCTCATTCATGAAGTACGGCAACTAGAAAATAAAGGGGGGGAGGAGAGAGAATGAAGAAGGCAGCCTCTTTTTAAAACAGGAGTGGGGAACATGATATGCCATATACATATTTCTGACCAGCTCTTGCAAAAGTGGCATAAGTAGCAATCTTTTAGTGAAACACTGGAGATCAATGTTCATGGTGGCAATCTCCTCCACAATACTGGGTTGTACAATACCCTTAACAGAGGGAAGATCAATGTGAAAGTCTCCAACATAAGTAATTCAACATGCATTCTAGTAGCTAGCAGCCGACTCTCCAATGAGACATGCCTATAGCAGTATACACGATAAGCAATTTATACAGTACAATATAAATACAAATCAATAAAAATGGCCACCAAACAACAAGTCAACCTATTTGGATAAAAGGCAGTTCAAACCAATTGAGAGAAAGCATGCTCTAGGGAGGCTTTACTACCAGATAGACATGTCTATAAGAATTATTCTCTCTATAGCCTAGACCAGAGGGAGGAAAATTACATCCCTGTAGCCACGTGCAGGCCCAATTTTTGGATCCCTCCAGCACCTCCAGATGTCCCAGACTGCCCTTTATCTGATGAAAGAAAACATGAACTGCATGATCCCAGACTGGCAGATTGCCTTTTACATAGGTTTCAGGTTTCCAATGTACTGTTTAATATTAAAAAAACACCTTGTTTTTCCAAAGCAGAACCATATCTGCAACCACATCCTCTTTACTTTGGGGGCACATTTTTGGCAGTCCACATATGCTCCCACCTAAGGTTCCAAAGACATAAAACTGGCTTTCAGACCCAGCACAGCTGCTTGCTTCTGGCCTAGACTATCTTACAAATGATTTTTGTAAGTTGGTCTGGCAGCCTTTTTTAGCTGAAAAAAAGGTTCAAAGCAAAACAGGCAGTTAACATGGCACAAGGGGGAAAGATAACATCCTTCAGTGCACAAACTATTATTTATTTTGGGGGGGCCAGGCATGTGGGAATGTGTTCATACCTTTATTTTGCTAAGCTTCATTTGTATCTTCTTAGAAACCATGTCAGACCAGTACTTTTCTCCCAAGAAATCCCAAAAGATCCTTCCAAGCAAAGCATTTACCCATGCTTCCTGTTCCTCTTCTTCACAACATGCATCTGGCAACTGGTTAAAAACAGAAAACAAGGATTTTCCACTTTTAGCAATTTTCACAAAGTTACTGAATGGAAATTTCAGTCAATTTCATCTTGACTGCTATGTACAAAGGAAACAACACAGAAGATTACGAGGCTAGTCAGAATCTTTTTATACAAATTATATTTAAACAATCTACTAGCAAGTTAAATGTAGGAATTTTATGTGCTTTAGGCAACACTGTTTCCCAATTGACATGACACTATTTGAGGACAGGACATTTCAGCAAACAGTGAAAACCTAACAAACAGCTTGAGCCAGCAGAAGGAAGAGCTTCTGCAATAAAAGAGTCATTTGGAAGCCAGAGGAAATACTGATACATTTATGAAGAACCCTGCTGAACTTGTTAGGGAAAACCAACATCCACCTGCACTCTACTAATGAGACTGGAGACTGGAAATCCTTCTGACAAAGTGTTTTATTGCACCAGTTTCCAGTACCTGTGGAGACCTGTGCTGTGATGGGAAGCTGAGACAGAACTGGGGTTGTGTTAATGTACTGTTCAGCCCCACTGCTCTGTCTTCTTACCCAACCTGGTAAAGATGGTATTGAGAAAGTTCATTCATGTCACCTTTGGGCTGTGGGAAACATAAATACCTCCTTTACATATGCATCTTCTTTATTTGCTACCCTTAAGTGAAGGAAATGACAAATAAAGACTCCCTGTGTAATGTTCAAAGCTTCCTTAAATCACACAGATAACATCAGAATATTTTTTGGGGGGGCGGGGGAGGCAAGATGGGACTGGTCAGTTTCACCTTCTTCATCATCCTGAGCCTCTGGAACAGTACCGTGCAAATACACTATGAAGGGTACTGCATCAGCTCCAAAATATCTACTCAAAATTTAAGAACCATTTTAAAGGCCCTGTTCTGCATAAGTCCTCACTATGTTAAAGGAGGGGATGGGTACTAAGGAGAAGATGCCTGAAAAATCTTTGGAGCAACCCTCCTTGTAACTTCACCTCCATTTCAGCACTAGCAGGGAATATTTTATTTACTCAGACATTTTAAACAAGTTGTGTTTTAAATAAATTTTGCTCAGATAGGTTCTGACTTGGGACTCCGCATTGAAGATAAAGTCTGAGAAGGTAATTCAGAGAGTACACGTCTAGTACTGATGGATGAGTTTCAGGTTTTTCAAGATGATGATGTGGACAAGTTCTTGGGAGAGATAACGCCAACCACTTTCTACTAGACCTATGTCCAACCTGGCTGATCAGTGGTGCCAGAGAGGGCTGGTCAATTAGTTGATGGAGATTATAAATCCTTCTTTGAAAGAGGGCTATGTCTCAACCTTTCTAAAAGAGGCAACTGTAAGATCTTTGTTGAAAAAAAAACTATGGTAACTTGGATCTCATCTCCCTTGATAACTATCAGCCAGTCTCTAATCTTCCCTTTCTAACTCAGGTTCTAGAGTGGTGGCAACACAACTTCAGGCTTTCTTGGTTTTAATTACTGCATTTTTCAATACTGTGTCTGAATTGCTTTTTACCCTGTAAGTCATTTAAAAAAATAACTGTTAATGGGTGGCAGTATAAATTTAATCATTACATAGAATAAACAGAATAGCTGCTGTTGTGGAAGCATATTATGGAAATCAGTAAATGACAGTGTCAACGTAGATAGAAAACACTGACCACGCAGATAGAATTCTGCAAAATGGAAAAACACACCATTGTCAATACTACACAACTCTGTGCTATGCTACTGTGGAAGAGGCATTAAGGGTAGCCACAACATTTCAAGGAAGAACATTTTAACCATATACTTCACCTTCTTTACAACTGAAGGGCTGCTCTCGGCACTTTGAACAGGACTAGCTACAGGGCTTGTATGTTCTTGTGGAATACATTTTGCCATATATACATTATAATCCAGCAACATTTTTTGTCTTGTGCTAGCTGCCAGTTCCTTCTGCTTTGGCTGGGAAAGGATTTCTTCTACACTTCCTTTGCTGCTACTACGGCTGTGTGTAAGAACTCCAGACTGGCTATTGGATCTACTGTGTGCTGGCAAGAATCCTAAATGCAGTGGGGATAAGGAGAGAGAAAAGTCAGCCATTAATAAGTAATTAAATACAAAACTCAATGAACTTGAAAGTCAGAGGTTTAAGATGCTAATACTCCAGTGAGATGCAATGACCATAAGGCTGTTAGTACTGCAAGACAATGAGCAAATATTTGGTTTTATCACTTATAGTTGAAAGGGACACAACATATTCCAAACCATCTATTCAAGACTACTGTTAATTAGAAGTTGACTTTAACACAGCCACACATACAACTGGAGACATCATTTGTACTTTTGCTATACAAGTGCTTTTAATCATCAATTAAACAGATGTGAATTTTCATAATTAAGAAATTAAGAAATGAAAAAGCATCTACTCCTTAATTAGAAAAATATATTCTGGCAACTACAAGAACCAACTATGACTTGGAAAGGAAAGGAACCATAAGGAAGCACAGAGCACACAAAACTCCAGTGAAAAGGCAGCCAAAACTGTAATATGGCAGTCCAAGCCCAATAAACCCAGTATGTGAAGGCAATTCATCATACAAGGAAATCAGAGCTCCTTTCAGATCTAAGCAGCTTCACATGCCCACAAATCATGGAGAGAAACTATACACATCCCACCACTAAGATTCCATGATTTCTGAATCCTTTTATTCTACTTCAGTACAAGTTTTTAAAACACCAAGATGAGTTATGCTATGACCAAGGTGAGTGAGGAGCCAACTACACACCACTGCATCTAAGGTAAGAAGCAGTGCTTGGAAAATATATTTTTGGACCACAATTCTCAGAATACCTGAAGCAGTATGGCTGGAGAAAACTGGGAGTTGCAATCCAAAATATAGGTAGGTGGTCTAAGCTCTGAGAAGAAAAAATTCAGAACTACTTAGCAAACAAATGAATAAGTTAATTTCAACTTTGCAAAAGAAATTCTGAATGAAATAACTAAATTAGGAGTAGGCAAGGTGTGTCCTTCCAGTTGTAACACTATAGATTTCATGATTTTGGCTACAATGCCAGCAATAATGGGTAGGGCTGATAGGAGTTGCATTCCAACAGCACCTGCAGGGCCACAAGTTGTCCATCTTTGAATCATGAGGTGGAGAATTATTTCAGTATGTTATGCAAGCCTGGGAAAAGTGTAAATGGGAAGCCCCTATTTATCTGACGGGTTAGGGACTGGCTGACTGTCAAAAAATGGAATCTGTTGAAAAGCAGAACTCGTTCTGTTTTAGATTATAAATTCAAGTCTGAACACTAGATGGCAACAAGTTGATTGGGCGGGGGGTGGGACAGCATGCCAAGTAGTGGTCAAAAGAGCAGATCATGGTTTGAAAGTTCGGTACAGGGCTGTAATTTAGATCTGTGGAAACAGCAAACTTCTAAAACCGAGCCACTGCAAAAAGGAGGATGCCTGTATTTATATTAATATTTTACATACCATTCCAAGCATTTTGTACCAGAGGTAATGGGAAGGATGGTTTTGAACTATGGCAGGGAATATAGTAAACTATGGGGAAAGACAGGGAATGAACTTTAGTAAAATATACAATTGAAGTGTTACTAATACTCTTGTTGTCACTAAATGCTTAGCATAAATTGACTCCATATCCACCAGGATAATATTGTATTATTATACCTGAAGCTCTGCTGGAAAGTTCACTTATGGCCCGGTTTTTAGGTTCTGCATCTATATTATTCTATAGTGCCAGACTTAATCTAAGTACTGTGGCAGGCCACAAACTTTCAAAAACATTTTGTTCCACAAACCTTTTAAACAGGGAGGAAAGATTTGTAATAGGAGAGGAAGGATGAGATAAAAGGATTTATTAAAAATTAATGGCTGCTTGCCACATGTAGATTTTAAAATCACAGAACACTGGTTGTTAGTCTAATGCAGCAATGGCAAACTTTTTAGAGACAAAGTGCCCAAACTTAAAGGTGTTCCGGCACTGGTGCCAGGGGATGGGACTTCCACCTGCTGGGGGTGGGACCTCCTCTTCCCCCCGCCCAGGCCCTCAACTGCCTCTCCAGAGACAGCTGAAGGACCTGGACTTAAGGCAAGAGGAGGAACAGGTGCGTGCCTGTTCCTCCTCTTCCCTGTCCTCCTATCTCTCTGCGTGCCCTCCAAAATTGCTTCATGTGCCAGAGATGGCATGCATGCTATAGGTTCGCCAACACGGGTCTAATGTAACTTTTAGAACACTTAAGATTCATGTCGTAAGCATGCATTCAACTGGGTTTCTCTGCTTTTTCTAACTATTTCTCTGAAAGCAGAGGGGCACATATCTGATCATTCCAAAGCACCAATGCCACATTTCAGAAGATCCAATAGACACACGCACACACCTGAAAGAAGCAAACATAACTCTTAAAATATTTCAAAACATTTTCCAAGTCTACAGAGGAAAAAAACCCTTTTAAATAGAATTAGGCATGCAGAGATTAGCATGAATTTTCTGTGCACTACAAACACGTATACAGTACTCTGAAACATGAGTTCATATTCTACCTTCAGGAAATTTTTAAACTGGAGTGTGAACAGATACACTAAGCTCCATTTCTTCTCAATGAAGATTATAAAAAATTTGTATTCTTAAAAATTGTTATAAAATGCAGAAAAACTCCAGGATGAATAAAATTGCCCTAAGATGTTAGTCCAGACATGTTCTATTTGACTCACTGAATATTCAATTTTCCTTCTGGAACATAAAACGCCAATGAATTTTTGATAACCTGATATTTTGAGCTTGCTGAAAAAAAGAAAGAAAAAAACCTACCTGGCTTGTTTCCACACACAGATATTGGCTTTTTTCCATCAAATTTCAATTTGGAAGCCAAAAGGAATCTCCTAAACCACTCCTCCTTCTCCCTCCCAGTCCTTCCAAAGAGATAAAGCACTTGGTCCTTCTGAGTAATGGACCTTGCCCCATCCTGAGAGAGTTTCTTGGATTCTTCACTGGTTAGCTCTACTTTTTCAGCAGGCAGTTTCTCTTCTGAGGTCTCTTTATCAGGCTGGGCTTTAGCCATGAAGTCATCTTGTCTTGCAAGTTCAAGGCATATAGGATACTTTTTATTCCAAATCCGTTTCCTAGCCAAAGTTTTGGGGACAAGGTGAATCTGGAAGACAAGTTATGAGATAGTTTCAGATTCCACCTCACTAGAAAGGAGTATGCATTGATCAAATATATAATCTGTTGCAAACACAGTACAGCAGGTCCTTGGTATCTGCTGGCGTTTGGTTCCCGAACCCCCTGTGGATATCAAAATCCGTGGATGCTCAGGTCCCATTATATACAGTGGCATAGTAAAATGGCACCCCTTATATAAAATGACAAACAGCAAGGTTTGCTTTTTTGATACCCCCCCAAATATTTTCGAGTCTTGGTTAATTGAATACATGGATGCAGAATCATTGGATATGGAGGACCAACTGTAATAAGCAAAGCCACTCTCAGCCATAACACTTTGGAAGAGGCATGGATTTTTCTGAGATCCTTCCTCAGAGAAAGCTCAGGCTTTCCTCCTGAGTGTTCTCAGAGAAGCTAATATAACCTTTGTCATCCCCAGATTGAGCATCCTTCTGTTGTTACTTTCTTTCCCTTGCAACCATGTAAGTTGGAGAAGCAGCAGAAAGGAAGGTTGCAAACAGGAAATGCTGAAGGATACCAGTTTGTCAGTGGAGTCACACTTCAGGAGGCAGAAGCTGGCTTATCTTGCAACTGTGTGAATCCCTTCCCCTAGGAAAGGTAACTCCTTACTATGCTGGCCAGGGGACTATGGGAGCTAAAAAAAAAAAAGTTCTGTCTGACCCCCAATTTCTGAAATCTGGCACTCTCCCCAATTACAAAGAGTGAAAACAAAGTCTCACTGTAATATCAAGGGCCCTCAGTTCATTTTTAAGAACCCACTTCAAACTTTCAAAATAACTTAAGCATCCATCTCATTGAGCAAGAGCTAGCTAGAATTGGCTCCTGTACACCTGAACCTGAGAAGTAAAACAGACTGAAACTGGCACTGTATTCATCACCATATATGGTTCTTCTGTTACTACACAATAAATACAGCTGTCCTAAAGTTGCATGCTCTCAGAATACTTGAAGCCCAAATCAAGCTGCAAAAACTTACTCCTTTTATTTGGACAGTTCTACTTTGATAATGGCTCATGTGGCTCCTTAAAGAACAATACTTTTATTCTGACGTCAGAAACCTCTCTCCATCAGATTCAAAGAGTGATACTTGTATAATCATTTTCAGGAAATCCATACAACCAAGCATAAATCTTTGTCAAATCCAGTTCTACAAAGAGCTAAAACTGTTTGGTTTTATAATTTTGGATGTCCAATAAGAAAGAAAAGAAACATGGTCACTCTATCAGTTCTGTAGTAAGAGCAGCAACATTTGGCTTTTCCATTCCTCAAAATCTTCACAAGAATTTTGTAACTAAGAAAAGGTGCCTGAATTAATTTTTTCTTCCTCACAGTCAATCTCTTTTCCTTTTGTGTCACGTAGTGGATTATTGAGGCCAAAAGTAGAGACTATGTTATTACTGATCTTTGTAAACCACTCTGGGAACATTCTTTGGCTGAAGAACAGAGCAAAGCTCCTTCAGAGCAGCAGAATAATTTCATCCCTAAATGAAACTGTGCTTAGGAAAAGAAGACTAATGTCACATATGGGAACAGTACATGTGGGTAAACTATTCTTGATTAATTATATTCTGTTAATTAATTCAGAACTCATAGCTCAATCACTGAAGCATACAACCCTAATGTTCTGAAATGGCCTATTTTTTGCTCTTAATTTTTTTTAAAGCCCAATCCATTTGGGTATACAAATCTCTCCAGGGGTGAGCAAAGTGGGGCCCATGGACTGCATGCACCCCACTTTTGAGGCCTCCAAAGGCTCTTCAGCATCATACATTTAGAGTTTCTGAAAGTAATTTTACTAAAAAATCCAGTTTAATTCCTAGTTTAATAACAGCCTCCCACTGACCTGAAGGAGCTGGAGGGGAGGGATATGATGACATTGGCCCTTAAATTGGAGGGATATGTGCAGGGTGTTTTTCATTTTTTAAAAAATCTCTCCAAACGTTTTTTTTTTTTAAATCTTGTGGTGAGAGGATTGCCCCTCAGGTCTCAGAGGATGGCAATGTAACCCCACAACTTTGTTGCCCCATTCCTGTTCAAAACTTTGAGACTAAAAACTATTAACAAAATTGATGAGATAAATAAATGGTTATGAAAATGTCATGAGAATAGTATACATTTTAGTCTGTACGAACTAGGAGCATCTAATCATATATGAACAGGTATAAGAAGGTCATGAACTAGTAGTTAAATCACCAAGTAAGAAAGGTGTAATAAGGAAGTTCATGAAAGACAGATGGATGAATGGCAAAGGATGTTTTTTAGGAAGAAGGTAGTTGAAGGTGCTAGAGGGTAGGAGTAAGTTGTAGAAGGTCAGAGTAGGTAGGATGGAAGATATAATAAGGACGTGAAGGTGAGGACTGAAGTGAAGAGAAAGAGGTAAGGAGACGGAGAGGAAGGGAAAGAGAAAGAGACAGGGAAAGGATAGGGAGAAGGCAGAGGAAAGGAGAAAGGAGAAGGAGTAGGAAGGGAAGGCGATGTTTATAGGATATTAGAAAGATTTAAAGGATATTAGGAAGAATAAGTAAGAATCTATGACTAATGCTTAACTAATCTTACCTTTTTAAGAGA
>CM034703.1:180682664-180695666 GCA_020142125.1 Phrynosoma platyrhinos
TGCCACTACCACCACCCCAGCCCTGGGTGGATACTCTTCCAAATGAAGGAGTTCAACTCTTTCCTCTATGTGAAATAGAAGGATGTGCACATAGTGTAAGGTAAGAACTCATATGCTGTTCAATTGTTGGGGAGAGGGAGATAGTTGGTTTTGTGATTACAAAGCAGAATAATTCAGCAGCTTCTGAAGTATCTGGCGCCTCAGAAGGTGGACAAGTCTGTGCCTATAAACTCTGTTTCTTTGAAAGGCTTACTACTTAGGCTTTCCTATGATTCATTTGTGTTAAAGCTGTCACAAGTACAGGGAGCATTCTCAGCTCACGTGGTTTCTCAACTTGTATGTTTGCCGTGTTTTAATTGAAGTCTTGTGAAACTGGCAGGGCTTCACAAGACCTGTTCTAGCCTCAAGCACTGGCATCCTACAAATTCTGCAGAGAACAATGTGGGTAAAATTCCTGGAACCTACCTGTACCATGAGCCCAACTGCATGTGATCTGGCAAAGCAGGGGACAGGTTGCAAAACATGCCATGGAAGGAGGCAGGCAAAGGCTTACCAGCTAGTGACCATCAGAGCCCAAGAACACTCTCATATTTTGTATTTTAATACTCAGCCGTAAAATGTATTTAGGCCAAAATGGCAAAATATGCATGGAATTCCGCCAACAGCAAATGAAACATATGCATTTAAAATGGCTAGGATATAGTGTAATAAAAAGTCAAGTAACAGACACCAACCTCTTGTTGCTGTAGTTGTCAACTGCCCTCAAGTCGATCTCAACACATGGCAATCTATGGAAGAGACATCTCCAAGACCCTCTGTCCTCCACTGTTCTGCTTAAATCCTGCAAACCCATACCCATGACCTCCTTAATAGAGTCCATCCATCTGACATGTGGCCTTCTTCTCTTCCTACTTCCCTCCACCTTTTTTAGTATTATTGTCTTTTCCAAAGAATCCTCTCTTTTCATGATACGTCTGAAGTACGACAGCCTTGGTTTGGTCATCTTGGCTTCCAGGGAGGTTTCTGGCTTGATCTGCTCTAGAACCCATTTGTTTGTCTTTTTGGCTGTCCACGGGATCCTCAACACTCTTCTCCAGCATCACATCTCAAAGGAATTCATTTTCTTCCTATCATCCTTCTTAACTGTCCAGCTCTCACCTCCATACATGGTAATTGGAAATACAACTGCTTGTATAATCTAACTTTTGTGCTGAGTTGTATATCTTTGCATTTTAGGATCTTTGTTAGTTCTTTCATAGCCACCCTCCCCATTCTTAGGGCCTTTACAGACAGCCAGAAATAATGCAGCTTGAGTCCACTTTAACTGCCCTGGCTCAGTGCTAGGGAATCATGGGAACTGTATTTTTTTCTGAGACATTGAGCCTTCTCTGTCAGAGAGCTCTGGTGCCACAATAAACGACAGTTCCCATGATTCCCTAGCACTGAGCCAAGGCAGTTAAAGTGAACTCAAACTACATTATTTCTGGCAGTCTGTAAAGGCCCTGAGTTGTCTTCTGATTTCCTGATTGTAGTGCTCATTTCTATCAATGTCTGATCCCAGGTATGGGAATTCTTTTACTATTTCTATTTCTTTATTGCCCGAGTTGAACTTGTGAAGGTTCTCAGTGGCCATTATTTTTGTTTTCTTTATGTTCAACATTAAGTCGGCCTTTGCACTTTCTTCTTTCTGCTAGTATTATGGTGTCATCTGCATATTTTAGATTGTTGATATTCCTTCCTCCTGTTTTCACTTCTCCTTCTTCTGTGTCCAAGCCTGCTTTTCTTATAATGTGTTCCACATACAAGTTGAACAAACAGGGTGAAAGTATGCAACTTGTCTGACTCCTTTGTCAATTGGGAACCATTCTGTTTCTCCATGTTCTGTTCTGACAGTAGCTTCTTCTCCTGGGTACAGATTCCTCATCAGAACTATTAGATGTGCTGGCACTCTCATGTCTTTAAGGGCATTCCATAACCTTTCATTATCTATGCCAGAGATAGGTAACCTTTCCCTTTTAAAGGTCGAGCGGCTTCAGCTCCCAGAAGCCTCAGCCATGTTGGCCAATAGTCTCATATTGGCCAATAACTCCTGGAATTCTGGGAGCTGAAGTCCCTCGGCCTTTAAAGGGGAAAGGTTGCCTACCCCTGATCTATGCATTCAAAGGTTTTGCTATAGTCTATAAAGCACATGCTGATTTTCTTTTGGAATTCCTTGGTGCGCTCCATTAGCTATTGTATGTTTGCATTGTGGTCCCTCGTGCCTCTTCCTTTCCTGAATTCCACTTGGATCTCTGGGTGGGATTCGGGATTTTATGTTCTGTTTAATATATCTGTATGGAAATTGTAATGTTGTAAGCCACCCCGACTGCTCTGCAGAGGGGCGGGATATCTATTATTATTATTATTATTATTATTATTTCTCCATGTATGGTTGGAGTCTATGTTGCACAATTCTGAGTATGATTTTGCTTGCATGGGAGATCAGTGCTATGGTCCTATAGTTGCTGCAGTCTCTTGTGTCTCACTTTTTGTAGATGGGGATGTATATTGATCGCTTTCAATCTGTTGGCCATTGTTTTTCAATCTGTTGGCCATTGTTTTATTTTTGATCTGTTGACATATGTTTGTCAGCACTAGAATTGTCTCTGTCAATGTAGATTGCAGGATTTCCACTGGAATATCGTCTGTTCCTGGTGATTTGTTTTTCACTATTTCTCTTATTGCAGTTTCTACCTCGTTTTTTAGAATTTGGGGTTCATCTTCATATGAGTCGAGATCGACTCAAGGGCAGTTAACAACAAAACATCCATTTTATTATTTAAATCAGGACAAAAAACCATGCAGCCTTCCAGATGTTGTTAGGCTGCCACTCCCAGCAGCAATAGCCAGCATAACCAACAGTGATGAATGCTGGGAGTTGTAGTCCAACAACAAGTGATTCTTACCCAGGTTTAAATGTTATTGTTGTGTGCCTTCAAGTCATTTCCAACTTAAGGCAAAACTATGAATGAGAGACCTCCAAGTCATTCTATACTCAACAGCTCTACTCAGGTCTTGCAGACTCAGGACTGTGACTTCTTTGATTGAGTCTGTCCATTTGGAATACAGTCTTCCTCTTTTCCTAATATCCCACCTTATCAAGCATTAGTCTTTTCTAGTGAGTCATATCTTCTCATGATATAGCCTAAGTATGACAGTCTCAGTTAAGTCATCTTGGCTTCTAGTGTGGGTTCAGGCTTGACTTGCTCTAGGACCTATTTATTTGCTTTTTAGCAGTGTACAGCTCCCATAACCATCCAACTTGCATGGCCAGTGGGTTGCTTTTTATATGCTTTTTAGCAAGTGTACAGCTCCCATAACCATTCAACTTGCCTAGCCAGTGGGCCTGAGTTCCAAATTTGTTGCATCCCTTCAAGCTGTTTCTGACTTACAGCGACCCTAAAACAAACCTATCACAGGGTTTTCTTGGCAAGATTTGTTCAGAAGGGAGTTTGCCTTTGCCTTCCACTGAGGCTGAGAAAGGTCACCCAGTAGATGCATACAATAGTCTTTAATTTACAACCAATAGTACTACTCTTGTATTTCCCCATTTACACCAAGTACTTTTTCTATTTTATGTGTGAGTCGGCCTTAAGTCTACATGTGGCCCAAGGTTGTAAGTTTCCATCATACCAATCTCGGCTTTTAGAGATCAGGGTTCCCACTTTGTTATCAAGACTTAATTCAAAGGGAGGCCATTTAAACTCTTTTGTTTCAAATACATAATAAACTCTACTCCCCACAATAATATCTGTTATGATTAATTTCTCTGTGATTATTCAACTAGGCTGAAGTCATTTTGGTATGCAATTGCCAGATAACTAGAATAGAGTGGAAGCTGTAATGCTAGAAAACAGTAGTTGCTTTGCTTTAGCTGCAATTAAGAATGCACATTTTTTTGTCTCCGAAGGCAGGGAAGCAGAATCAAGCCTTCAAGACAAAAGCAGCATATGAGGATAGATAAACCACTTTCCCAGGTTTCACTCCCTTGTTGAAAAACCAGTCTGACATATGATTAAGTTTTGTCTTTTCCCCACTCCCATTCATGCTGGAAATGTGCTCTTTAGATAAACGTGCATATTTATTTTAAGCATTTCCTCCTGTTCTTCAGCCAGAATGACTCCCAGAACAACTAACGAAGATATGCAGTAAGACAGCCCTTGCTCTGAGACTTATCATCTAAAGGTTACATCAAATAAAGAGAAGGAGGGGCTGAGCACTAGGCTCAGTGACAGAGTTCATCTCAGTAATATCAATAGGTCATGAAACAAGGGGAGGGCTGGCATCAATGCTTCCACTAACAGTCTCAGCAAAGGCAATTGTTTGCCTTCCACTGTGAAGTCATTAGAACACACAAGGCTCTTTAGGTCTACAACCTGTATAACCTGATGGATCTTGTAAGACTTTTGAGACTAACTGTGTGAAAGAAGCTGTAGCACAATGCAACTTTCATAGACTTGGTCTATTTCTTCAGAGGCATGGAGCATTATTTCAGATTAACACAGCTATGTCTCTGTATAACCTGAGACACCTGGTCCCTGTCAACTTAGAGACAAGATTTTTTTTATAACAAAGCAGCACTGAGGTTAGCTAGGAGTCTTCAGTTGGTCATCCCTGGTCTTTTCAACTGATGATCATCAGCTCACATTGCAGCTGGATTTTGCCTGAGGATCAGGCAATTTTGCCATGTGGCTGATTCTATCTCAGTCTCCTCCATACACACTCACATTATGACCACCTGAAAAAGGTGGCATTATTCTACTTTTCTGGCATTATTATTTTCTGGCATTATTCTACTTTTAAATGAAGCACAACTATTTTGTGAAGGACTTAAGAAGAGCCCTGAATCAGACCAATCTAGTACAGCACTCTGCTCTCTCTCTCTCTCTCTCTCATACACATAGAGTGGCCAACTTGAGGATGCCCACAAGCAAATGTGAGTCCAGTAGCTCCCCCCTGCTCTTGTTCCCCAGCAACTGGTGTGTAGAGACACACTGCCTCCAATACAGTAAACAATACAAAGTTATCATGACTAGCCATTAATAGCTTTATCCTCCTTGATAACACAATATTAAAGCAAACTATTTCGTAACTTTATCAAGAGAATATCTTTCTCCTCTTTCTTTTAAGTGATCCTGTCTTTAACAAACACAGTCGGCTATTACATTGGAGAGACTGCTCCCTCCCTCTTCCAGGAAATAAGATAATACTTCCATTACGCAAAAGAGCTGCTACTTGGGAATAAGCTACAGCCCATCTTTCTGTGTTCAGTAAGCCTCTTCTCCAACTAATTTTTCAGGATTCCAGAACAGTTGTTGTTAACTGCCCTTCAGTTGACCCTGACTAAAGGCTACCTTGTGGATGAGACCTCTCCAAGACCCCTCGTCTTCAAACTCTTTGCTCAGGTCGTGTAAATTCAGGCCCATGACCTCCCGAGGGGGAGATCTGGTATAGATTCTCAATCTTCTTTGAGGCGGATGCAATCATGGCTGGGGTGGCCCAAGAGCGCTTGGTGATCTTCTCATGCAACAGGAGGTATCCAATGAAAGCGGAGTTAGAACCTTTCCATGAACCCTCCTCTTAATTGAGTCAACAGCTTCTTCACCAGTACAGTTGACCTCAATTTCGAGGGAGCTGGCCATACAGACTATCTGGTCAGTGAACGACCTGATATCGTCTGTAGGGGAGGCAGAGCCCAGGTTGACCAGACAGGTCAGTGTCGACAGCCCATCCACATCCAACTCAGGAGTTGGAGAGCGCAATTCCCTCAGAGAGTCTTCAGGCGTCTTCAGGAGAGGCTGAGTGTAGAGAGACTCACGCCAAGGTGGAATTGGAGGTGTGGTCAGAGTAGAGGCCCTTGCTACTGGCTGGAATGGAAGAGGCAAGTTGTATACCAAATCTGGATACTGCTGTAGGAGGTCATCCTTAGGTGAAGGCTCATCTTGTAGCCTAGCCTCCTTGTACGCCTCAACCCCAAGGGTGTCTTGGTCCCAACAAAGGGGTCTATCAAGGGCCTGGGCCCGAGGGCTCTCTTGAATTCGAGTCCGAGGGTTTCCGATGTCAACCCAACTGACTGAGTACGGGGTCAGGGACAGTGGGTCCAACTCCCAGATCTCTGACTCGGTATCAATGTGGCCGACCTGGGAAACACTTCCTGGTGGAGTTGGGAGTGTTTCAAGCTGGGGGAGAGAAGCCACTCAGGCTGGATCAGATCAGAGGGCTGCAGATGGAGGTTTAGCTGAAGCCATAGACTCTTCATGGCCAGTTTTTCTCAGCAGAGCAGGCCCTTTTGGAGGTTGAATGATAGGCTGGTCTATTTCCCTTTGAGTGGGAAGGTTTATACTCCAAGTGTTTTCACTTGGAGGTCCTTTTGGACCCTTCGTCCCTGTGGTCTTTTTCAGACTAGGAAGCCTTCTTGTCCTTGGATGACTTTTCCCAGGACCTCTCTCTGTGTTTTTCCTTCTTTTCCTTACTAGTGGTAGAGGGAACCTCAGCTGAGGTGTCCCAGGCCGCGAGGGCAGAGGCCGGTCTCTGACCTTGCTCCCACAGGGCCACCTTGAGTTTCAGGTCCTGGTTTTTGAGGGCTTGGATGGTCATGACCTTGCAATGCAGGCAGGTCTTGACTTTGTGGGCCTTCCCCAAACACAAAACACACTGATCATAGTGATCAGTAGTGGGCAGACAAATCATGAGCCAAACAGTTCAAGGTCAAGCGATCAGTGACAATCTCAAGTCCAAAGGAGTAGTCAAAGTCCAGAAAAAATGGTCAAAGTTCAAGCCATTAGGTCAATCCAAAAGTGAAATGAGCAAGTCTAACAGAGGGAAGTTCCTGCCTAGCTGCTAACGCAGAGGACAAAAGGAACTGGAGAAAGAGTGGGAACGCCAGGGGCTTTATAGGGATGGGCGGAGCTACTGCCAAAAATTTCCAATTGAAGTTCTGACTAGCGATACTAGAAGTTTCTGAACCAGCTGCACAGGCGCAGACATAACCGATTTGTGTAATTCGCGGAGACCACAAAGAAGGAACAAGTTTCTCTTTCTTGACATCGAAGCACTTTCATCTCTTCTGGCTGTAAAAGTGAGGGGAAAGGTTGTAAAAGCGTCCCTTTTGCCAAATGATTTTTTCCAGCTTGGCAAAGGGTACACTTTTATGACCCTCTCCCATGCTTTTACAACCAGAAGAGAATGAAAGAGCTTCTAAGTTATGTGGAAACAGAAAGAGAAATACACTGCCTGCCGTTTGTCTGCCAGGTTTGTTTGCAATGCAATAACGTTCATACATTTTAATTTCTTAGATTAAGGGCATCTTAAAACAGGAATGGCCAAACTGCATCCAAAAGGTGTTTCTGCATCCTACTCACCCCTCTAGACTCTCTGAATCTGCTTTTTTTTCTGCCTCTCCAAAATGGTGACTTGTCTCTTCTTGAAGCCTCCAGGACATACAATTTACCTTATAAACACACTGTGTTTACAAGATTAAAAAAAACAAAAACCTTTTCTTAAACCTTAAAAAAACTTTTAAAAAAATAACCAAAAAAAGCATTCTTCAAAACGAGGAGTGGACTCCCATCTACTTCTTCTTGCTTTTTTGACAATTTTGGCAGTACCTGAAGTGTCATACAGTGAAAAATCCTCTCAACCCACTGCAGTTGTTCACCCCATCCTGAAGAACCTAGCAGAGTGTATTTATCACCTTCTGAACTCCCTTCAGGTCTGGGCTTGCTGGATCTACTTTAAAAAAACACATACACACACCAGAACTCAAAGATTTGCCAACTAGAGTCAGAAACAAAATGGCGATTCTGAGGGACAGAGCAAGTTTTCTACTGTATCCCAGAGATCCAGGATTCTATACTGCCTAAATTAGGAAGAGAAGAGTTGTTCTGTTCCTGCCATAGTTAATTAATCAAGAGTCAAAACCCTCTGCCAATATACTATACATCCTGTAGAGAACTACCAGTCCACTTTCTGCCCATGCTTGTGTTCTTAACAGGATGAAGTTTTCCTGCTATTTTACCATGCCAAAAACATAACACAAATGTGTTCCATTCCAGAAAAAAGATACGGTATTCTGTTTGTCTTCATTCCCTCACTAACAATATTGGCTAGTTTTCTTACTATATACCAGACTCTAAGTAATCTTTCTCTTGCCTTTTACTTCCCATCGTTCTTGGTCCCCACATAGTCAAGAAGGGGAGTGACCTCCACCTGCACTGATGTCCTGCTAGACCCTTTTAACTGATAACAGAAGTAAAACTTAAAACAAAAGGTAGGCCTGTGATTCTAACACTGTCTCTTTTCTTTTCTTTTCTTGTAATATCTTTACCTGATGAAGAAGTCAGTGAAGCTTTGAAAACTTGCATGATGTGTTTTGTGCTTTTTAGTTGTCTTAATAAATGTATAATTGTTTTGTGTATTTATTATTTTGTTGTATTTTGCTGTATCACCAACACAGCTACACCTGAGTAAGTAATCATTCAGATACTGCTGCTATGTTTACTCTTCAGTGAAAAGCTATTTCTAAATCTTCCAGATTAAAGGAATTTCAATGGGTCAAAAAGGTAACATATATAACTGGTCCTATCTTTCATACAGTCAAAACAGCTGAAGAACCATTCTAGGACAATTCCAATATATATTAAACAAATTTGATATGAGTATCGCACGCTTAGATCAGTAAAATGCCTTCTTGCTTCTTCTCAGGTAGCTCTTGCTACTGGTTTTTTAAATTAATTTGGCTCATGTTCACTCCTATTATCCCCAATACTGAGTTAGCCCTCGGTTTATCCTTGTTCTGAGGCAGGAGGGGATCTTAACTACTCATTTCTCCTTGCAACCAGACTCCTGTCCTTTCACACTTACGACAGGCTGGAATATCCAGCATTGGTCCATTTCAGAGTCAATTCTGAACTGCTTAATTAATGAGGGTCTGCCTGTTGATGACTTGCTTTGAAACAATTCCTACTTTTGTTTAACAGGCCATTATTTTAAACCATGTCAAAGGACCACACAAATAATGCACTCTTTGCTTACTACCCAAGTCAGCAGCTGCAGCCAGGCAAACAAGTGACCGTAGTTAGCTGACTGGCTTTATTATAACATGTTTCAGGAAAATTCAGTTTGTGTACCCTTCACACACCGCTGTGGCTGGAAAAGTACACTGAGTTGTACACTGCCTACCACTTTGTCTGCTGCCGTCATCATCATCAATACGCCTACTTTAAGAAGGGAAGAAATATATTCTCAAATACCAAGAGGGGGAGGACAAGGAACTCACATTAAAGCCCTGAAAGGATGACTGGCTACCATTTTTCTGGGCAATGTGTGTGTCCGTGTGTATGTGTGTAGAGACTGAGAGTAGGAGAAGGCAAAGGCATCTGCCCCAAGGGAGTGGGTAGGTGATGAGAAAGTTTAGTTTTGCCTCGTTTAGCAATATACATAGCAGCCCTTACTTCCAGAAAGGCCTTGTTGTCTCTTCCTTCTTTCTGTTGTCAATGTCTCCCTGAGAGGACAATTCTGTTTCTTTTTCTATACACATTGCCAAGCAGAGAGACTATTTATAAACTGTGAAAACAGCAACCTTCCAACAAAATCAAAAAGGCACACAGCAACAAAAATATTTGACTGAGTTCTCTATATTGTATCAGAGGCTGAGTCGTTCTGAAGAACACAGAACTATTCACACCCAAAGCCAGAAATCACTTTTAAAGAAAGTTTACAGCCATAATGTAAACTTCACATTGCAGTGTTTTTCACAACACTGTTCTCCCACTAACACAAATCATCCAAGTGCAAATCAGATTATTTTGCTCCAGAGCTGCCCTGGATCAAACCTGTTAGTGCCAGATGTACCACTGAGAAAGTGATCTAGTGCTGTCTACCTGTCCCCACCTTGCCTCAGGCCGAAGCTAAATCAGCACCACTGTGTTGTCCCTTTCTTCCTGGGGCCACCTCTCCAGATCCCCATTGTTGATATATCAGATTGATAGCTCCCCTTCATCGCTGGATCACATGGCTTGGTGCTTCATTCTGACAAAAGAACAACATGTCAACATTTGGGGCTCTGCTGGGTGCACACACTCGTACATTTACACAAAAGCATGCACATAACAGCATTTGCTTATTGAAAAGGCCACAGTGATGATGGGGGTGTTGCCTGTTGGCCTTGTCATGACTGTGTGCAGTACTTGACTTTGTATCTAACCATCTATTTTTAGCCTGATCTATAGGGCTCATCTTTGTTGTTGTTATGTGCCTTTAAGATGACCCCTTTCCTAGCATTTTTTGGCATTACTTTCCTCTTAAGCTGAGAGAGTATGATTTGCCCAAGGTCACCCATGAGATTTCCATGACTGAGTGGAGATTTAAACCCTGATTTCCCAGGAACTAGGTATTATAACTGAAATACGATAGTACTATATGATTAATATGCTAGATTATATTTATTTAGAGTTGTAAGCCCTTGCAAGGTGTTATCAGGGGTAGGCAACCTTTCCCCTTGAAGGGCCGAGGGACTTCAGCTCCCAGAATCCCAGGAGCTATTGGCCAACATGGGACTATTGGCCAACATGGCTGAGGCTTCTGGGAGCTGAAGTCCCTCGGCCCTTAAAGGGGAAAGGTTGCCTACCCCTGTGTTAAATGGTCATTTGTGGAGCCAGAAAAAATGTTGAGTCTTTGGCTTGCATGTGTGTGTGTTTTTTTTTTCCCCAGTGGAGAATGAAATAGTGACTACTTCAGTCAAGAGATTTTGTATTGTCCACTCTCTGTCTTCCCCTTACTGTCTTTAGATGGGGGTCAGGTTGGAGGTTAGCTCATACTGATTTCTATGATTTATTTTTTCTCCTTCCCAGATCTTTTCTAGCCTTATGACTCTCACGGCCCTGTTGTTCATTTTTGATCTTCTGCTGGTGTGCGAAAGAAGTCTGATGTAACTGAGTTGCCATTACAACAACACTCTCACTGTTAGTTGCCTCTTTTGCATCAAAAGTGCCCTGAAGGGTTCGGGCATATGTCCAGTGCCCTTTCCACTATCCATAAGAAACAAACTGCCAGTATGTTGCTCAAGATTACAGAACTAGAACAATACCTGTATTTATAGCAGCTTGTTGAGCTGGTAACAGACAAAAGTCTCTTATATAAAACTAGGGCAAAATAAAAGAGTAATAAACTAATCAGGGATCCACCCAGCTCTCTTAGTACTGCTTGACTGACCCATCTTCCATACAACTTGTCATTGCAACATCGGTCCAAAACACACTGCAGAAATAATCCAGTTTGAGACGGTTTTAATTGCCCTGGATTCCCTAGCACTATAATTCCCAGGTTTCCTTAGCACTGAGCCAGGACAGTTAAAATGGTCTCAAACTGGATTATTTCTGCAGTATGTTTTGGGCCACTGTTATCACTTATGGAATATATATTATATATACCCACATTTCTTTATAATAAACTTTATGTGGGAGTCTGCACTACAGATGGATTGATTTAGGGCCTTTACAGAGACTGCCAGAAATAATCCATCTTGAGTCCACTTTAACTGTCCTGGCTCAGTGCTAGGGAAGAATGGGAATTGTAGTTTTTTTCTGGGACATTGAGCCTTCTCTGTCAGAGACCTCTGGTGCCACAATAAACTACAGTTTCCATGATTCCTTAGCACTGAGCCAGGACAGTTAAAGTGGTCTCAAAGTGGATTATTTCTGGCAGTCTGTATAGGCCCTTAGTCAAGGAAGTCCTGTCCCTGAGTTTGCAAGACCTGAGCAAGGCAGTTAATGACTCTTGGAGGTCATTTACATTCATATAAAGCAAAATCAACTTGATGGCAAAATAACAATAATGTAAAATGTAAGTTAAACCCTCAAACAGATGGCTACAAGAAGTCAAAGAAATACAAAGTCGATCAGAGTGTAGCAGCAGAAAGGGGGAGGAGACCTCTAAAAATACCCAGCAACCTAGAAGTAGTAACAAAACCAAATCATACTCCTTAATATTCAGAATCTTCCTCAATCGGTCTCAAGGCAGTCTAAGCAAAAGCTAATCTTTCACCTAGCTTTTTATAGGCCTCCACTGAGGGGATATTCAGCAGGCTGATAGACTTCTACCAAAGTTTAAGTAGGAAGTTTAGACTTCCAGAGCAGAACCTCAGTGACAAATATACTATATCAGAAGAGGTGTGACACTACTTAAGGCTGTGTAAGGCTCAGCAAACCTAGAGTTTTACAGGAAGACCGTGCTTGGTCATACTCAGTGATGAAATTTTTCAGTGAATGCTGTGTCATGGTGAACAGCCCAAAAACTGGTATTGCGCACGTGGCTTTGCCACATGGGCTCTTTGGGTGGCCTGGAGTGTTTAAGGAGGTGGCTTATTTTTCCCTTTAAGCAGAAAGTAATGTATCTGCATGCCGCAGGAAGCATAATTCTGAGTCCCATTGTGGGCAAGCCCCTCTTCTCTAGGATGTGTGTGATCCGCTTGGATCTGTGATACGGTCTATCCATCCTCCAAGAGTATTTGAATGCATTTAACTCTTAGAAGCAGCGCATGTTACTTGCACATTGTGTTCCTGAAATAGTTCCTTGGCTGTGCCCTTGTACACTTGTTTCGGTGAGAGCCTGAAAAAAGAGCTACCGTAGACGCTTCTTGTCTCATGAAGGCTATTCAACAACACACCTGTGTGTTATAACATCTCTAACTGTGGAACAAATAAATTGGACGGTGTTAAACAAACATCCGCTTGAGTGCTTATTCATTTGAACAGTTCGTTCTGCAGATTGGAACTCGCTCACCAATCCCTCCTTTCCCTTTTGTGTTCCTGGGTGAAAGTGATGGGATATAAAGCTCTTCTATCCCTTGCTGTTCTGCTGTTACTTGCTAAATTGTGTTTGGCAGGGTGAACTCAGAGCAATTTCCTGAGCTGTATAAGGCCTCCAGTTCTTATCTGCTTGATTTTTTCTCTCTCAAGGCTTACA
>CM034703.1:180696887-180714096 GCA_020142125.1 Phrynosoma platyrhinos
GAAATTGCCAGATGCTGGAAAACAGGGGAGGTATCTCTAGATAAGTGGCGGGGAAAGGTATGGGACCTATGGTTACTTGAAAAGCTGTTAGACAGAATGGCAAGTTACACAGGATGACCAAAACCAGGACCTTTTATAGACAAATGGTTCCCAGTCATTGATTTTATAAACAAAGACAGAAACAAGAGAAGACAACCTCCATCTCGTCTGAACCTTTGGTTGGACACTCTGGATCAGATTTACATAAAGACAGCACTGGACTTTAAATTGACCACTTACATTGAACAGAATCCAAGAAGGAGACCCATAACACAATTCAAAGTTGTGAGATGAATTGTTTTATTTTGCTTTATTGTTGTGATATGTTTTGTATATAGTTGGTTACTTATAATTTTCTTTAAAAATAAATGTTTAAAAAAAAGAAAAGAAACTGTACCACAGGATACCAATTGAGAAAAATCAAATATTCAAGAGGGGTGTCATAGGCCCATCCATTTCTGATGAGTACCGATAATTAAATATGAAATAGTTTTACAATACACTAAGTGCTATATTCTTCATGAGAGAAGAGTTGGGAGCGCTTTGCTGGAAAGTGACATTCTCAAGGTCCCAGAAGTCACAAACACTGAGCGAGTGGACCAATGGTCTGACCTAAGATAAAGCACCTTCCTAAGTAAAATACAGCTAAATTTTTTAAAAAAGGGTTCTCCAGATCCACATTCAAGGGTGAGGAATGTGTGTCACTGCATGGCACTAAAACATTTTTTTTACAAAGCATTCATTCAGTGCTTTTATACTTTTAAATAAATATTTTAAACAAATAAGCCATATAACTTCTCCAAGCCTTATCATCTGTTCTAGTAAACTTGTCTTATCTGGGTTACAGTTTTTATGTTTTATTGATTTAAAACATATTTTAATTTGCCTCTGCTTTTTGCTATAAAATACACTGAAAACACGATCACAGGGTAACATAATATAATAAATATATTTTTTAAAATTTGATGTTTTTTTACTCCTGAAAAATGGCATTTTCCAAAAGGGAGAATGTTACCTTTTGACTTACCTAACAACCTAAAAAGCCTTTACAGTACAAAATTTGGCTTCTCCTGCAAGACAGAAACCACCCAAAAGGTCACAAATCTATTGCTATAACAAATTCATAAATTAAATTATATGCATACACAGACACACACCCTCATGAGAGTGTATGGTGTAGTGGTTTCAATGCTGGACTACAACGCTGCAGACCAGGATTCAAATCCAGGTTCAAACATGGAAACTTAGTGGGTGACCTTGGGCAAGTCACACTCTCTCAGCCTCAGAGGAAGGCAAAAGCAAACCCCCTCTGAACAAATCCTGCCAAGAAAACCCCATGATAGGATCGCCATAAGTCAGAAACAGCTTGAAGGCACACAACAGCAACAACTCATCCTCATGAAGGGATCCACCTCTATCCCATTCACCCTGTTCACTATCTCAACCTCTGTACTGCTGGACAATACCAGTGCTGTTTGGTATTGTCTCTTTTGGCAGTGACGCTTCCTTTCACCCAGAGGCATGGCAAGGCCTCTCATGTCCCCCAATAGCTGCTGCATCCATACAGTGGGTTGTATCAGGTTCAGTGCCAGAATGAAACGGGAAATCTCAGTTGCAAACAACACAAGATATGAAACACTTTATTGCCTTATTGCTGTTCAGTAAACCCCATTCAAAAATAAATGGGCCCCCACACTAGAAGCAACCTGAACACAGGGAAGCCACGTGGACAAAGCATTATTTTCCTCCCAAACAAATTAAAGAGCTAAGACTCCAGCTACACAGAATTACTGAATGCCTGTTCAGCTTAGCTGCTCCCATAGTATTTGCTGAATGTTTATCCAAAACCTGTAGATTAACATTAATCTGGGAGATGGAAGACAGCAATCATTGGGCAGCCTCATTCCCACTGCTGCATAACACAATGCTGATCAGCTCAGCAAGTCAGAATTTAAGAGCATGAAATTTGAGAAGTATCCAGTATCAAGGATGTGGAATGAACAGATAAATCTCCACATACTGGTTTAGTAAGAAAAGCAACAACAGTACACCTACATCTGTACTAACAGTCCTCATTCTGCCTCAACAAGAACCACCTTAGATGGATACACTTATGTTTAATTCACATTGGTTTGGGAGTCTGCCTTAACCACTTACACTCAGTTTTGGACTAGAAGAGAGCAAGTTTAAGCCGAGTTCAATTCCATGTTTCAAGAGGACTAAGAAAGATCCACAAAAATCTATTACCTTCCCAGAATAACTGCTGCTAGATGGGAGATGAGTTTTTCTCTTGTTTTTATTATTGCTGACTCCTTGTTGTATTGTTTTATTGTATTGTTGTTTTTAACTTTTTCTTGGTTTAATTCTGTTTTAAGGGGATGGGAGGGTTGGGTTGTGGGATGAGGGAATGTTTTAATCCTGATTGTTTTAAATGCTGTAACCCGCCCCAATTGTTGCGCGGAGGGGCGGGCTATAAATAAATTATTATTATTATTATTATTATTATTACTACTACTACTACTACTAAATGGGGTCCAAAGCTGAAATCCAGATGTTTCCCTCTTTTTTACTGAATGACATACTGAATGGCTCTCTCTCGCTCTCGGTCTCTTTCTCTCTCACACTCACACACACATACACACCCTGAGTACTCTCAACAGAATGGATTTGGGGTAAATCAGTGCGAAGGAGAAGGCAGAACAATCTATTACAGAAGTAGAACTACACTTAGAGGATGCTGATGGTAGCTCAAACATTCCCCATATCCATTCCCCATTTGTTATCAATGGGGCTCAAGGTTATCTGAAACTTTTACCAACATTATTTAAGCCAGCTGCTGGCTTTTTAAAAACCTTACTGCCCTTCTTGTCCTTCAAGGCATGCTCACACACTGGTAAACTAAGGAAATTTAACAAGGGGACCAATATATTTTTGGATACAAAATGCAGAAATGTGCACAGCATCCCCTACCACCACTGGGGAAGAGACAATATAGGAAACCCAAAGACTTTCATTACCCTACTGTAAACCTTGCTGCTTTTCCATTAATTTATACTTTTTCTAATCAAACATTCATTCAAATCAAATGAAGGCCTAGTAAGTACATTATGGTACACGAGATTAGAAAATGCAAAGGGCTAAGGCTACATTAATGTGAACATATTCAGAAGCAGCTCTGCCCAGAAATACAAAGAATCAAGAAGGTGTTCGTATTACAGATAACTGTTTCCTCTTAAATACTGACAGCCCCCCCCCGTGTATGTGTTTGTGTGTGTGTGTGTGAAACAACTTGAAAGCACATGACATACATGTACACACGGGCACACACACAAACATTTATATACATTTATATATTACCAGGTGGCCAATATGGTGTAGTAGTTTGAATGTTGGACTATGACTCAGGAGACCAGGGTTCGAATCCCTGCTCTGCCATGGAAACCCACAGGGTGACCTCAGGCAAGTCACTTTCTCTCAGCATCAGAGAAAGGCAAAGGCGAACCCACTCTGAACAAATTCTGCCAAGAAAACCCCATGACAGGATTGCCTTAGGGTCATCCTAAACCAGAAATGACTTGAAAGGATACAAGAACAACCACCCATGAACTGATTTAAACCATTGAAAAAGCAGACAAGGAACCACACTGTTACACAAAAGGTAGCTTTGTCATAACACAATGATGTTAGCTGCTCCTCTGCAATTCCTCTGGTTTGTTCCTAGCCTATCTTGGACCAGCAGAAAATACCGTCCATTCTAATGGGATTATATGGAAGGGCTGGAAATCATTCAGTCTTACAGATGCTATTGGACTACAACTTCCTTGCATTCCCCACCAATGCTAATTCTGGCTAGGGTTGCTAGCATTTGCTGTCCAACAACATCAGATGGGCTGCATGATTCCTATCCCTGCTTACCGTGATCTCTAGGCATCTATCCTAATTCATCTAACTGGTTCAAATGTCAAGATCCATAAGAAAAGCTATGGCAGCCTCGATTTTTTTGACTTTTAAAATTGATTAGAGGGGTCACTTTTTGCACAGCACTATGCAAAGGTGGTGATACACCTTTGCTTTGAAGAGAAAAGCATCCTTATTTCAGAGCACAGAGGAAGCCATTTTAGTTTACTTATCACAAAATCCAATTAGGTATTAATAAAAGTGGTACAAACCAGTGGAAGTCCTGAATATTATTTTAAAACTGATGTCAAAAGTGCCCCAATGTGTATAAGACAGAAAACCATCACTTAATTTTATTTGTACTGTACTTGGTTTAAATTATAAGCTGCCCTGAATCCAAACTTTGGGGAAAATGCCAAGTACAAATAGGAGGAGGCTTTTAGAAGAGCAAATCTCTGCATAATTACACAACTGTACAAGTTGTACTGTACTAAACCAAGTACAGTACAACTTGGAACCCTTCAACTATCACCTTTAGGAAACTGTATGCTGTAGTTAACTACTTCTGTAACTCTCACCCTACAGGTCATTACTTTTAAATGAGTTAGGTGTCATCTGTCTAACAGATGCTTACATGGCAGAGATTGTAATCATTGTGTTATCAAGGTGAATGCCTATTATTTCAGGTTCATCTTTCCTTGCTATAACCTTGGCTAAAAAAAAAAATCCAACAGAAAAAGGATTTGCTCTCCAGGTGCGTTTTGATGCTGACTGAATATGTGAAGAAAAACAAAATTGAATTTAGTTAATAGTAATTGGGTGTGTTAGTGAGTGAGAAAGAGAAAATAAAAATGCACTGATAAGCATATGAAAACTGGCACAATGAGTGCAGCTACTTGTTTAATAAAAACAAATGCCAACCCAGTGTCATCTCTCATTTTACAAGTATACACAGAATTTGAAATTTAAAACTACTAAAAGATTATAGTTGTTAATTATAAAAAGGCTGTTATATTCCATTTATTATATGCATATGTGGATTTATTTTGTTCTTCACAGATTACATCTAAAAGGCTTTGGCTATATGGTGGCAGAAAAGCCAACATATAGGGTGGGTTTTTTTTATCTGTGAGCCACCTTGGGTCCCTTCTGGAAGATTTCAATAGTGGCATGTGCCTGTGTGCACCATTTTGTTCCTCCCCGTTTGCCGTCCATGAAAGATCAAGACCATGGACTCCAAGTCCGCATATTTTGACACTGGTCTAAAACTACAGCGCTGGTGCTTCAATTTCGGTTTATCTGAATGTTTTACTTGTTTCTTGTTTTGCTTTGAGACACACGATTGCTAAGTGACTTGAGTAAAGGAGTTTTCATGGAAGATGGCAATTCACCTTTTAAAAAGACTATGGTTCTCACAGCACTGTAATACTAAAATAAAAATAAAATAAATGGGCATTCGGTTTTCAGATGAGATGGCTTTTTGGTAGTCTGTGTAGCCCTTGGAGAGCCCCAGAACCAGAAAGTTGGTCCCAGATCTGCTGCAGTTGTTCACTTTGGTTCAGAGCTACCCACCTGCTCAGAATTCTGACTTTCTACGGTGCACCTGCCTCTAATGGTGGATGGAACAATGGCTTTTAAGGTATGATCTGTCAAGTTAGATATGTTATCAAATCTGATGTTTTTGTACTTAACAAGATGCTTTACAATTATTGTTACTTCAATTCTTAGACATTTCCAGAAAGGCTTTAAGAGATTTTGTCTGTTTTAATTAAATAGAGCATAAATAGCCTACTGTGTTCTCATATATCTAGATGTAAAGATATGGCATAGTTTTAGCCATAGTTCCTTACATGAAACAAGGTCATCTGATTCACAGCCATTCAAATAAAGCACAGCTATTTTCACTTCACAGCACCTCACCTCCTCTGAATACCTGTCTGTTACACAAATGCCTTTTGTGACACCCTAGGACTGGCAAGGTGTCATCACATCACTCATTCTTTTATCAATGGCGAGGTGCAGAAACTGGGCAGAGAACACAAATGCTCTCTTTCTAAAACAGTTTCTATATGCCAATTTTGGAAGATTCCCAACAAAAATAGAGTTGTAAAGTATCTCACCCCTTCCTCATTCTCACTCTCACACTCCAGAAAAAAAAGCTAGCTAGCATTCTCAGTTTCCTCTCTTACAAAGATGGTTAGGACTCTAACCAAAGTCCTCAATGGCCAGTCCTTTAGGATTTTTTTTATGCCACTACAACAATACTAGCATGCACAGTGTTAGCAATGTTAGTCAAAGAGGCAAAAAAGGAGGACTTGGGTGGTTCGCAGCTTCATGAGGAGCGAATACAGGGAGGGCACTGGAGTGACGGCGGAAGCTTTCAGGTCAGACTTGAGTTGCATCTGTTAGCAGAGCTTCCCAAGAGCAAAAGCATACTAAGAGTCTCCCTTTTTTGAAGTCCCCTTATGAGATTACAACACTAAAGAGCCAGGATAAGGAGACAGGCAGAAAAGCAGAGGAAGGAAATGTTTCTGAAGTGTCAGTGAAGGTCTCTTAACCGCATGGGCAATTCATTTCAAGCCCTTTTTGTATCTTTGCCAAGAAAGCCCCATGATAAATTTGTCTTAGGGTCACCATAAGCTGGAAACGACTTCAAGGCACACAACAACAAATTTAGAACACAGGTCCACTAGCCTTACAAGTTGGATGATTATTTGTAGACTGCTAAAAAGACAAATAAACGGGTCCTAGAGCAAGTCAAGCCTGAACTCTCCCTAGAAGCCACAATGACTAAACCGAGACTGTCGTACTTTGACCATATCATGAGAAGTCATGACTCACTAGAAAAGACAATAATGCCTGGAAAGGAAGAAGTCAGTAGGAAAAGAGGAAGACTGCATTTCATATGGACAGACTCAATCAAGGAGGCCACAGTCCTGGGTCAACAAGACCTGAGCAGGTATGTTGGTGACAGGGTAACAAGGAAGTCTCTCATTCATAGGGTTCCCATAAGTTGAAGTCAACTTGACCAGAGTTAACAACAACAAAATCTCGAAGATAATATTTCAGAGCTCTGGACTAGATTTTGTAGCTCAGGACATTCTTCCATGGGCAAACACATAAATCCAGACACTAACTGGTGTTGCTTCTTTTCACAGCCTAGCAACAAAACTTTGGCTTCATAAGCAACTAGAGCTGAAGCTTATTCCAGGCTAACATAAAGAAACTGAAGCCAGAATCAATTACTTCAGAAATACTATATAAAGAAAATTGAGAGATCACTTCTACAGCTTATATGGAAACAAGTTCAGGACAGTCTGGAACTTTTAGTCCAAGTTCCTTATGAACTGGAAAGATTCAAAGTACGCAGTCTGCATTCTTTTGATGTGTTGCTGCCACAAACTGCTTCCCAAGATGTCTTCAGTCTTTTTTGGGGAGAGGACCATGCAGAGATCCAAATGTTGTTGGACTGAAACTCCCATTATCCCTCACCAATGAGTATGCTGGATTAAGTTGATGGGAGTTACACTACAAAACATCTAGAGAGCTGCCCTATTTCCACCCCTTCATTACAGAAGAATCACATGAACAGTCATTTAAGACCTCTACAGTCCTAAATGAATTTCACATAGAGTTATTGTGTTCCATGGAGCAAAGTTTTCTGTCTAAACAGGACCTGTTCCTTAGCCAAGCAAAGTTTAACTCCTGATGGGGTTTCTGTCTGCAACAAATGAGACGAGCATACAAAATACCAGGAGAGCCAGCAGTCCCCAACAGAAATATTCAGTATCATTTAATTTATTCTGAACGGTAACTGACTACAGGCAAGTCACTCTCTCTCAGCCTCAAAGACAAATTTTGCCAAACAAAATCTGTGATAGGTTCACCTTAGGATTGTCATAAGTCAGAAATGACTTGAAGGCACACAACAACAAATAGCTGACTAAGGAGGGCTGCAGACTGCCAGAAATAGTGCAAACTGAGTCCACTTTTAGGGTTAGGGTTAGTGCTAGGGAATCATGGGAATTGTTGTTGTTTTTCTGAGACATTGAGCCTTCTCTGTCAGAGAGCTCTGGTGCCACAATAAAATACAGTTCCCATGATTCCCTAACCCTAACCCTTAAAGTGGACTCAATCTGCACTATTTCTGGCAGTCTGCAACCCCCCTAAGTGGGCTAAAAAGCTTAAAAGGACCAAATCACATATGATCTTAGAAGCTAAGTAGAGTCAGCTCTGCTTTGTACTTGGATGGGAGGCTGCCAACAAATACCAAGTGCTGTAAGCTGTATTTCAGAGGAAGGAACTTGCAAAACCACCTCTAAATATTCCTTGCCTAAGAAAACCCTATGAGATCGTCATAAGTCAAAAGGCAACTTGGAGGCATACACATGCACACAGCTGACCATGCTTGGTATTTTCATTTCCAGCTTCCATTTCCTGAAACTGTGTAAGTATAGTCCTTTAATAATACACCCCAGTCAGAAAACCATATGATCACCACAAGGAAACTAAGACTTTTATTGTTAGTACTTAAAAGTTAAATCAGCTGTGAATATTTACGGTAGATGCCCGACAGGTTTGATCCAGAAATACGTGAGCTTTAACAACAAACTTTTAAGGTGCACAGTTTACAGAATCAAGCTGCAAGAATGTATTTTACTAATTCACACAATGCATGGCACATTGAATGCAGAGTAAATATCAACATTTTCATTATGCTCAAATGGGAAAGTTATGGCATTAGAACTGATCCAGTTAGCTTTAGTTGTACAGAAGAATGCAGTCCCAATATGCTGGGACGTGTTAAGATGCACTTCAAAATCCTGTACTATTGCACCTTGAGAATCTTTCTAAACATTCACACAAATGTCTCCATTATCTAATCAGCTACTGACTGGCCTGCACAAGCAGTAAAATGAAGCAGCAGAGTTTTAAGGTGACAGAATGGATTGCATCACTCCAGGCTGCAGGTATGCAGGAGGAGGGTTTACATTTTTATACACTTAACATCAACCATTCCAGAACAAGTGGAAGGCTAGAACTGCATGGAGTGCTGAGCTAGATCATTGTTCTTCAATACCCTATTTGATTGTTATTTTATATGCAGAGTCTCCTTATCCTATGTTCCAGTCAACAAGTGCCCCAGGAACTGGGTGGTTGGAGTGCAAGAACTGTCAAGTAGTTAATCCAGTCCAGATCAGTCACACGTTATCCAGCAAGAAGAAGGGAGAACCAACATGTTGGGACATGTTAAGGATCAAGGATGGTTGTCAGCCAGTCCAGGAGTCGTTAAAGCAAGTTAGTAGTCCAGATAAACAAAGCCAGCAAAACAGAGTAGTCAATCATAGTCAGTCCACGGTCAAGAAAACACTAATGTGGAACTATACTGCCAGTCACCAAAACAGAACGATTGCAAGCAACCAAGACAGTAGGGATTCTCTGAGAGATTTATAGGCAGCTGTCTCAAGACACCAGGTGCTTAATGAGTCAGAGTTTCCTACTTAACAGTCACCGGAATCAGTGTAGTCTCTCCTTATCTCTTCCATCCTCAGCATATGCCACTGCCTGTATATGCCACCAGGGAATAGGGTCCACCACTGCCTCAGCCCCCAGCTCCTATTCTGTGTCCAAATATTCCAGCTCCAAACAAACTCCCAAAGGGCAAGTGCCTTGTTTTGTTTTTAAATTGCATCCCTAACTGCATCTTGAAATGACCAGTCATTCTTGTCACCTCACTCTGCTGTATAGGTAATCTAAATCTCAGTATCCCTAGCACAGCTGTGAGAGATTGCTTTCTAAATTCTATTAAAATTTACTCCTGCTGTGGACCTTGCTTCATTCTACAGCAGGCATTAATAATACTTATTGTTGCTGTATTCTCCTCAGGAGGTTATACTGGAAACAAACTACAACAACCACAATATTTAATGCCTCTAAGTTTTTGTTATTCATATATTAACCATTAGAATGGGGAGCACAAGCTTGTTGTGTGCTTTTAATTGTTTCCGACTTCTGGCGACCCTAAGGCAAACCTATCACAGAGGTTTCTTTGCAAGATTTCTTCAGAGAGGGTTTGCCTTTGCCTTCCTCTGAGGCTGAGAGAATATGACTTGCCCAAGGTCACCCAGTGAGTTAAAAGATAAAGCAGAGAAAGAAGTAAGGAAGCAAGACTGAACAGTATCAGGGATCAATACCTTTTAAAAAGAAAACAGCAGGAGAGCATTTATGACTCATAAAGTTCAACTCATTTTAAAGCACAAAGGTCATAGATGCTTGCTTGTTTTAATCTCATATACCCTTCTGTCCACAGCTTACTGAAGAAAAGGCAATTATGTGAAGTAAAGTAGTAGACATTCCAGACTAGTGGTTTACCAGATTGCAGGATTACCTATTAGGCATCATTTTTATCTGTGAGTTGCCTTGGGTCCCTCCTGGCAGAAAGGGGCATACAAATTGTAAACAAACATACAAAGAAACCAGGCACTATCCCAAGGACAGAGAGAGAGAACTGCCTTCTGAGAAGTATGCTACTTCCACCTATCCTAGGACTTTCCTAGTGCATTTCTAAGGGCTCATTCCCACTTGCATTTAAACCAGTTTGTGAGTCGCATTGACAGCGGGCCGCAGATTCGATTCAGACCGATGTGTAGTTCCCATTGTGGAAGCAAATTATTTCCTTATTCCATGCATTTGTGTCTTTTTTGACACGATTGTTGTTCCCACTAGATTTGCACCACTACAGAAACCATGCTCAGTATCGTTTGCGATTGATCCATCCTGTTTTTTTTTTAAAATGTCTATCATATGATGCACATCCTTGCATCATCGATGATACTTAAAATGGAGAACAGGTCCTGGAAAAGGAGGACCTCTAGTCACCCTGAGGCAAAAACACCCCCAGAAAAGTATAAATGCTCAAGGATGTGGATATCACAATGCAGCTTGCCCCCCTTTTAAGTGCCAGTAGAGGGGTCCCCTGAGGGGCTCAAAGAAAAATGACCCAGAGGCGAAGGGGGAAAGGTCCTACATCAGAAGGCCTCCTTTAATTGGTTTTAATTGACTTTCATATTAAAAGGAGGGGGAGGATGAAGAGGAGGAGGAGGATTAGGAAGAAGGTTTCATGTGCCCCTCACTCCCGGTGGGACTGTCAGGGTCAGGGGCAACTTTGCCCATTGCCAAGAGCACCTCTCTTTCCCTCCACCACCACCACCACCCACCATGGGGCATACAAAGGGATGAATGGGGCGGCAGAGGCAGGCTGGAGGGGGATCTCTAGGGAAGGCTGACCGGCTCAGAGTGGAAATGCCTCTGCAAACCACTGCTGCCTCCTCCTTTGCCACAGCCCCAGAGCCCCCACCACCAGCCTCACCTTTCTCTGAGGCTAGTGGGGGATGCCTTGGCCCAGTACCCACTGCTGGGACTCTGTGGAGGAGCCTAAAGCACCCCTTTGCTTGGTTCCTGGAAGGAGGGAGAGGGCAGGCTGGCCAGGTGCCCTCCTTTTTCCAGGGCATGTCCTCCATTTCAGCCTTCCTTCTGGGAGGGAGTTCAATTAGGAGCCGGACTAAGAAGCTTAAAGTTACTATTTAGAGGGATGTTTTTAGCTTTTGTTTGGGAATTTCCTCCATTTTTAAAGGCCCTACATTTTGTAGTGAGGACATCAAGTCACTTTAGGTCCTCCTGTGAACTCTGAAAAGTACACACATATACTTGTTATTTGCTCTCTTTTTAAAACCAAACTAAACCCCATCTATAAGTTTTTATCTCTCCATCTAAGTTAAAACATGCAACCCTATTGGTGTGGGTGGGGGGTTCGTGGTTAGGGGTCATTTCCCCTCTTTTTTTAGTTAAACAACAACAGTCTCCGCTCCCAGGATGGTGCAAACAGAGCTCTTGCACATATATGTATAGCATTGTATTTATACCCCACTCTTCAGAAACAAAAAGGCTCTCAGAGTGGCTTATGACCAGTGAGATTCACAGGGAGTGTTAATTAACAAACAAACAAACAAAAAAAGCCACCACAGCAGTCACTTGCAGTGCAGAGAGGGGGGGAAATGGAGGATTTACCAAAAAAAATGGGACTGGATGTGTTACACTCTTCTCCCAACCTTCTGCCATTAGTCCCTTCCTTCCAGCACGATGCGAATCAGATCTGAATGTTGTTCATACTTGTTGGACACACTTGCAAAGCAAATCTTTTCAAAAGAACCACCAAAAGACCTGTCTTCGAAAAGAGCAATTTTTTTGCATTTGCCTCGCTTCACTGCAATTGAGAACAAACACAGTTGGGTCTAAAGCCGCTTCCAGTGTGAACGAGGCACTTATAAACCGATCAGCAAATTAGCTTAAATCATATTGGGGATGAGTCCCAAGTGTTTGTTGTTACTTCAGAAAATCTACCAACACAAGAAATCATTGTGACGGCTCTCTGGCTACCTAAACCAAAATGTACCGTAAGTGCATGAGAAGTAGTTCTAAAAGTAGTTCTCTAAGACCCAGCCAAGATGCTCAAAACAAGACCCCTGCACTTTAAAACAGAGACAAGGAGTTGCTTGCTCACCATTTAAAATCATGCCAAGGAGCTCATATGACATTTAGACTTCTATGCCAGAACCTCAACAAGCCACTTTTTAAAACTGGTGTACATGTTATAAATCAGTATACTATTTTCCATGGCACCATTTTGTGCTTCTGCCAGTCCTGTCATAGGCTGTAAATTGCATGTTTCTCAAGCACAACAATATGACCATCACTCATACTATAACACATGTGGGGAACCATAAGGTTTCATAATATGGGTACAGGAGAGTGCTACTGTTGGGTTTTGGAGAAGTGCACTGGTATTTTAATAATAATAATAATAATAATAATAAAATTTATTTATATCCCACCCCTCTGTCAAGCAATCGAGGCGGCTCACAGCAATTTAAAAACTTCATACAATATTAAAATACAATCCCAAATCACACAACCCCCCCACCCCTTAAAAAAGAATTAAACGATTTTAGCATTAAAACAAGATGGTTAAAACATATAATTAAAAACAATCCGTAAACAATCGAACAGATGGTAGGTGGGGCAGTAATTGTAACCAAAAAAAGGAGGGATAAAGAAACTCCTGATGAAAGACTTTAGACACGGATTGCTTCAAGTTTGACATTGACCACATTCCCTCTCTAGAAGTACTAATAATGACTCACGTTAAAAGTGACACATGGCCTCTCTCATTGGCAAACTTACGAACGTGTCTAAGAATGTCTAAGAAGGCCTTCCCACAGAAAAACAATTGTAGAGTATGATATTTTCCATTTTTCTTAAAGATTACTGAACCTGCCCTCATTTGGGGCTGGGCAGTGTCTTAAAACTGCACCATCCTCACCCAGTGACACATGCAGGAGGTCATGCTCATTTCATTTAAATGGAGGTGCCAGAGTTGGTTTGGGTCTTTGTCTTTTTAAAAATATCTTTCAGTACTTTTCAACACCAAAACTGGAACATCTATACATCTGATAAGAGTGTGTTCCAATTATAGCATCAGTTTTCCAGTTACAGGGTATCTATAACAATGTCCCACAGCTTCTACAGGCACAAATGAACCATCAGCATGACTTATCAATTAATCTATATTTTAGCAGAGAAGAATCTGCTCTCCACAGAATAATGTGTAAAAGGAAAATATAACTAAAACATAACTTTTATGTATGAAAACATAACTTTTATGTATGAATAATGTGTAAAAGGAAAATATAACTTTCCCCCCTCCCTAAGAGTAAGGTCCAAAACACACTGCAGAAATAATCCAGTTTCAAACCGCTTTAACTGCTCTGGCTCAATGCTAGGAAATTCTTGGAACTGTATGTAGTTTTGTGAGACATTTAGCCTTTTCTGTCAGAGAGCTTTGGTGCCACAATAAAACTACAATTATCAGGATTCCCTAGCACTGAGCCAGGGCAGTGAAAGTAGTTTCAAACTAGATTATTTCTCCAATGTGTTTTGGACCTAAGGCCAGTCTTACATAGCACCTCTTGCAGCTACAAACAAAAATGAAATTATCAATAAATGATGGTCCAAAACATACTGCAGAAATAATCCAATTTGAGACTGCTTTAACTGCCCTGTCTCAATGCTAGGGAAATCTGGAACTGTAGTGTCATATTTAGATATTTAGCCTTCTGTGTCAGAGTGCTCTAGCGCCACAACAAACTACAATTTCCAGGATTCCCTAGCACTGAGCCAGGGCAGTTAAAGCAGGATTATTTTTGCAGTGTCTTTTGGACTGGTGCCACACAGATTATTTGGACACACAGATGCAGTCACCTAATAAAGATTGATAGCTAGCAAGCACAATTAAATGAACAAACAAGCACCAATGTTTACCGTGCTTTATTAATTTACCTTTTAAGAATCTGCTCTTCTAAAATGAACAAAAATAAGAACTTCTCTTTCTCAGAATAGAAAGCATAAAACTTTTTATTTTCACAGCACACACAGAAGCTACTTTGAGCTTCAAATGTTTCTTGTAACTATAGATACAAATTGATTATGCACTTAAGAACAGGGGTGGGCATATTGCATCTGTCTAAATGTTACTGGACTGTAATTCCCATTATCCTCCACCACTGGCTATGCCAGAGACGGTTGGTAGGAGTAGCAGTCCAATAGCATCTGGAGAGCCATAAGTTGCCCCACTGCTGGCCAATCTCAGTGCCTGTTCACATAAATAATTCTGCACAAGGCAACCACAAAAAGTGTCTTTTCCATTTGTGTTTAATTCATGCTGAGAAGGCCCACAGTGAAACAGCTGCCAGCATTCAAACACATGTTTATGCCAAGTTTGGGCCAAGTGCCTCAATATGGTAGGTTTCCACATGTTTGAACTGCAACTCCCTGTTAGCAATACCAATGGTCAGCAATGATGGGTATTACAGTCCATGTCTCCTAGAATGTAACAAGCTATAAAAGGCTGATTCAAGCACACCACCACCAAATAAAAAGGAGAGGAATCTATGTTCAGAGTGGTTTATGGTAGTATACCAGAACAGTATTTCTGGAAGTACATGCAGAAGTACACACCTAATCTCATCACAAAGCAAGAACAACTAGAAGTCAACAGGCAAGATCGTTCCGGCAATTGCCACATGCTGAACAGGCCTAAATAGATAAGAGACAGTTTGAAACATATGTTTGCCGATAAAAAGGCTGGCCTCTCTAAAAACCAGGGAGTCCAAGAAATAATACTTCCTCCATATAATTTCTAAACGTTAGCTAATGAGTCTGAATAAAATAGAGAGAGCAAAAATCCAAAAGTAAAATGGAATTCATATTAAAATCAAAATTCAAGTATTTTTATATTCATATTGCATAATACTTGGCAGAAATTTCCTTTGCAATTTGGTTTCTCAGCCCTTCACAATGTGGTATATGGATTATATTGCTGGGCAAAGTGAGAGGGGCCTAAAGGCACCAGATCCCATCTGATCTTAGAAGTTAAGCAGGGTCAGCCCTGATCAGTACTTGGATAGGAGACCGCCAATGAATACCAAGTACTGTAGACTATATTTCATAGGAAGGAACTGGCAGAACCACCTCTTGAGTATTCCTTGCCTAAGGGGGGTTGCAGACTGTCAAAAATAGTGTGAATTCAGTCCACTTTTAGGGTTAGGGTTAGTGCTAGGGAATCATGGGAATTGTTATTTTTCTGAGACATTGAACCTTCTTTGTCAGAGAACTCTAGTGCCACAATAAAATTCAGTTCCCATGATTCCCTAACCTTAACCCTAACCCTAAAAGTGGACTGAATTCACACTATTTTTGACAGTCTGCAACCCCCCTAAGAAAACCTTATGTGATTCATGGGGTTGCTATATAAATCAACAAGCAACCTGAAGGCAGATGCACGCATGCGCGTGTGCACACACACACACACACGCAGTGAGACCCAAATTAAAATCCTTACAGACACACACACACACACACACGCAGTGAGACCCAAATTAAAATCCTTACAGTCCTTAAAGCTCAAGGTGTCACTCTGGGTCAAAACATGTTCTCAATTTAATGTATTGCACATGGTTATTTTGAGACTACGATTTTGCAGCCAGGAAACTTTGTCTACTCCCCCCACCAGAGTTCATTGGAGGAAGTGTTGTTGTTGTTTTTAATGTAGTAGTAACATAGAGAGCCAGCATGGCGCACTGGTTTGAATGTTGGACTACAACTCTGGAGACAAGGGTTCAATTTTCCCAGCTCAGCCATGAAACCCACAGGCTGACCTTAGGCAAATCATACTCTCTCAGCCTCAGGTGAAGACAATGACAAGTCTCCTCTGAACAAATCTTGCCAAGAAAACCCCATAATAAGTTTGTTTTAGGTTTGCAGAAATGACTTGAAGGTGCACAACAACAACCGTAGTAATACAATTCCAAACATATATTTCAGACCTCATTTATCTCTACCCTTTATTACAACCAGTTGGGATGGGATGAGAGGCTAGTTTACCCACTCCATCCAATGAGGTAGCATCAGAGGGTCAAGATCCTACAGAAGCTTTACTCCTTTAGATCATTCACGGCTGCAGCTCCCAAGCTATGGAACAGCTTACCAGAGGAGATCCGTCTTATTACTACATCAGAAGCCTTTAAGAAGGCGCTTAAGATGGAGCTCTTCCGGCGGGCCTGTCCACCTGATCTCCCTAATGTAATATAATAATAATAATAATAATAATAATAAATTTTATTTTTACCCCGCCTTTCCATGAATATGATCAAAGCGGCTTACAAAAAGTTAAAATTGTAATATAAGGCTAATAGTACCATCTGATTTGGCCTCCTGACGATGAAGAAGATGATGATTAAATTTTTAATTAGATGTATATTGTACTACTCTGGGAGTATTATAATATTGTTATTTTATTATATAGATTGTTGGCTTTTATTATTATTATGGTTTTTACATATCGTATCTTTGCACATTGTTTTATATTTTTGTCGTAATCCTGCCTCAATCCGCAGGGAGAGGTGGGAAAATATAAATAAAAACTATTATTATTATTATTAATATTATTATTATTAGTGTGAGTAATATTAAACAACCGCTGAAGGGCAACACAGCAAGTTGTTAATTCTGTTAGTGTGGAGCACCCAGCTTGATAAACAGATTAACTAATTCTACAACTCCTGCCAGCCTAGGGTTGCCAGGTTTCTAGGCACAGGCTAAAGTTAGGGAACTCCACTCCATTCCATCCAGTGTCATCTGGGGGAGAGACACTAGGCCC
>CM034703.1:180729099-180742066 GCA_020142125.1 Phrynosoma platyrhinos
CTCTTCTAGAACATGGCCACACAGCCCAAAAAAACCACAAAAAACCAATTAAAAGCAAGTTTAAAAGTATATTAATAAAGACAGAGGTTTCCATAATTAGTAAATAATAAATTAAATACATAAAATGATTTTTGCAGTACATGGTAGTTACTTTTGGAACCCTTAGTATAAGACACTTTAATAGAGATTCATGACATATCTTGAAACCATTTCATAGCTTTAAAATGAACTTAGGGCCTTTGCAGACTGCCAGAAATAATGCAGCTTGAGGCCACTTTAACTGTCCTGGCTCAGTGCTAAAGAATCATAGGAACTGTAGTTTATTGTGGCACCAGAGCTCTCTGACAGAGAAGGCTCAATGTCCCACAAAAAAATACAGTTCCCTAGCACTGAAACAGAATAGTTAAAGTGGCCTCAAGCTGCACTATTTCTGACAGTCTTTAAAGGCCCTTAATTAATTAACTAGAAATACTATTTTGTAAAAAGAAAAATGGATAAGATAAATCTTCTGCTTCAGTTCTGTCATGTGACTGTACTAAAGGTAATGGATGAGATTTACATTTTTCATAGATGTCATACCCACAAGAAAGATGGTTCCCAGGATAATTAATCAGGCTATTCCTAGTATATAAACAGAACCAAAATAAAACAAAATCCAGATGATTATTTAAATCCTTTGCCTTTCTCTTAGACAATAGAGGCAAATGGAAATGGATGCTTGAGGGACATATTTGCATATTGTTACTGCTTTAGCTGTTGTTGTTTTTTTAAATACCGTATACATAATTTTCCTATATTGAGGCATCTGGAATATGTAGGGTAATTTAAGTTTCCTAAGGCTTCAATCTTTTCTAAGGAAATAAAAATATTTAAATATAAAAAATGTCAAAGCCAAGCCTGTTAGGGGCTAGCTTTAAATCAGCAGAGTAGCAAAAATGTGCCTGCTTCCCTAAGAACTGAGACTGATTCCAAAAACAACACAAGTAGCTTGTAGTTCAAACAAAAGTTTACTAATGGCTTTAATCTAAATATATACATAAAAGCTATGTCCCAATCTAGCTAGTGAATAGTTCAGGTAAAAAAGAAATCTTTATCTCACCATCTTTCCAAAGAAAGTTGAGGGAGATTTAACTGGTGTATCCATCAGAACCTGGAGAAGATGACAGTCCCTTCTGCCTTGCTAAGGGAAGGGTAAAGATGGCAATGTACATGGGTTGCTATGGGATGTACATTGTCTGTGAAAGCCTTCATCCTGGCCCAAAGTATGGCCAAGTGCACCAACCCCAATTCCACCACCAAATTTTGATCCTTACCTGCAAGTTTTTCTTTTATGTTAAACAGTTCTTGCTCAAAGAGGAAGAGAACTGCTTCTTTCATATCTAAGATGGTAGTCCCTCTGTTCCTCTATTGGTAGCTTGGTTTGTGTTTGTATGTGTATGTGTGGGTGCATGTGTGAGAGAGAAAGAAAGGAACACAGCAGTTTGGCCATGACAATAGAGGAGAACCACAAGGTCCATCCATACTACACAGTTATAGCACTATGATTGCACTTTAACTGCCTTAGAAATATCCTATTGAAAGTTTAGGGAGGAATATTTAGAGCTCAACCAGGGAGCTCCTCTGGTGCCTCTAACTGAAGAAAATGCAGAGCCCCAGAAGTCAGTCATGGCAGTTAAAGTGGAATCATAGTGCTATAATTGTGTAGTGTGGAAGGGCTCAGAGAGAAGCAGAAACAAGAAGGCTGGCTAAAATGTCCAGGGACCTTGGAACTGCAGGCTCTTTCTCTTTCGTGATCTGAGGCAAACTAAAAGATCTACTGCCTTACACTGTACTTGTACAGTCAGCACTTCATGTCCATGGATTCAAGCATCTACAGCTTGAAAATATTTTAAAAAATACATACATTCAAAAAAGCAAACCTTGACTTTGCCATTTTATGTAAGGGTCACCATAATGCCATTGTATTTAATGGGACTTGAACATCCCCGGATTTTGGTATCCACGGGGGGTTCCTGGATACCCACCAGATAAAAATGGCCCACTGTACTGTTTATTGTAAAATAAAGTAAATGGCCATGTTAGCTAGGGAATCCTGGCAGTCTAAAAAAGTAATATTGACAGGCTCATAGCCAATAATGCAGCATGCCCCCTGCCAAAGACAACTGCTTAAGGAAGTGCGGATTATGCAGTATATTCCGCTAATCACCTTGAATTTCTATAATAATAATAATAATAGTGTCTCTCCCCCAGAAAGGAGGAGAGATGTAAACAAATAAAAGTATTGTTAACTCCTTTTGTCGCAGTTAAATAATAAAATGAAACGTTACCTGAAGAAAAGGGTTGATGTGCAGATGTAAACTTCAGCATGTAAGTGTGCTTTTCCCCCGTCGTCATTTGCAAAGCAAATCCTCCCCTAAGTACACTATCTGTATTATAAAGTGGAAGTGGCAAATGGATTCCAAAGTCTGAAGATAAAGATCTTGCATTTATAGTCAAGTGTGTGGCACAGATGGAACATATTCTACAGCTTTGGACAGAAACAAAAGGGACTGTGTGTGCATTTCAGAAACATGCAGTCAGTGCTTTTCCTCCCGGCTTAGAACAAAGAAGCTAGGTACAGGTATCTGGCTAAACTGTAGGCTACTTTATTAATAATTTGTACAAGATCTGCAGCAGGGCAACAATGCGGTGTGTTGAGGCAGTGTCAGGAAGCACTGCCTCACAAAACCAGCCTAGGCCTGTAGATTGGGCATAGTAGTTCGCACACTGTACAAGCTATGGCTTAGCTAGGACTACCCCAATTATATTCTCCATCCACCAGCACTGGCACCCTTTCATACCACACAATAGCAATAGCAATAGCAAGTACATTTCTATACCACTTGTCAGTGCATTTAAGCACTCCCAAAGCAGTTTACAATGTGTAAGCTAATTGACCCCAATAAGTTGGGTACTCATTTTAGCAACCTTGGAAGGATGCAAGCCTGAGTCGAGCCTGAGCTCCTGACTGGTATTGAACTCACAACCTTATGGTTTGAGAGTGAATGGCTGCACTATGAACTGTATATGGAAGCCATATAGCCAAACCTCCTCTGAACAAATCTTGCCAAGAAAACCCCATGATAGTTTTGCCTTAGGGTTGCCATAAGTTGGAAACAATTTGAAGGCACACATTAACAACAACAAAGACTGTATATAAGGTTTAAACCTTAGTCTATGTATCTCTACATAGAATTAAGCCCCACAGTGTCCAATGGGACTTACTCTCAAGTAAGTGCCATATCACACTATACTGTTAGTGCTATATATTCCTCTTTAACTGCCATAGCAACATTATGTGGAATCCTGGGACTTGCAGTTTAGGGAGGGCCTTTAGAATTCTTCTAGAGAGCTCTTAGGCCTGAATAAACTACAAAGCCCAGAGTTACATGGGCTCTGTAGATGTAGGATGTTGTCATGGTAATTAAAGTGGAATATAACAGTGTAGTGTGATAAGGACCTAAGTTAGACAATAAACCTGCTATCCAGAGATAATGCAGTTAGAAGGTCATTCCAGTATTAGGAACAAATTCAGCTTATGCAATGTATACATGTAGTGAAGAGGTGTGGTGTACAAAGGTGGAAGGTGGCACTGGAGATTGTGTTGGAGTGCTTACACAGCTGTAAAGAGAGAGACGAAGATGCTTTCCTTCTTGCTGTTGCCAGTCCCATCCTCATTAGTTTTGCTCAGTCATATGATTTATTGAAGTGGGGACTTTTTTCTGAAAGCCCCGGAGGATTGTTTGCATTACCCTGGAAACCACCGTAGTATTCCTTTTCCTGGAACCACTGAGCTACTTCCATGTCGATTGGATTTGTACACACAGAGGCATGGGGGCATGTTGGATTTCCACATGCACTCACGTGTCTCTTCAGATGCTGGGATTTTTTGTTTTCTGTTTAGTAACAGGCAATGAAGGAACTCTTGTTTGGTTCCTTAGATCACATCCTGGCAATACTGGGGAATCTTCTTTATTTCCCATTGAGCAGTCAGATGGTGGTGTAGAGTGTGTATGGGTTTGCTGAATCTATCTTTTTCAATCACCCTCATGTTCACCTGTCATTCACAGCTTCCTTTGTAAAGCACAAATGAAATGACAGTACCTCCCTAAGATCTTTTCCTAACATTTACCATGAATTGGATGTTTATGACCCTGTACGTGGACTTCCATCCTCCCACGTATTTACCAGGCCACCTGCTGCAGTTTCTTTGTTTGCCATGTATCCGATTAAGTCCCGTTCTCCACTTCCTGCCATCCATTTCACTTTTGTCTCTTTTATTTCAGTGAATAATACCTGTTAGTGTTCGCCCAACCTTTGCAGCATGACACTGTTTATCCCCATTTGTGCAAACTAAACAGAATTGTGCCAATTGTACTGGTTTCTTTTCCACCCCTTCTTCTTTCATAATAAGATTCAAACTGTTCTCACTGTTTTTCAAAGCCTGCTTGTCCCTGAAGGGTCTCAGTTCTTGACTCCCCCCCTTAGTTCATCTCTGTGGCAGCAACAGCTGAAAAGGCCAATACAGTTCTAGGTTGCATCAATAGAAGTACAGTGTGTAGATCAAGGGAAGTAATAGTAACACTCTATTCTGCTTTTGTCAGACCTCACCTGGAATATTGTGTCCAGTTCTGGGCACCACAACTCAAAATGGATGTTGAGAAGCTGAAGCACGTCCACGGGAAGGCAACTAAATGGTGAAGGGTTTGGAAACCATGCCCTATGAGGAGAGACTCAGGGAGCTGGGTATGTTTAGTCTGGAGAGGAGAAGGTTAAGAGGTTATATAATATGATAGCCCTGATTAACTATTTGAGGGGATGTCATGTTGAGGATGGAACAAGCTTGTTTTCTGCTGCTCCAGAGAACAGGACCCAGAGCAATGGATGCAAACTACAGGGAAAGTGAACAACATTGGCAAGAACTTCCTGACAGTAAGAGCTGTTTGACAGCTGTTTGACACATTCTCTCAGAGGGTGGTGGAGTCTCCTTCTATGGAGCTCTTTAAACAGAGTCTGGATGGCCATCTGTCAGGTGTGCTTTGATTGTGAGTTCCTGCATGACAGGTGGTTGGACTGGATGGCCCTTATGGTCTCTTCCAACTCTATGATTCTATGATTAATCTCCCAGCCTTGAATGTTGGATATTCAACACTGACATCAGGATTTAGGCAGCAGATGTTGCTACAGGAATGGAAGCAGGCACAGACCCCTCAGACTCTTCCCTGGGTCTGCCTCATCATCCTGTGGTCACTTGGTTTCCCAACTCATGAACAATGGTATCATCTAACAGACAAATTAGTATCAGTATCCCACTAAGCACTCTTAAGTATGGGAATCTCAGGATATTTAATATCAGAAAATTAGCAGGCTCTGTTATTCCATTAGGTTATTTATTAAACAGTAATAGACATACAAATATACACTCCCTTCAGACAGGAACATATTTTTTCTGTGTTTAGGCACATCATATTCATTACGTTACATTGCAGGTAAGACATAATATAGACTTAATATAATATAATATAATATAATATAATATAATATAATGTGTGGTGGGGGAAGAAGAGGACCAAATTGATATTCCATCTGGAAACACACAGGCCCATCTTCCATGGGCATTGCAACCTGATTATTACAGCATCCATTATATCTAAGGACATATATCTATCCCGATAGAAAATATATTGTTGCTGCTGTGTGCTTTCAAGTCATTTCTGACTTATTAAACTTATCATGGTGTTTTCTTGGCAGGATGTGTTCGGAGGGAGGGGGTGTCATTGTCTTTCACTGAAGCTGAGAGAAGGTGAGTTGTTCAGTGGGGTTCTATGAGCAAGCAGGGATTCGAACCCTGTTCTCCAGAGTCATAGTCCAATGCTTGAACTACCGTATTACAATATGCTGGCTGATCTTTACAGCTGTAGTCCAACGTTGGAAGCATTTTATTATTATAGTATAGTCTATCCCTTACCAGCATCAACTGGATCTTTTATCAGCTAGAAACAGCAAAGCTGTCCCATGCAGCTGTGTTGATACATAAGAGGCTTTTATTTGGTCTGCATAGCTTGTTTCTCCAAAGCAGTGCTCTGGGCATGGCCAGAGTCAGGAAAGGCTCTGGGCAAGTAATAGTGAGGTCTTAGAGGAGAAAGATCTGTTCCCCACAGAACTTGCCCTACATACTTTGTAGTCCCTCCATATTTTGCTGTCCTGAGGTATCATGGAAGATGCTGTCCCACTGCCAGTGTTGAAGCAATATTTTAAAATCAGGCTTTGCAAATTTTGTGCATGAAATGGAATTCAAAGAGCATCATCTTATCCTTTGCCCTAGGCAGCAGCATATTTTGAGATGGTTCCCATCAGAGCCTGTTTTTCTGTAGTGCTGCCTAACAGGCTCTGTGACTGTTCTTTTCCCTCAAGAAATACACTGAGGTATTATTTGGGTCAGGGGGAAGTAAAAAACTTGATAGGTGCCAGTGTATTTTAGGCAGACACCAGAACTGAATTTTGCATCAGTGGCCAAGTGAAACACCAGCTGAGAAGAAGCCTTTCCTGGAGTGGATTTATGAGACAATATTTCTGCAAGGCTTAGGGCTAAATTTTTATAACATTCTTCAAATATCATAACATGATACAGATTTAAATGATGTGAGCAGTGACCTTCATCAGCAAGAAGGAAATATTAAATCAGGTATGGGCACCTGTGGCCTTCCAGATATGGCTGGACTACAGCTCCCATCAGTACTAGTCGGCATAGCCAACAGTGAGGAGTGATGGAGGCTCTACTTCAACAGTTTCTAGGGGACCACACCTTGTCCACAGCTATATTAACTGATAGGTAGCATGTGAAATACAGTAGCAAAAATAAAATGAGTGTGTTCTGGGGAAAAGAAAGAGCTTAGTTTGGATAGAAAATAAAGGAAATAAAAGGCTTGTCTCTCAGCTGTGTAACAGACTCACTCAGCAACTCCCCGAAATGCTATCTCAGATCTCCACTTGTAACAAGGAAATACAAATAGTGTCCTATCTTAAAGGATTGTTATTTTGGGTGAGAACTTGATATTTACAAAAGATTTTACAAATGAAGGGCCTCTGCAATAATATTATGAACATTTGCATGTCTGTCTGTATTCTTTCCCTGAGCCACATTGGCTGCTTGGGCAAGAGCAATATGATCTGAAACCTGGGGGAGGTTAACAGGCTATTAGTGCAGATTGAGTCCACTTTAACTGCTCTGGCTCAGTGCTAGGGAATCATGGGAAGTGTAGTTTATTGTGACACCAGAGCTCTCTGACAGAGAAGTCTCATTGTCTCAGAAAAAAATACAATTCCCATGATTCCCTAGCAATGAGCCAGGGCAGTTAAAGTGGACTCAATTTGCACTATTTCTGGCAGTCTGCAAAGGCCCTATGTCTGGGGCAAACTTGCAACCTCCTTGGAATGAAAGCTGGTGTTTCAGTCTTCTGGATATAGACTGAGGCAGTGCTTACATGAGGCATAGTGTGGGCATCCTATGAATGAATGCCCCCCTGGAGCTTTCAAGTGAGATATAAATATAATTTTGTTATTAGCCATCAAGTTAGTTTCCATTTCTGGCAGCCCTGTGAATGAGATATCTCCATGAGCTTTGCTCAGGTATAAAATAATTTTGCCTAGAAGATTATTCTCACTGATTTCAGCTACAGACTAAATAGTGGACTATCATTGCTTTTTTGCTGCTATAGGCAACCTGTAGTGCCTTTTGTGACGTTAGATAGCCATTTAGCAGGCCCTTATCTGAATCATCTGCCTGCATGGAAACCAGCACATTGCACACCAAAGCAGCAGATGGAGATCACACTAAACAGGTCAGAAACCAAAGGCTTGTGAGCAGCAACACATTGGTTTGTAGGCCAACACTTGTTCACCACTTCAGCTACAGACCATCATTATGCCCACATATGCAGATAAAAAAATCACCTGTATGTTAAGAAGTAGTAGAATCAGGGCCAGTCTGAGACATTTTGTGGTGTGGGGTAAAGGGTATGAGATGGTGGTGCTCTTTTCCCCAGTGACACCCAGTGCAATAACTCATGGTGTCACCCCCAATCCATTGACCTCCTCCCATACCAAACCATACAGAGACCTTAGTAAAAATTCTTTTTTTACTAATTTTACTCATATATTGTAATACCTGTATGTCACTGAGTGTAATGGTAATAGTTGTGACATAAACAACTAGCAAAATTAAAATTATATCTTTAAATTACAACATTATACACATGTATTTGCCTAAATGTATTTGCCACCCTCTCCTTAGGTAGTCACCTGGTGCACCCTGCACCCCCTAGTGGCACCCCTACTTTCCCCCATTCCACATACAGAAGTTGACTATACAGTTACCCCTCCATTCTCGCAGACTTGAGGTCCATGGTTTTGAATATTCACAGAGGGGCGACCGCCGTTAAAATCAATGGGGTGCTCCCCAGTCAAGCCTAATTCTCTGCAGGGATGCTTTGCTAGTATGGACCTTATCACATGGAGGCAAACTGCTTAAATCCCATGAAGAAACGGGATTTTAAAATCCAAAAAACCCCCACAAAAGCGGGTTGTGTAAAGGATGTGTTTGTGTAAAGGAGAAATAACGTGAATTTAACCCGAACAGAAAGTGTCAAAAACCTGCTCCTTTTTACTTTCAAAAGTTCCTGAAAGTAAAATGAGAGGGTTTTGGTGACTTTCCATTCGGATTAATGTCGCGTTATTTCTCCTTGATGCCAACGTCATGTGAAAAACAACCCGCTTTTGCGGGTTATTTCTACTTTGTGTTTGGGTTAACCCCGAACATCATGTGGAAAACAACCCGCTTTTGCAGGTTGTATTCACTTTAAATCCAGTTTCTGCATGGGATCCGTCCCATGTGATAAACTCCTATGACTTGTCACACAAACAGTGTAATGTAGACTCAAGAGCATTAGTGGCTAATCTCCAGAAAGAGAACAATCATGGCTCAGAACAGCATGGAAGTAACTACCAGGTTGTAGCTGTGTATGGCCAGCTGTAAATATTCTGTGCTCAAGATACAGCACAGGGATTCACTTTTATTACTCTTCGGCTACCAAGACTGAGATATAATACAGACACACTTCAGTTAGCAAAGCCTCTGACAAAGGAGCTCCATTCTATAAAGTTACAGGGCCTCCCTGCCCCCCTTTTTTTCTTGTCTTCTGTCTAGCTGGAAGGTTTTTGCAGCATTGACACAGGAAGGATGGCAAAAGATGACTGGAGAGAGACAGATATTCAGTGTTAGGTTTCAGCAGTGTGTCTGTTGTAAACAATGCAGTAAAGCTTAACTTGAGAAAGAATGGGATTCTACTCTACTGACTATCACATGAAGCTTAAAAAGTGGAGTTAGAGTAGGAGATTTGTGGAATTTGACTCCCAATTCAAGTTAAGGCAGGAGTGGATTGTGCGGCACTTGAAATGTTACTGGACTGCAACTCCCAGCAGCTGTAATCAACATAGCCAATTATGAGGGATGCTTGGAAATGTAGTTTGATAACATCTGGAGAGCCACATTTTCCCCACCTATAGATGTACAATTTTTAGAATTTTTAAGTAATGGGGGGAGGGAATCCTCTTTCTTAAAAGCCCACAAAACCCAATAACCCCAGAAATTTTAAAAATTAGGTCTCTTTACAGATAGAAAGTTACTTTGTTACTGTAAGAACATAAAGCACATTATTTATAAATGGTTTTGGCATGGATGTGTCATATTTAATATATTAAAAGTATATTTTTCCAAAAACATAATTTATTTTTTTAAAGTGCATTGTTACAAATGGAGCTGCATGGTCTTGAACTATAAAGAACCTCTTTGTTTCTGCTAGTTTATGAGGAGCTGGGAGAAACTGTCAAATTAATAAAACCAAATAAAATTATTTCTTCTTCTCTAGTTTTCTATATGCCAAGTAGACATAAAGTACTAATTCCCATAAAAACAAATAAGAAAAGAAAACCGAGACTAGGAACTGCATTTGTGTGAGATATGCTATATAGTCTTGCTTGTTGTGTCGTGTTTGTAATGTGGCGGGGGGATTAAATATAAGAACACTATGATCCAAAACACACTGCAGAAGTAATCTAGTTTGAGATGGCTTTAACTGCCCTGGCTCAAAATGCTAGGGAATTCTGGAAACCATAGCTTTGTGAGACTTTGGGCCTTTGCAGACTGCCAGAAATAGTGCAAATTGAGTCCACTTTAACTGCCCTGGCTCAGTGCTAAGGAATCATGGGAACTGTAGTTTATTGTGGCACCAGAGCTCTCTGACAGAGAAGGCTCAATGCCTCAGAAAAAAATACAGTTCCCATGATTCCCTAGCACTGAGCCAGGGCAGTTAAAGTGGACTCAAACTGGATTATTTCTGCAGTGTGTTTTTGTCCCATATCAATATCCACTGGGGTTTGTTTCAAAATCCGTGGATGTTCAAGTCCTATTTATTTATTTATTTTATATGCCACTTTTCTCCCCAAAGTGGCCCAAGGTGGTTCACAGACGTAAAAATCATTACAATAAAATTTAAATCAGTTAAAGTCACCTAAAAAACAATATAAAATTACATTATATTGACTATACACATGCTCAGTTGAAAAAACACTGTGGCGTGCTTATATTTTAAACACTTGCTTAAATAAAAACATCTTGGCCTGCTGTCCGTTAAATACAATTGCCCAATAAATACAATGGATAGTAAAACGGTGCCCTTACGTAAAATGGAAAAATCAAGGTTTGCTTTTTGGAATTTAAATATGTTTTGAATCTTTTTAAGCTGTGGCTGCTTGAATCCGTGAATAAAGAATCTGTGGGTATGGAGGGCTGGCTGTATTTAATTCATTGTTCTAAAATAAAACCCCTCACCCATTTCACCCCATTTTTCTGAGGGAGAAAAGAAGCTGGGGGGGGGGGGAAGGAGAGAAGTTGCTCCCCAAATGTTCCAGGGTTTTTTTTCTTCTTCACATCTTCATTCCCACTTATTGTTCAGTGTGTCTCCCAAAGGGGAGCATGTGAGCCTCTGTCCTCCACAGTACAGCCACATACACAGTGCTGAAAAGCATTGCTGAAGGTCAGTAGTCCTGATATCATCTGGATCACGAAAGCACCTGTCCATTGCTCAGCGTGTTTTGAGTGACTGATGTTGGACTGGAACATGATAAAGAAGTCAGTTCCTCTCTCTCTTCTCAAGAGCAGATGGGGACAGCTACACACAGAGAAAGGCCGGCTTTTCAAGGACTCGATGGTGCAACCTTGAAAAATGACAGTAGCTCTGAAGGCTACAACAATAACTCTTCTCTTGATTCAGCTCCTTTCTACAGCATTTTTCCCTACCAGAAATCCTTGACAATACCATGAGATGTCACAGGCACTTTCCTACTGGAATTCGCTTCTGGTTTTCTGTCGACAGAGAAAGTAAAGATGTAAGAGCAATGTAAAAAAATAATACTGGATTTTTTTCAAGCTATTTTTTTTAATTAATGTGTTTTACTTAAAAGAGGTATAATACATTCCCTGCCTAAATAACCTAAAGCAGGGATAGGCAACCTTTTTGAGCAGGGGGCCGGGTTGCTGTCCCTCAGACAATTGTGGGGCCGAAGCAAAAATAAATAAAATTTTAAAATTATTTTTTAAAAAAATAAATATGCATGTACACTCTCTCAGCCCCAGAAAAGCCATGATGGCAAAACCCCTGAGGAGATTTTGCCAAGAAAACCCCAAGAACAAGTAATAACAACAATAATCAATATCATCATGGCGGGCGGCTGTGGCAGCAGGGGTTGTCGGCGGCGGCGGCGGCAGGACCAGCCTGGGGCCGGTCCAAAGGCCTCGGTGGGCCACATCCGGCCCCCGGGCCGCAGGTTGCCTACCCCTGCCCTAAAGGCACCAGATCCCATCTGATCTTGGAAACTAAGCAGGGCAAACCTAGGTTACTACTTGGATGGGTGACTACCAGTGAATACCAGAGAAAGGAACTGGCAAAACCACCTCTGAATATTTCTTGCCTAAGAAAACCCTATGAAATTCATGAGGATGCCATAAATTAACAGGCACCTTGAAGGCACGCATGCACGCACACACACACACACACATTATCTTGGCACTGAAAGCTAACCTAAAAGTCAAGCAAGCAAATCTAGGATTCCCCAAATGTCTTATTTCAATCCTGAATCAAGTATTTCCTGCTCTGAGTCTGCTCAATAGTGCAGAGACAGCAGTTTGTGGAAGCTGGGAAGGGGGTTGGACTAAAACTTCCAGATTACTCCATGCTGGCTGGTTTATTTGAACTTTAGTTAAAAAAATACTTTACTAGGCTCTGAAAGAAAGTACTGCAATAGACATCACAGAAAGGAGGAAAAGTGTTTATCATCAGGGTAGGGGATTAGCTCTTTAAAGAATCATATGCCACAGCAGGGTTGTTTTTAAGTATGTGGTTGTTTTTAAGTATGTACAGTTCGCCCTCTGCATTTACAGCTTTTACTTTTGTGGATTTGATTAATATGTTCTTTTTAGGAATCTCTGGGTCTTCCAGTGTGACTGTATGGTCAATGTCTGCCAGACGTGTGCCAGTCCCTCCTTTTTCCCGTCTTCCCATGCAATTGAATTGAAGCAACAAGAGGGTAGGGGAAGAGGAGAAGCCCTCCGAGTGCCCTCCAAAATGGCTTTGCGTGCCAGAAATGGCACATGTGCCATACATTTGTCAACACGGATCTAAAGGATGAAGTAAAGGAAAACAATGCCAAATAACTTACAACATCCCAGCAGGCGTAACTGTTTGTGCTCACCCTAAAGGCTGGATGGATGAGTGTGTGTGTGTGTCAATGCTCCCAGGACAGGTTATGCTCTTGCCTTTCAACAATGGATGGTTCCATATATATATAGTACTTACATAGACCCATGGATAAG
>CM034703.1:180742166-180755787 GCA_020142125.1 Phrynosoma platyrhinos
TATTGTTACGCACCCACCCACCCCAAGATTGAATCAGGGATAAATTGGTAATGCGACAGTTATGTAAATCCCATTGATTCAATTTTTTTACTTTGGTTAGCTCAGTTGGATTTTGGCCTAAATGTGCAATAATGTGGTGATCTGTGCATGCAATGGGGGGCGGTTTGTGTAGCCTTCCAGGTGCTGAGCTGCAACACTCAGCCTTTTTTAATCACTGGCTATGCTGGCTAGATCTGATAGGACCTGCTGTTCAGCATCTGGAGGCTGCATGATCCCCATCCCTGGTTTTTCCAGAAATGTGCTTCATTCAGTTATATGCACCAGTCAGTATTCAAGTTGGCAAGGATCTGGAGAAATTCTCAATCTCCAGTGGATCTTACTTGAGAATTTTTAAAAAGTGGCTTAGCAAGACAATACCTTAGCAAATCTCAAGCTAAAAAATAAAAAAAAAATTGAAAACTATGGTCCTTTATATTTAATTCAGGTCATATGAAATGGTTTTAAATGGGGTCCTCCTTTCTCTTCTCTCCTAACAAATTCACTAGAAGATCATTTCCCAGTATTTTTTAGGGGGAAAACAATATTATAGTACTGGTATTTTACAAAATACAAGCACTGTACTCATTTTCATGGCATATGAGGTAAGTCACTTTTCTTCCTGTTAAAGGAAAGGGTGTTGTTGCCTATCTAGGGCCCTCTATTATTTGCTCAATTAGTTTTGGGTGTACCAGTATGTTTGACTCCATGAGGAAAATTTAAATTTGTTAGCAGCACATCAGCTGTTCCTGTAAATATTAAAGAGTTTTGCAACAGAGAGCAACTGTACTTCCTGGAACTTATGTAAATGTAATTGGAATAACTTTCCTTTGATATATGTGTTTAAAGTCCTGCTATGCAGAACACTGTGGCAGTGTGTGTGTGAGCAGGGAACCTGTTAATGGCATTTACAATTGTTATTTGTCATATTTATATCCCTCCTTTTAATCTAGTGAGTTCAGAATAGTGTACAAAGATGTCCTTCTCCCCACTTTCTCCTCACAAACAGCCTACCTGTGCTATAAGTCAGGTGAAAGGGAACAACTGAGAGGAAATTATTGGTCTTAGGGTTCTGTAGAATATGTTGTAGGATTTTAAACCATGGTTTTATTTATTTATTTTAATCAAAAGCTAGGAATCGCCTAGTTTCAGTTAAAGGAGCAATGACATCGATATTTCTCATTACCTATTTGCTCATACAAACAACATTCATTATTCTTTAATCAGTTCCATAGATATGGTGACATATTAGGGATGGTTAATTGCTAATCCAATACTAACTGTGACTATAGTGAGTCCTTGGTATCCCCTGGATTGGGTATCTGTTCCAGGACCCCACATGGAAACCAAAATCCATGGCTGCTGAAGCCCTATTATACACAATGGGGTAGTAAAATGGCATGCCTTATATAAAATGGAAAAATCAAGGTTTGCTTTTGGGAATTTAAAAAAAAAATTCAAGCTGTGTATGGTTGAATCCATGGATACAGAATCTGTGGATGCGGAGGACCGACTGTACTTTGAAACAAGCCTCCTTGATTGATTGATTAAGCCAGGTAATTGGGCTTTAGAGCAGCTCCCACAATTATAGCCAAGGACACACTTCTCCTCTTCTGCACTTCATCCTCACAATACTTTGAAATAGAGTCAGGCTGAGAGCGAACGGACCAAGAGCACTCAGTGGACTTCATGGTTCTGTAGGAACTTGAACCTGGATCTCCCAAATCCCAAGCCAGTTCTCTAAGCTATACCTCACTCTCATAGGTAAGCAGTGTTTACATGCTAGCCATCAACACCTGGCACCCTTGGGCCTGCTGGCAGGGTATCAGTACCCAACCAACACTGTTGAGTTAAACCATTTTGAATTTTCCACAGAGTCCTGTCATGCTGGATACAGCATTGCTCTGGATCATTATTGGGAGATTAAAATAGGAGGTGGATGCTATCGGCTGCTGCTGGGCAGTCCACCTACCAGATCTTGGAAAAGTTACCATTTGGACCACATCTTCCAGCATCCCCAATTTCCTGGAACTGTAGTTTCAATACATAACTTTCCCAAGCTCTGCCACCAACACAGGAGCCTTGGCTGAGGGCCCCACATGAAGCAATGGGCTAATCCTTTTCTTTTAATTGACACACGTCTGCTTGCTTTCTACCATAGAAACCTTATATTAAGAATTGTTACACAAGTGAGTGACTGATCCTTTTACAATAAAGTCATTAAACCTATGAATGTCCCACAAATAACTCCCTCCCTGCTGTTTGAATGCCTTCTGAAAGGATCTGTGGGTTCTATTTTGACAGCTACTGTTGCTTCTATGACCTGCAACTGTAAGGAAAACACACATAGGACGTTATCACACGGGGAGTCGTGGGGAGAAAGTGGAAATGAATGGGCATGAGTGGAAGTCTTCAATTTACGGGATTTGTCCCGTTCCTCCTCATCTGATAACTAAATTCGAATTTAAAAGGGGGTTAATTCGAACGCAAACCTGATCTTTTCATTTTCGTGACTTTTGAGGTTTGAAAAGATCAGGTTTTTGTTTGAATTAACCCCCTTTTAAATTCGAATTTAGCTATCAGACGAGGCGGAACGGGGCAAATCCTGTAAATTAAAGACTTCCGCTCGTGCCCGTTTATTTCCACTTTTTCCTTGCAACTCCCCATGTGATAACGTCCATAGTGCCTTTGCAGACTGCCAGAAATAGTGCACATTAAATTGAGGCACTGCCCTGGCTCAGTGCTAGGGAGTCATGGGAATTGTATTTTTTTCTGGGACATTGAGCCTTCTCTGTCAGAGAGCTCTGGTGCCACAATAAACTACAGTTCCCATGATTCCCTAGCACTGAGCCAGGGCAGTGCCTCAATTTAATGTGCACTATTTCTGGCAGTCTGCAAAGGCCCATAGTTGCCTCACAAAACATGTAGCCTCATGTGACTTTCTCACAGATATTTAATGTGTAGAGTATTTAGGCGTTGGTGCACTCAGGAAATGTGCAAGCAGGAAATGTGGCCACTATATGGAGAGCTACTGGATTTTCCTTGTAGAACAAAGCCCTCATGTGGAAGAGTTTTTCCAGTAGAAAGTGTGTAAATGTGGTTATGGCTGACCAAAGGATTAACTCAATTCAATAAGCATAAGGCTGTTCAGAAGAAGAAATTTTAAAATGCTGTGAGAACCCATAATAAGAGAGTAGTAGTCAAAACGTAAGCCCTCTGTCTCTACGGATTCTTTATCCATGGATCCAAGCACCTATGGCTTGAAAATATTAAAAAAAAATCTAAATCCAAAAAGCAAAGCTTGATTTTCCCTTTTTATATAAGGGACACAATTTTACTACGCTATTGTATTTAATGGGACTGAACATCCACAGATTTTGTTATCTGTGGAGGAATCTTGGGACCAAATCCCCAGCGGATACCAAAGCCAACTGTATGGGATTTTCTACTTTCTGTAAAGGATGTTATCCCTCCATATATTTGAACTGGCTGATGATGGTGGCGATGAGGATTGTCCAGGCTAGTCAGATAGGACTGTGGGCTTTCCAGTGGCCCCTTTGGCTCCCATAATGGAAAATGTTGTAGTGCTTCTGGTCACACCACTCTTTTAGAAGCACCAGCGTCAACCAGATCTCAGCCAACCAATCTATGGCCTGAAACAGATGGGCTGAATAGGCTGCACTGGCACCATTTATGCCAGTACCATAAATGGTACCACAAGTGCCTGGTCCTGATCCAGGCTGCCACCACAGTCCTAAACCAGGCCACTAGAAGGAGCAGATTCTATCTGCTCCTTCTTGGCCCAGTTCTTTCCGAATAATGTGGGCTTGGCATGACTTTTGGCTGCATTCAGGGCATGAGTTATCAAAACGCTACGTCCCAAACGTGGCCGGAATCTAGTCATTTGGCCCATGTGTTTTGGGCCAATGTTGCACAAATCTGACTTGAACCAGATCTACAGTACAATGTATTGTAGCAGGAACAGTAGTAGACTTTGCCCCAAACATACCTTTAAGTCATTTCATGCTACTGCTACATGCATGGCAATATGATCCATATAAGACCGGAGCTTGGGAAAGTTACTTTTTTGGACAATAACTCCCAAACTTTTTCTGCCAGCAGGGACACTGGGAAATCTGAGAGCTCTAGTTTGAAAAAGCAACCCTTCCAAGCTCTGGATAAGACCTCAGACACCAAACATTTTAGACAATATTTTTTTTTAAAAAACAACAACATGCTGCCATTTAAGGCAAAGCCTATCTCAAGGCAGTTTGTTGATTGAAACACAATATAAAACACAATAAAAATAAAAAATAAAAATAAAAGACAGCAATAGAAAACATTCCATTTTAACACAAAATTACTATATAGGGGAAAATTAGAACTGCAGCTCGTAAAGTGTTGACCAGCATTATTTTTCAGCTGAAAGCAGACTGAGACAAGAGTGTATTTACAGTGTTAGAAATAATGCAGTTTGAAACCACTTTAACTGCCATGGCTCCATCCTACAGAATCAGCCACCAGCCCTCCATGGCAGAGAAGATTAAAGACCTTTTAAAACTACAAATCCCAGGATTCCATAGGATGAAGCTATGGCATTTGAAGTGGTGTCAGATTGCATTATTTCTGCAGTGTAGATGCACCCTAGCTGTTAAAGGCGTATTTTGAAAAAGGTGTTGGCAGTTCATGGTCGAGAGTAGAGTGGAGGCTTCTGTTTCAGGATAAACCAACCCTCTCCCCAGATCACTGGCCATGCACCCGCTGCAGAAGAGGGGCCATCAAAGGAGAAGTTTTGTCTCTCATGCCTGCCAACCTCATGGAGCTTCACAATGACTCTTGGAGAAGGCCTCTGCTGCTGATCCCTGGTTCCATCCACAGTTGTACCAGGGCAAGCAATCTTTCCAGCATGCTGGCTAAAGCTGTTTAGGGCTTTAAAGGTAATCACTGCTATCTAAATTGAGCCTGGAAATGCAATGGCATTCAATGCAGCTGGTAGACAATTGGTATTATATGTTTTAATCACTTTAGTCCCTGAATGCCTTCTGTGCTGGCTGAAGCTTACAAACTGTTTATAAAAATCAGTCTCACACTGATTGCATTGCCATAACTGGGATATAATTAAGGATGTATCGACAGATGTAATGAAGCAATGAATGATTGTAGCAAGCTCTACTTTCTGTAGATAAGGACGTAGCTATGAAATCAGACACGGCTGACAAAAGGCACCTGGGGCAACTAGTACCACCAGTCCCTCCATCAATGCCAGCAAAAGACCCTCCAACACACTCACAACAGTAGACCTCTAAGGGAAGTGCAGTCCCATTAAATACATTTCATGGTCCCCCATCCATATGTAAAGTGGCATGCCAATACTAGTACTAGTACTACTACTAAACCAGTTTACCTTTACCCTTCCCAAAGGTGCTTCAAAACACTTGTTTTCTGGTTTCGGCAGTCTCCCTCAGACAACCCAGATAAAAGAAGAGGCAAAGCTGCATATCATCTACATATTGATCACACTTTAATCCAAACCTCTGGATCAGTTGTCCTAATGCTTTCGTCATGTGGATGTTAAAAACCATGGGAGGCATGAGGAAACCTTGAGGTCCTTCAAAACCCAATAGTCATGGGGTAGAAAAGGTGTTCCACAATGCCACTTTGTGGGTTCATCCTTCTGGAAAAGATTGGGCCACTTGGTGACCTAGAACTATCACCTAATAATAATATAATAATAATAAAATTTATTTATATACCGCCTAATGGTTGCCCAATCCGGGTGGTTTACAACATAAAACAATTACAGTAAAAGCATATCCCTCCCCCCCTTAAAACAGTATTAAACAACATCATAGTTAAAATCCTAGTAACAATTAAATGAATGAAAAAAAATCATAACAATTAACAAACCTAGAAGGCTACCATAGTTGTGTTGATTTGTGTGATGTGATTGTAAATGCCGCAGAGTTCAGAAGCCTGCTTCCTTCCATCAGCCATCCTGGAAATGCTGTTTCCATGAAGACACACTTTGTAAATCCAAAGTAAAGCTTTATTGTTGCATAATAAAAACAGAAAAGAAATATATACAATCCATCTTGCCGATGGCAAAGACCATAGGATTACATCTTGTAGATGTTGTTGTTGTAATTATCCAGTTATCCAGTTAAATCAGGGGTCGGCAACGTTGACGTACCTGGGGCCGGTCGCTTCTCCCCAGGTCTTCCTAGCAGCTCTCCATATACTGGCCACAATAACAAAATGGCGGCCGCGACTTGCGTGGTGGCGCGGCGGTGGGAGCGCGCGGCGGCCGGCAGGGGTCAGTGGGCCAGGTGCGGCCTGGGGGCCGTAGGTTGCCGACTCCTGAGTTAAATTGAAAAAACATATATCAAGTATTTAACAAAGGTGAACAAAGGAACTCTTAGCCCATCCCATACTCCACCTTCTGGGTGTTAACCTATATGATGATTGGATGAACTGCTGTATCCCAGCCTCTAGACCAGCCCCTAACTGCATGTCATTCCCCATGTGACTGGTTCTCATGAGAACCATATGAGCTCATGTGTTTACCTATCCAGCATCCTGTTCCCAGGCCCCAAGTGTTTTTGTGATTCTGTCCTGTGTGAAATTATTTTGGCTTTAAACCACCTGCTGGCTGAGTCCTCTGTTTTCTTAGACACTCTTCCCATAAGAAATTTTCCACACACACACACACACACACACACACACACACACACACACACCCCTCTACATTTCCCTTTGATTGTATATCCCATCCATATTCCAACAAGTTGATGGTATAGAAAGAGGCCTAGGAAAATAAAGAAGAAGGTCTCACTAACACACACCACACAGGGGCATCCCCATCCCTGGTGTCACCCGGAGCAGGGGGGCGAGGGAGGTGCCAGAAGGGTATGCTCAGCCCTTTCTGTCACTATGTCGGAGCCAGCCTCCTCATGATGAGAATGGGGTAACTGCAGCAAAGTCAGGAGGGGTGTGCTTGGCCCTTGTTTTTGCTGCAGCAGCAGCAGTCTCGTGAGGATACCAGTGCGGCCACAGCGAAGTCAGCAGGGGACTGCTCGGTCTTTGCCTTTGCTGCGTTGGCCTCCTCATGAAGAGACCGGTGCTGCTGCAGCCAGGTCAGGAGGGATGTGCTCAGCTCTTCTCATCCCACAGTGGGAGGAGGGTCCGGCTGGGTGTCACCCCTCTTCTGGGGTGTCACTCACTTTGGACCACATACCCCCCCCCAGTGATGCCACTATACACGCCATCTATCAGGGTGATTAGTGTTGTTTCTGTTCCCATACCAGAGTAGAAAGCAGACTAGAATAGATTCAAATAATCAATAAAGATTGCCTTTGTATTTTTATACTAACAATTTAAATATGGAGGAAGGGGAGAAATCGTGCAATGGAATCCTAAACATTTTTGCTTACAAAGTTCAGTGGTTCTTGTTTGTTAGTAAGTGGCTTTAGACCAGAATCTTACATCTGCTTTCCCTTGGCAAACTTTCTCAGCAAACCTGTTTAGATTATAATGTCATGTTTACCATTGTACTTTGCACATTTATCGGGGATAAGCCAGACTGAACACAGTGGCATTTACCTCTGAATGTTGTGCTGGTCTATGACCATAATAAGATTTCTCTTCTCTCTCCTCTACTTCTGAGTGAACACATCTAGGATTGTACTGCATGTACCATATTTCTGTATATCATCAAGCAACTATGAGCTTTACCATGTAGAATCAGTGTGCTGATTATTACGTCATATGACCCAACATGGCTATGGAAATACACTAGTAAATCACACTCTTTCAGCCCCACTGAAGGCAATAGCAAACCTCCTCTGAACAAATTGTACCAAGAAAATCCAATTATAGGATGGTTGCCTTAAGTTGGAAACAACTTGAAGGCACACCACAGCAACGACAATGTAATAAGCATCAGATATGAACATATGAGTTGAGTACCACACTGTACGACAAGGATAGGCAACCTTTTTGAGCCGGGGGCCGGGTTGCTGTCCCTCAGACAATTGGGGGGCTGAAGCACCATAAATAAATAAATAAATAAATAAATATTTTAAAAAAAATTAAAAATATGCATGCACACTCTCTCAGCCCCAGAAAAGCCATGGCAAAACCCCTGTGGAGATTTTGCCAAGAAAACCCAAAGAACAAGTAATAACAACAATAATCAATATCATCATGGCGGGGGACAGTGGGGGGCGGCGGCGGCGGTTGCAGTGGTGACAGGACCGGCCTGGGGCCGGTCCAAAGGCTTCAGGAGGCCGCATCCGGCCCCCAGGCCTTAGGTTGCCTACCCCTGCTGTATGACAAGGCAGCAATATCATACAGAGTGAAATTATGCATTAATGATCCAGAGCTGAAAAAAATCCCATAATGCAGGAAACATATAATTAGGAAAGATAAATTATACCCTTCTCTTTGCAAGGGACATTTAATTAAGTCTGCTTTGCTGAACCCAACAGACAGCTGTAAGTGATTATATAAATTAGTCTGTAAGAGAAAAGTTGGAGTAAACATCAACAGGGAAGGACAACTTCAACTGAAAAAAAAGTCCTTCCTTAAAAAAGAAACGTATGTTAATAATTCTTGACATAACCTGTTAATGACAAAAAGCAGGTGCAGAGCTAATGACAACTCTCCAGTGTCTCATGCTGTAATTTACTTGAGCCCTTTATTTGGCCTTGAGGGTTAAGACATGGAGACACATCTCTGGTCCTCAGGGTAAGGGGAGGAATCTCAGGGCAAGGGAGCTGCCCTAAAAAGTGTATTTATGTGTATTCCTCATTTGTTAACCTTGTGGTTGTTTTTTTAAAATATAAATTTGAATAGTATACTCTGTCCAACTGTGATTGATATTCAATGTATCATGCTTAATTACATTACCAGGGGGCTGTCTCTTGTAGATCACCAGGGCCCACCCACGCATACACCCTGTAACCTCACACAGGGTCTTCCAAAGGTCTCAGATTTTGGACCTGAAATTTCATAGAATCATAGAGAGGGGAAGGGTCACTATGGGCTGTCAAGTCCACCCCTTGCTCATTGCAGGATCTCCAGCTTGAGCATCCCCAGCAGGTATTTTATGTTTTTCTTTTTATATATATATATATATTTCATTTTCTAAGATGCAGTGGCTCCAGTAGTTAAGACGTTGAATCTGTTGATTGCAAGACTGGAAGGTTGGCAGTTCGAGGCCTGGGTGCTGCATGATGGGGTGAGCTCCTGTCACTAGTCCCAACTTCTACCAATCTACCATGTTTCCCCGAAAATAAGACATGTCCATAAAATAAGTCGTAGCAGGATTTATAGGCATTTGCGTAATATAAGCCAAACCCCGAAAATAAGACATAGGGCCAATACAGTTCAAAAGCATGTAAATGTAAGTAGATAAATAGGTACCACTTCAGTGGGAAGGTAAACAGCTTTCTGTGCAATCATGATGGCCATATGATCACAGAGCAGTTTGACAACGTTGGCTCTTTGGCTTAGTAATGGAAATGAGCACCGTTCCCATGGTTGGACACAACTTGACAACCTTGTCAATGGTTACCTTCTGGGCAACTTGGGAGCATGGCATTTTGCCATTTGGGCCAGTGTCGGGGCAGTCTGTTTCTCCACTAATTGTTATTTTATTTTACCTTTTCAATTAATTCTATTTTTAATTTTAATTTTTATATTTAATTTAATTTTTTATTATTTTTATCTCATATTATATATTTTATTTTATCTTATTTCTATTGTTATATATTTTACTTTTGTATTTCATTTATTTTTATTTTTATTTTTAATTCATTATGTATTTAATTTAATTTGTTTTTATTATACTTTTATTTATTATTTATAATTTTAAATAAATTATTTTATTTTTATTGTTAAATTTATTTTTATAGTAGATTTCAGGTGGCAAAAATCTGGCTTTTCACTCTTTTGGGGGTGGTAAAAAGCAGGATCGGGGCTGCGACCCTTTGAGCTGCTGCAGCGGCTCTTTTCTGGGCTGCCCCTGGGAACAGCAGATCCCCAGGGGCAGCCCAAAAAAGAGCCACGGCTGCGGCTCAAAGGCTGGCTCTTTGCCACGCCTCCTTTCAGGGATTGCAAAGATGAGGATTGTGGCCGCAACGCTTTGAGTCGCAGCTGCAGCTCTTTTCTGGGCTGACTCTTTGCTGCCCCCAAAAGGAGTAGCCCTTCAAGACACATTTTTGGGGGTGGCACAGAGAAGGATCGGGGCCGTGGCCCTTTGAGCCCCGATCCCCTGCTCCCAGGGGTGGCCCAGAAAAGCCTCCTCATCTGCATTGGCCCTATGTCTTATTTTGGAGGTTTGGCTTATATTACGCAAATGCCTATAAATCCTGCTACGGCTTATTTTATGGGCATGTCTTATTTTCGGAGAAACATGGTAAGTTGGGACTAGTGACAGGAGCTCACCCCATCATGCAGCACCCGGGCCTCGAACTGCCAACCTGCGGATCTTGCAATCAACAGAGTCAGCGTCTTAATCACTAAGCCACTACACAATTACATTAAATTAAATTCAAAATAATAAAATTAAAATAAAATAAATAAAATAATTTGATAAATTAAAATGGAATGAAAAAGAAAAAAAAGAAAAAAATATAAAAAATGAAATAAAACAAAATAAAATAATATAAAATATAATAAATAAGATAAGATAAAATGCAAAACAAATAATTCAAAATTAAAATTAAATAGAACAAAATAAAAATAGAAATAAATTAAAATGCAATAAAAACTAAACTAAATTAAATTAAAATAATATAAAATGAAAATGAAAAGAAAAACATTTTTCATTTCATTTTTATTGTGTTTTATTTCATTTTATTCCATTTGTTTACTTATATCATTTTAATGTAATTTAATTTATTTTAATATTATTTTCCATGTTTTATTTTTCTATTTTCTACATTAAAATTATTATCAAAATATAGAAATAATATAAATAAAATAATGTTAATGTTGGTAAACTTTGACAAAGTTTCTTGTTTTCTTTCTTTTTGGTTCTTCTGTATCCCTCTGAAATGCCTCAAATTTAGGTAAAGCAGTAATTAAATGCCAGTATTGCAGCCACAAGGTTGTGAGTTCAATTCCAAGCATGGCTTAGATGTCAGCCTGCCATCCTTTCTTAGGTCGCTAAAATGAGTACCCAGCTTGTTGGGGGCAATTGGCTTACACATTGTAAACACCTTAGGGAGTGCTAGTTCACTGATAAGCGGTATAGAAATGTACTTGCTATTGCTTGCTATAAGTCTGCTGATGCTTCCTTTAGTAGAGAGCTCAGAAGGATTACCATTTCAAATTACAGCTCCCAGAATCCCCTCAGCCAGCACAACCACTGAAGACACATAACTGTATTGGTGACCGTACTATCCCCTTTGAACCCACATTTAGAAAAATCCCCACCGATAATTTGCATGCGAAACTACATGGCATGTTGGGGATTATGAAGTCTGGCAAACAGAGTCGAATCCTGTAATCCATCCATGCAGAGGAGGGGGGTGATTTTAAATGAATCAAAATGAAAGAGCGCTCAGTTCTGTAGCCTCCCTCTGCAGTGGCAAAGAGGCTTTATGGGCCATTTGCTAAGCATTTGGGCAGCCTTGATTAATCAGAATTAAAGCGTGCTCAGTTCTGTACTCAAATGCTCAGCAAACGGTCTGCAAATCTCTTTGCCACCAGGGGTCAGAAGTGGCTTAGCACTCATCTTGTTATCGCACCCAGTAATGAAGACTCATGGATGATAACAAAAGAGATTCTTTATTTGTAGGTTCGGTTGCAAGTGAGGAGCGGCCTCAGCTGCTAATGCAGGAAAATGGGGGCTCAAAGCATATGGCTATGCATGGGTGGTCTTATACCCCTGCAAGGCGGACATTACCGAAGCAGAAGTACACTTTATTGGCTAGTCCAAATACAATATCACCTCCGATTTCCCTGTCTATTTCTGACATCACTATCATTCTATTGAGCATGCTCCCAAAGATGGACTTAAGTTATAGTACCAGCAGCCACCCTGTAGGTGCCAAAAGTAATATTACAATGAAGCCGAATGAGCCATAGGGCACCAAGAAGTCCTGTAGTGGCCCTGTCCCGAGTTCTAATTCTAACCGATCCAGTTTCTGTTGAACACCTCATTCGACCACAAGTCTACTCTTAATTTGATTCCTCATTTTAAACTAAAAATTTCCTTTGTTAACTTTCCTATTTTCACCAAGCTTCAGCTTCCCTATTTTTACCTTATCCCCCCTCTTCCACTGCCAGCATTTTAAAAAGCAGCATTTTATTTTATTATATCCTTTGGCTATCAGTTATTCCCTTTGACCATAGACCAGGGGTAGACAACCTTTTTGAGCCGGGGGCCGGGTTACTGTCCCTCATACAATTGGGGGGGCTGAAGCACCAAAAATAAATAAATAAATAAATAAATATATGTTTTTTAAAAAATGAAAAATTAAAAAATATATATGCATGCACACTCTCTCAGCCCCAGAAAGGCCATGGCAAAACCCCTGTGGAGATTTTGCCAAGAAAACCCCAAGAACAAGTAACAACAACAATAATCAATATCATCATGGCGGGCGGCGGCGGCGGCAGGACCGGCCTGGGGCTGGTCCAAAGGCCTCGGGGGGGGGTGCATCCGGCCCCCAGGCCTTAGGTTGCCTACCCCTGCCATAGACCATCTTGGTCCAGGCTATCCTGAACCCTTGTAAATTTTCCCCATATGCTTCCACAACATGGCAGGTACTTCCACTTTCTAACTATTAATGAATGTATTTCTTTTCAGCTGTGGGGATGGAAATGGGGTTTGTGCAAGGTGACCAGGTGTCCTATCCGCAAAGGAGGACAAGGCACTGTAAAATGTAGGGCACTCGAGAAGGTCATGACCAACTAAAACCTAAGAACACTTCTATAGATGTAAATTCATAGTTCTTAGTCCTAGAATGGAGGACATTTTGGAATTCCTCCTGGACAGAAGGTTGAGATGTAGGACAGGGCCTGGAAAAAGGAGGACCTCTGGTCACCTTGGGATCATGGGAAACTGGTCTGATGCTTCTCATGGGGAATTCAATGTAAGGAGCAGACACCCCCAGTCTTTTCCAGAACTTTCCAGGGGTACTCCAACCCAAGAGTCAAAGGCTGCATCTGCACTGCAGAAATAATCTGGTTTGACACAATTTTAACTGCCATGGCTCAATGCTATGGAATTCTGGGAATTGTAGTTTGTTGTGGCACAAAAGCTCTGCTACATTTCCCAGAATTGCATAGCATTGAGCCATAGCAGTTAAAGTGGTGTCAATGTTAGCTAGTATCTTTTCTACTTTGTATATCAATTTCCTCCCCAGCACAAATTAACCTTAATAACATCTCTCCTTGCTAGAAGCTTGCCCCTTTTATATGGATTACACAACAGTACAAAAGATCTGTTCTGCCTGGAGACCAGTTCTCATTGCACACCCTCAGCTAATATGATTTGCCAGTGTATTCCTTAATGTAATCCTCTTCAAAAGCATAGGAGCTGGATAGAGAAATGTCAAATGGAGCTGTAATTTGC
>CM034703.1:180773414-180790626 GCA_020142125.1 Phrynosoma platyrhinos
GGCCTAAAATAAGAAGAGCCCTCTCTCCATTACCATCCGATGTCATCTAGTGGAGAGACACTAGGCCCAGCACCATCGGGCCGAGAATTAGAAGAACCCTTACTTCTTAAAGGATGGGTGGGATTTGGGATTTTATGTTCTGTTTAATGTATGGAAATTGTAATGTTGTAAGCCGCCCTGATTGCTCTGCAGAGGGGTGGGATATAAATAAAAATTATTATTATTATTATTATTATTATTATTATTATTATTATTATTATTATTATTATTCATCCCTATAATTTCATCCTGACAACCAAACCTTAATGTTACTGGAAATAACGTTTAGTCAAAGGTCAATTACACTGCTCTTACCTTGGCTAAGAGTTTGAGAGGACTCAGTGCAACCTACAGTCATGGGATCTTAGAGGTGGAAGGGTCCATAGAAATCATCTACTTTATAATAGAACAGAATCCTGAAATGTGCCTGAGAAAATATAGTAAACTATTGTCGTTGTATGCCCACAAGTCAGTTCCAACTGATGGCAACCCTATCACAGGGTTTTCTTGGCAAAATTAGTTCAGAGGGGATTGGTCTGTTCCTTCCTATGAGGCTGAGAGAATGTGACCTGCTCAAGATCATCCAGTGGGCTTCCATATCCAAGTGGGAATTTGAACTCTGGTCTCCTGAGTTGTAGTCCAATGCTCAAACCACTACATCACGCTGGCTCTCAGGCAGCCATTACAGAGGAAGAACTGTTTTGGTGAATCTTTTCTTGTAAAAAGGTTTAAAGATCACCGGCTTCTTCTAAATGACAAAGGAGTCAAGAGTAGGCTATTAGTAGCTTCTCCTAATTGTTGAATAGCAAATATTGAAGGGGTTTATCACATACAAGCATATACACAATCTCCATCTTGCTCTACACAAAATGAAATTGAAGTCCCCCTTCTGCCCATCACTAGCTATGGTTCTGCTGCCCTCAAGGCACTTTAGGATTCTCCTTGGCCAAAGGCCCACAAAAACTTGGAATGGCTCCTTTTCTTGACAGTTTTCCCATTGCTGTGGATCTCCTGCCCCTTGCAAACTGGTCAAACCTGAAATCTTAGCATCTTTTGTGAAAATCACAAAATGCTTTAATTTGAGCTGGCTTTAGGATGATTGGTTTGTCTTGTGAGACCCAAGGTAAAACAGATGGGGAAGCTAATTCACAATGAACTGCAATGAGGCATATCCGATTCCTTCATAAAATTAGATCTGTTTATTATAACAGTGACCTTCAGTCCTGTGCCAACCAGATGTAAACAATACAAAGTATCTCTTCCTATCCTCATGAGGATATGGATGTTGACAACACAAATACTTGGTATGTGCATTATGCAAGCATTTTATGTCAGAGACTGATGCAAATGATGCTACTGTTGTGATCACTTATTCATACATTTATTCCTTTGTGATTTTTTTAAAAAAACCTTCAGAGCCTGCTCATATTTTCAAGGATAACCAACCCTTTGTCCTGTGTCCTTATCTATGGGTTTGCTTTTATTTTATTTCTCTTAACAAAGACCCACTAATCTGATCTAGAGACAATTCAGGTCCTTAAACATCTTCAGAGGTCCCTCTCCCTGACATAAGGCAGTTGCAGACTGCCAGAAATAGTGCAAATTGAGTCCACTTTTAGGGTTAGGGTTAGGGAATCATGGGAACTGTATTTTATTGTGGCACCAGAACCTTCTCTGACAGAGAAGGCTCGATGTCTCAGAAAAAAAACAGTTCCCATGATTCCCTAGCACTAACCCTAACCCTAAAAGACTGCCACTATTTCTGGCAGTCTGCAACCCCCCATAGTGAAATACACATGGCCTGAAGTTACATTCAGTGGAAAAGACCAACAGATATGTAGCTCAAAAGCTTTTGGATTTTGAAGGATGTTGGATTTTGGAATTCCAGAGAAGGGATACTCAACCTGTATAATAATTAATGCAGAGAAGTACAGTTGCCCCTCCCAATTCACGGGGGATCTGGTCTGGGGGGTCCCACAAAAATGGCACCTTGCTAATATTGGAGCCCCATTAAAACTAATGGCACGTGCACCCATGGCACACGCGCAGGGCCACACGCAGGCACACACAGCTATTTTAAACATAGGCACTTGTCCCTCCCTGCGAAGAGTGAGACCCGTGGACTCAAAGTCCGCTTATAGGGAGGGACAACTGTGGAAGAAGGCAACAAAAATGGTAGAACAAGAAATCTGTTCAACAAGATCTGAAAAAATTAAAGAAAAATTTTAGCCAAGAGTGGGGGTGCCATAAAACTAGTAGGGAAATACATTATATGGCCAAGAAAAAATAAAAAGACTATGCAAACAAAAGAGAAGAAAAGATGACAGATTCATTCAAGGAAGAACCTCCAGTGTTAGAAAGTGAAGTGGAAGCTACACTCAAAACACTTGAGAGAAGTAAATCACCAGGAGCAGATAGCATATTAGTAGACCTGTTTCAAGTTGAGACAGAATCCACTCAGTTCTAATTAATATTTGCCAACAAATATGGTAGCCAAAGCAATGGCCCACAGATGGAAAATGTTCAATATACATTCCAAATCCCAAGAAAGAGAACACCAAGGTTTGTGATAGCCACTGAACCATTAATTTCCCACACAAGCAAGAATTCTACAACAAAGAATTTAATCATATATAGAGTGAGAAACACCAGATGTCAAAACTGGATACAGAAAAGGAAAGGGTATTGTGGATCATGTTGCAAACATTCATTTGATAATGAAGTAGAACAAAGAATTTCAAAAGAAAAGCAGTCTATGCTTTATAGATTATAGCAAAGATCAGAGGTAGGCAACCTTTTTGAGCCGGGGGCCGGGTTGCTGTCCCTCAGACAATTGGGGGGGGGGGGAAGCACCAAAAATAAATAAATAGATTTTGCCAAGAAAACTCCAAGAACAAGTAATAACAACAATAATCAATATCATCATGGCGGGTGGCAATGGCGGCAGGGGCGGCAGCGGTGGCAGGAATGGCCTGGGGCCAGTCCAAAGGCTCGGGGGGCTGCATCCAGCCCCTGGGCCTTAGGTTGCCTACCCCTGGCAAAGATTGTGTAGATAATGAAAAATATATATGAAAGAAATGTGTAGATAATGAAAAATATATATGAAAGAAATGGGTTTGTCACAACATTTGATTGGTTCGTAACCTATACTCAGGAACAGAGGCTACTGTCAGAACAGAATACAGAGAACCAGAATGGTTTCCAATTAGTAAGTGAGTGTGGCAAAGTTGCATTGTATCACTCTATCTATTTAACTTGTATACTGAACGTTTCATGTGTGAAGCTGGATTAGACTCAGAAGAATGAGCTTGAACACTGGAAGAAGGACCATCAAGAATTTAAGATATGCAGATGACACCACACTTCTAACAAAAAACAGCAAAGACTTTGGACAAATGTTGAAGAAAGTCAAGAAAGATAGAGCAAAGGCAAGGTTAGGGTTGAACACTGTTGTAGTAGTGTGCCTTCAAGTTATTTCTGACATATAGAGATCATAAAGTGAACCTGTCATTTTAAAAAAATGTTTTAATGTGTTTTTATATTGTGAGCTGCCTTGGGACCCTTTTTGGGAGAAAGGCAGGATAAAAATAAAATTAATAAATAAAAATAAAATTAAAGTTATCTTGGCAGAATTTGTTCAGAGGAGGTTTGTCCCGACTTCCTCTGAGGCTGAGAGAGTGTGATTTCCCAAATCACTGAGTGAGTTTCCATGACTGAGTGGGGATTTGAATCCTGGTTTCCTGGTGTCCCAGTCCAACAATCAAACCACTACACCACATTGCTTACCAAAGTTGAACATTAAGAAAATAGAAATAATGACCACAGATGATATATATAACTTTAAAATAGAAGATGAAGTCACTAAAATAGTTAAATCTTTCATAACTTGGCCCAGTCAGAATGGAGAATGTAGTCAAAAAATGAGAGGAAAACTAGGATTTGGAAGGGCAGCAATGAAGGAACTAGACAATATCCTCAGTAGTAAACATATGTCATTGAATAGCAAAGTCAGGATTGTTCATACCATTACATCTCTGATTTTTTATTATTATTTTTTTGTATGGCTGGGAAGTGAAGAAAGTGAATATGAAGAAAATCAACTAATTTGAAATGTGGTGCTGGAGAAGAGTTCTACGGATACTGTGGATTGCTAAAAAGACAAATAAATGAGTCCTAGAGCAAATCAAGCCTGAACTCTTCCTAGAAGCCAGGGTGACTAAGCTGAGGCTGTTGCAATTTGAATGCATCATGTGAAGATATGTCATTAGAAAAGACAAAGCAGAAGGCATTAGAAAAAGAGGAAGACCATATTACAGGTGAATACATTCAATGAAGGAAGCCACAGCCCTGAGTTTGCAAGACCTGTTGGTGATAAGGTGACTTGGAATTCTCTCATTCATAGGGTTATCCTAAGAAGTTGACTTGATGGCATAATAAATTGGGATGAATATGTTGTCAAAAAAGACAAATGCCTCTCGGTAGAAAAGACATCACCTATTTATTACCTTAAAACCAATCATAATCAGAGATATAAGTGTGTTCATTTCAGACTGAAGCAATTACTAGGGAGTTTATCACATAAGACAAATCCCATGCAGAAACTAGATTTAAAGTGAAAACAACCTGCTTTTGCGGGTTGTTTTTCACCTGACATTAGAGGTTAACTCGAACAGAAAGTAGACAAAACCTGCAATTGCGGGTTGTTTTTCAGACAAAGTTTGCATGAAAGAGAAATAACGCAAAAATAACCTGAATGGAAAGCCGACAAAACCCGCTCCTTTTAACTTTCGGGAACCTCCAAAATTAAAAAGGAGCAGGTTTTGATGACTTTCCGTTCGGGTTAATGTCGCATTATTTCTCCTTTACACAAACACATCTGAAAAACAACCTGCTTTTGTGGGTTTTTTTTTCAGATTTTTAAATCTTGTTTCTGCATGGGATTTAAGCAATCTGTCTCCATGTGATAAGGTCCCAGAAGTTACTGCCCATTTTTGCAATGGGCTATAACAGTAACTCCCTTTTGATGGGTCTTCAAATGGCCTTTAAAAGAGACCCAGAATAAGTTAGGAGGGAAAGTCCAAACAAAACATGGGTTTATCCAGGTTCCTTCCCACTCTTTAAGTGCTATTCATCACTGTTTGCCGGTAATTCATCTGAGGCTGATCCTTCACAGAAGTGGCAAATCCAATCTGAACTCGGATAATCTATTAACTGAGTGAGTGAGTGAGTGATCATCTGACTGGCTAAGTTACTTAAAATATTTATATTTTGCTTTTGTATCTGACAACTGGGTTTGTAAATTTGAGATTTAAAGACAATTTTTCTGACAGCTAGAATTAAGAAGATGTTTTGAAGCAAAGTAATCTATACTCATGCCAAGAGATGCATTTTATTTTTAGAACTCATTTGCCTTATACTGTAAAAAAACCTCTCACTCTCTATTCTCTCATATTTTGTATGCAACCAACAGATATGCATCTTAGATTTAAGATAGGCACACAAACTGTTATAATGTACCAGAAGCCTTTCTCTTTTAAAAGATCAAATGTATAGATTCTTGTTGGGACGGAACTTCTGATTCACTCTTATAAAGGAAGTGTGGGGGAATGGAAAGAATGCTTCCATCTGTGAATCTATGGAATTTTCTCCAAGAATTTTGCCCATCAGAAGGGCTTGGCTATGTTTTTCACACTCTCACTTAGACATGTAGGCATGAGAGCTTTTTGAATGGAAAGATTTCATTCATAGAGAGATATGATTCATGGGTGATGGACTTTTGGAACCTTCATATCAAGCAAAGGGAAAAACAAAAATGGAACTGGGAAAAAACTCATATCTTAGAAAGAGAGACAGCGATTTCAAATTTTATCTTTATTTCTTCCTTTGCTTGACTTAGAGGAAGGTACTAAATGTCCATTGCCCATGAATCAAATATGCATGAGCAGAAAATATCCAATCCCCAAAGCATACTTAATCCCCAAGTTATTGTTGTTGTTAACTGCCAGATCATGGGATTAATAAACTTAATCTCTAAATTGTTGTTGTTAACTGTCCTCAAGTCACCTGGACTCATGGCCACCCTATGGATGAAATTTCTCCAACACCCCCTGTTGTCCACTGCTCTGCTCAGGTCATGCAGGCTCATGCTTGTAGCCTCTCTGATTGAGTCCATCCATCTGACATGTGGTCTCCCTCTCTTTCTGCTGCCTTCTGCCTTTTCTAGCATCATTGTCTTTTCTAATGAGTCATTCTTTCTCATGATGTGGCCGAAGTATGACAGCTTCAATTTAGTAATCTTGGCTTCCAGGGAGAGTTCAGGCTTGATCTGTTCTAGGACCCATTTGTTTGTCTTCTTGGCCATCCACAGTATCCACAGCACTCTTCTCTAGTATCATATTTCAAATGAGTTTATTTTCCTCCTGTCTGCCTTCTTCATTGTCCAGCTCTTACATTCATACATGGTGAAGGGGAATATGATGGCTTGGATGATCCTTACTTTAATGTTCAGAGTTATATCTTTGCTCTTTAGGATTTTATCCAGTTCTTTCATAGCTGCCCTTCCCAGTCCTGGCCTCCTAATTTCTTGTCTGTAGTCTCTGTTCTGATTAACGTTTGATCCAAGGTGTAGGAACTCTTTTATTATTTCAATTTTCTCATTACCTAGGATGACTTTTGTAGATCTTCCATAGTCATTATTTTTATTTCCTTAATGTTCAACATTAAGTCTGCCTTGGCACTTTCCTCCTTGATCCTCTTGAATAATTGCTCCAGGTCCTTGTTGGTTTCTGCTAGCAGTATTGTGTTGTCTCCATATCTCAGGTTGCTACTCCTCCTACCTCCAATCTTCACTCCTCCTGCCTCTGAGTCTAAGGGGCTATGCAGACGGACAGGAAAAGGTGACCTGAAGCTACCTTTTCTGTAAGCTGCAGCAACTGCACCGTCTGCCCCGAGGATGCCCTAAATGGGGACGGAGCAACTGCACTGGGGGGGTCATTGCAGCTTTTCCAAGGCCGTATTGAAGCTCTAGCAATCACATCGCTGGTCCCAAGGCCACCGCAAAGGGAGACGGAGCAACCACATGGGCGGGCAGCGGCTGCTTTAATTTTTCCCTATTCTCTCAGACGCATGCACACATGCACAGGAGCATATCCCTGTGTACCTGCGCACCTGTGCAGGGACATATCCCTGCACATCTGCACAGGACCTGTAAAAGGCTAGTATAAAGTCTGTCACTCTCTGTGTACAAAGGTGACTGAAGGTCGGCATTCCTGCACACCTGCACAAGACCTGTCATAGGCTAGTATACAGTCTCTCATTTTGTCTGTACAAAGGTGGCTGAGGTTCGGCATGCCTGTGCATGTGTGCAAGACCTATCATACACCCACAAATCATGCAAGGATTCACTTACCTCGGCTTCCCCCAAGGAGTGGGTGCAATAGACAGGTGCCACTGTCTGATTGTGCCACCCTTGGGGCAAAGGAATGAGTTTGTCATCTGAAAAGACACCTACTCCATTGTCTTCCACAAAACATGTCCCACACAGATCAGGGGGGAGGGGAGAGGTACATGCAAGGGAGGTTTGTGTAGACAGACTGGATACATGTAGCTGGTGGTCATGCAAGGGACATGGTCCACAGAACACACAGACAAACGTTACTCCAAAAGCTCCACCCCAACATGCCAGGAAGTGGTCTGTAGTTCTTATGCACACCTGCACAAAGAGGTCACAAAAGCCTCTTTCATGCAAACTGCTGTGCATGCCAACAGCAAGTGTCCACGCAACAGAATACATTCATTGTCATAATAGAGGACTGTTGCTAGGGTGCATGCATAGGGTTACAATTAGGGTTAGGATTAGGATTCTAATATTCAAGCGCACCTGTGCCAGTGCATCCACACCTGGAAGCATAGGGCGCTTTAAATTAAAGCCTGAATCGTAGGGCACATGCTCTGGATTGCAGAATCAATTTCCTCCGCATATGCGGCGACGCATTTATACGGCCGTTTTCTGGTGCACCAGTGTCACTGTATGCGAAGGTGCGCATCTTCTCCGAAGGAGTGGAAAAAGAGGCTCCTTCTTGGAGTGGCTTTTCTCGGCATACAACAGCTAGAGGGTGCTTTCCTGGCGACTTTTAGGCGTGTGTCGTCTAAACACCACATCTAAAAGTCATCCTCAAAGCACCTCTTTTTGCCCATCTGCATAGCCCCTAAGACTGTTCTGCATATGATATATTCTGTATACAGATTGAATAAATGGAGTGATAGTTTGCAGCCTTGCCTGACCCTTTTTTCAATTGGGAACCATTCTGTTTCTCTGTACTCAGTTATGACAGCAGCTTCTTGTCCTGAGTACACATTATGCATTAGGACAATCAGATGTGTTGGTACTCCCATTTCTTTGAGAGCACTTCCTTTACTGTAGTCAATGTGGCACATGCAAATTTTAATTTGGAATTCCCTGTGCATTCCATTATCCATTGTATGTTTGTTCTGTGATCCCTAGCAACTTTACCTTCTCTGAAACCTGTTTGCCCATCTGGGACTTCTTGTCCCATATATGGTAGGAGTCATTTTCAGGAGTTATATATGGTAGGAATCCCTAGGGAAAATGCCAGATCCTATCTTCCAATCCAATTCTGATTGCTGGCCCAAGCTCTTCTTTATTCACTTTTTCTAAACCCGCACAATTCAGAACAAGATTCCCTCTCCCAATAAATCTGTCAGATGGCCATTTTACTTGAGCCACCTGCATCCTTCACACGACAGAATGAACACTGAAAACTAGATGCTCTCCAACTGCCAAATTAAAATGGAAGCCCCCCTCCCATGTGTGTACCTGGTTACCCCTAATTTTACTCTTCTTTACTGACAGTAAATATAAGTCTCTTAATTTGGATTTTTAAAAGCAGCTAGCATTTGGGAGTTGCATAGATTCTTTCCCCAAAGTCAGAATGCTCTCTCATGCTACATGCTTAAAATGAGGGCAAGGAAAAGGAGGGTGTGCTTCCTGACCATGGAGGCATTTCATCTGGTGGTTTCTCCCATCCATCCCTCTCTGAAGTTTGCATGGACCCTCTCTGGTGCCTCCTGGTTAAGTCTTCTTGAGGAGGCAGTGGCAAATTCTGACAGGATTGGAAACCAACTGTGAGTCAGCTGTGGTTCTTCTAATCCAATGGAGTCCAATTATTTGTTCTATTTAAAGAGTTATACTTTAACAACTCTCTCTTCAGTTATTTGTTATGCGAATTATGCTTACTACTAACATTGTAAGAATACACAGTGAACTGAAACAGGCTATAGATGGCACTGATTAATACAAAACAGACACCCAACCTTCTGTTTTTTATGTCGTAAAGGAAATGCATACTTACAGAATGTCTGTTTTCCCCAGCATCTGAAAATTATAAAATTATAAAACAAAGATTAGAAACTGAAATAGAATTCATTAATATTTTTCATTTAATATGGACACAAGCGCCTACATATACCAACAAGCATTTAACATAGAAACACACAAGTACCTACATGTACCAACAAGTATGTACCAACAAGGCAGAGAGCGTGTGACTTGCTCAAGGTCACTCAGTGGGTTTTCATTCTGCTCCTGGATCAACACACAAACCATACTCACTGGAACACTTGAAAAATGCTGATTGACTGATTCATCAAAGTGGACATATAACATTTCTATAAAGATGCACTGGATAAATGTAAAACCATACTCTCCAGCATTTCAGCTATGAAATCTGAGACTCATGTGGACATGCAACATCAGAGTGGGGTCATGATGGACAAAGTTATTAATGAAGAAGAACACACAAACTAGGAGAAGCTGCAGTAGTTTGCTTTTGCTTGAGTCCACAGGGAAGGGCCAGATTCCACACATCTCCCCCTCCTCTCTTCTCTATCCCTGATGATTTAACTGAATGCAAACTACTTTTGCATGTTGAACTCAGTTTGCAGCAACTGAAGTAAGCTGAGGACTAAGAGAGAAAGTGGGAGAAGAACAGGGAAACTGGGATATTTTAAAAGCAGATGAAAAATGGGATGGCAGACAATTAACCGGGACTTTCCTTACTAATTTGGAACAGTGGGAGGGTATGCTACAGCAAGTCCACCTTTGCCATTAAAAGCAAGGTTTCTGCTTGTCACGCAGTTCTCCTGCTACTCAGGGCATATGTTTTTCCTCCCTTTAAAAAACTGAGTCAGTGGGTTAGATAATGAGAGAAAACTTTTCAATAGGATTTTCAGCACTCCTCTAAAGCTGTAATTTCCAGGGTTCCCTGAGGGAAGCTGCAGACAAGAGCTCAAAATTAACGTATCTTGTTGATTTTCCTCTTTGCTTTGATGTTATGCTAGTATTATCTGCATATACTCAGGAGAAATATGAGGAAAAATAGATAGAAAGCCAAAGTGATTTAAAGTAGGCCCTTGGTATCCACTGGGGTTTGATTCCAGGACTCCCCTGTGGATACTAAAATCCATGGATGCTCAAATTCTATTAAAGACAATGGTGTAATAAAATGGTGTCCCTTATATAAAATGGAAAAGTCAACATTTTTTTTTAATTTATATATATGTAATAATATTTTCAAACCGTGGGTGGTTGAATCCATGGGTAAGGAGGAATGTGTGGATATGAAGGGAAGACTGTGTTTTACAGTGAACCTTTGGTATCCATTGAGGTTTGGTTCAAGGTCTCTCCTGGGTGCCAAAATCTGCAAATTCTCAATTCTCATTATACACAATAGTGTAGTCAAACGGTAGCCTTTTTTTAAAAATATCAAAATCAAGGTTTGTTTTTTGGGAACTTTGGGGATTGGGTGGGGATATTTTAAAACCGTTAATGGTGGGATTTGTGGATACAAAATCTGTGGATAAGCAGGATTGACTGGAAGTACATCCATATGAGTCATTATGAGAATGTACTTATTATAAATTATTATAATAGCATAGCAATAGCACTTATATTTCTATACCACCTAATAGTGAACTCAGCACTCTCTAAGTGGTTTACAATCTGCTCCCAACAGATTGTAACCTATGAAATGATGGAAGGCCAAGTCAACCTTGGAACCGTGGGATCAAACTCACAACCTCACAACTTTGTGGCTGCAGTAGTGGCATTTAACCATTGCGCCACCAGGGCTCCTTATAATAATAACTACATTATTATAAATCATCTCTATTTTAGATTGTAACAACAACGACAACATCTCACACAAAGGGCACATACCTCCTTTCCCCCCACCCACTTGATGAAATAACAGTCTTAATGGTTACTACCTCTGCTTTGACACAAGCTGCCTCCTAAAGTTAAGAGGAAAGGGTCAGGATTTGGAATTCCCTTCCCTGGCCTAGTTCCCACTTGTGTGTCTGGCTACATAGTAAAATATTAGACTGGAGTAGTCTTTTGGTGGAAATCTAACAGGGAAAAATAATCAAGTAGAACTTTACTCAGCTCCTTTATCAGGACTGACAGGATCTAGATAAAGTTCAGCAATTCTCTTCACCAACCGTTAGATCAAAAGGCCTTTAGAAATAAACAAATATGAAATAAATTATTTAAAAACATTTTTTGTATGCTAAGTATTGTACTAGCAGGAAAGAGGAAATTATAAATTGTGTGTATTTCCCAAACTTCAAGTGAAGGGATGTTTGTTAATTACATTGTGGCTGGTGGGATGGGTGGGGCTGGAGAAAACCAAAGGCTATCTCATGTCTTTATCATCCTAAATCAAAAATCTACGTGGCCAGCAACATTTTCCACTAAGTCCATCTGATATCTATCTGTAACCATGCCCTATTGATATTTTCAGTCTTTGACAAAGTGATCCAGCTAAATCATTGCTTAATTTCTAAGATGCCCTTTACAAGAAAGGAAAGACACAGTTTCTACAGTTCCTATGTTTCAATGTACATTTGGCAAGCTTCATAATTTTTGAAAATGAGCTGTATATTGTAAACATGCCACATAGAGTGGAAATGCAGCTCCCTGGGATGCACGCAGTGTGTCTTTACAGCAGTGCCTGTTTTGTCCTCTCAGAGCTAGTTCACCAGGCGTGTGCATTCACATGCCATATAATATGCAGAGTAGCCTCAGAAGGTCAATTCATTTACTCCCAGTACTCATTGATGAATAGCCACAGCTTGCAACTTTATCACATGTCATTTTAAAATGACTCAAGCCTCCTGGGCTGCAGCCAGGAGGCAGGATGGAGGCGGGATTATATAAAAGCTAAATTGCTGCCGAATCGCCGGCTGCCATCAGCCTGGGTCTCAGCCGGGCTCAGACAGCACTTTTTAGAAAGTGTCCTGGTTTCTAAAAAGCGCCAGCTGAGCCAGGCTGGGACTCGGGCTGATGGCGGCTGGTGATTTGGTAGAGATTTAGCTTGTGATAATCCCTGCCTCCATCTCGCCTCCCGACTGCAGCCCGAGAGGTTTGAGTTGTTTTAAAACAATATGCAATAAAGTCGTTTGTTTCTTGTTTAAAGGGCAACAAAATAAGATCGTTTTTTTTAAAAATGGATCATGACAAAACTGAATTACTGCAAACATGTGTTTTGCTATTTTAGAAAAAGTTATTAGTTTCCCATTTTAGAACAAAGCACACTAAGAGGTTTTTATTTCATTGGGCACAACTCAGCCCAAAAGAAACCCCTTGTCTGAACATTTCATTGAATATTTGTGTTTTGATATTTCAGAGCCATGTGGCTAGAGAGATAACTGACTATTCAATTTAAGAACAACAGTCCAAGAATTCTTTGTTTTATGGGACTCAGTCTAACCAAAATGAAGCCCCTTAAGTGGCAAAGTACTTGACTTCTTTAAATAAATATAGATTGCAAAGTCCATTCTGACTTGCCAGAAGAGTCATTGATTATATTCAGTCCGTAAGATATTTTTCTTAGAGTAATAAAGGTTAAGTCTGAGTGGCTTGGTAGGGTGGTTTGGCAATGGTCAGTTGTTTGGAGAAACACTTTTAGTCTGGACCCTGAGAAGGATGTTGAAGTTTTCAGTCTGGCTGGGGTAAAATTATTATATCATCGATAGAGGAAGAGCTGTAAACTATTAATGAGAGAGAGAGAGAGAGAGAGAGAGAGAAAGAAAGAAAGAAAGAAAGAAAGAAAGAAAGAAAGAAAGAAAGAAAGAAAGAGAAAAGAAGTAGTGACTTGGGCTTCAGTTCTCATCACCTTTGTAATTTGGGAAATCAAAACAGGCAATAAGGAACAAGAAACTGGAGTAGAGAAAGGTAGGTAAGAGGCTGAATTTCACATACAGATTGGAGTAACACTTATCCAAAGATCCAAAATATTCCAAAATCCAAATCTTTTTTCATGGGTGGCTGAGACAGTGACGCCTTTGGTTCCTGATGGCTTTACACAAACTTTCTTTCATGTACAACTTTATTTAAAAAAATATTGTATAAAATTACATTCAGGCTATTGCATAAAGTGCACATGTTTTAGACTTGGGTCCCATCTCCAAGATATCTCATTATCTATATGCAAATATTCCGAAATATGAAAAATTCAAAAATATGAAATACTTCTGGTTCCAAATTTTGGATAAGGATACTCAACCTGTATTGATTTGAACTCATGAGACAGCCATCTGGTTATAACAGTTATATCAGGATGCAATACTAAATATTGTTTTCCCAGCTATTTATTCAATCCAGAAATCATATTGTAACCACTGTTGCTGTTGTTTTTTTTCAAAAGAAATAAGATAGGCAATGTTTGGTTTGGTTTAGCAAAGAAAAAGAAAAAAGAAAAATGGCCAGGTATTTCTTCAGGTATAATCTAGTCATACAGTGGACCCTCAGTAACCACTGGGATTTGGTTTCAGGACCACTCACTGACACCAAAATAATGGATATTCAAGCCTCATTATATACAATGGGATAGTAAAATGAGGCCCCTTGTATGTGGCAAAAACAAGGATTGCTTTTGGAATTTAAAATAATATTTTCAAACCATGGATAGTAGAATCCATGGATACAGAAGTCCAATTGTATGTACAGATTAGATAATCTTTAAAACATGGTTAAATATAAAGGTTCCTGCAACATATGATTTTAGAAAGTAACAGCCATGAGGTGCTGGCTGTAGGCCTCTTCACATAGGGTGTATTCAGTGTGTAAAATATCCAGTCAAACCTATGAAGCTCCAAACATAAGTAGGATTTTGTTGGGCAGGATCTTTCAGACAAGATGACCCTTCAGAAGTGTAATGTTTGTAAGCTGCTAAAGAAGGTTTCCTGAGACACCGAACCAACTTAATCCAAAGTATGAAATAAAGCAAAGATTTCTCGTGCCTCTTTCTGCTTAAGAATATTTGTTTTTCCACAGCACATTGTGGGTGACTGTGGGATCCCAAGCATTTCCTGTATCAACAATCAAACTACTTCTTAGCATCTGACTCATTGTTCCAGTGCAGACATCCATGGGGGAACATGTCCATTAGAATAATTTCCAGAGGTAAAACCATGTTAGCCTGCTGCAGCAAAATCAGCAAAGTCTCTTGGTGGAAATTTTTAAGACTCATGAGTCCATTATGCCATAAACTTTCATGGACCAGAGTCCATTTCAACAGATGCAATAAATATAATCCTTAATTGGCAGACATCATTGTAAACATGATTGAAGGATAGCTGGAATTTGTGAGGAAAACAAAATTCAAAATGAATAGACAGCAATGACTGCATAAAAACAAAAAAGTTACAGTTAACACAGCACTGTTGCATGGAAGCCAGTTAATCTATGCAGCGTGATTGCACAGAAGCCAGTTAATATATGCAGGTTTTGTCACAACATTAATCAAACTTCAAGATACAAAGAACGGTACTGAATATCAACATGAAGTGGCATTGGCAGTTTCATGCTGGGTTCTCTCTTTGAACCTCCACTGTTCAAGAATGCCATCTTCACATCAGCTATAGGGTGTCAAGGTATGTAGAAAAAATGTTTTCCTAGTATTTTCTTGATGTTGATATTAACTTGCCATTGCTAGGATATTTCTAAAGCTATTCAACCCAAGAATTTTTTTATTAAGGGCTACCTGCCCCAGTGCAGTCAGGTATGAGTAGTGATGGGGATTGCTTGAAGATGCAGCAAGTTGAAGCCTGCCCAACTTTCCTTAAGAGTTTATCACAAGAGACGAATCCTGTGCAGAAACTAGATTTAAAGTGAAAACAACCTGCTTTTGCGGGTTGTTTTTCATATGACGTTTGCATGAAAGAGCAATAACGCAAAAATAACCCAAATTAAAAGCCACCAAAACCTGCTCCTTTTTACTTACAGGAAATTCTGAAAGTAAAAAAGGAGTGGGTTTTGGTGACTTTCCGTTTGGGTTAATGTCACGTTATTTCTCCTTTACACAAATACGTCTGAACAACAACTTGCTTTTGTGGGGGGCGGGGGGGTTCGGATTTTTAAATCCCTTTTCTGCACGGGATTTAAGCAATTTGCCTCCATGAGATAAGGTCCTAACTCTGTACTGCCAAGGGGTGCTGGTTGCAGGAGAAAACTTGTTTTTGATGTTAACTGAAACAAAGGACTTTACTACACAAGCTTTGGCTTCACCTCAGTCTTGCTGCAATTGGGTTATTAAGAGAGATCAAAAATATACCAATTTTGGAGCTTTTATAACCACACCTCTCTTCAATTGCATGATGTGGGCTTTTTGTGCCACCAACTGTCCCTGCACTCTCTCTTCCTGAATTCTGCCTTCCTGCCCTATGCCCTGCTTTTCTTATTTATTTTTATTTTTGTTTCTATTTGTAACATAATTCCAGAGTAATGGGAATGCAATTTCATTTTAAAAAAAATGAAAAGAAAGTGAACAGAGAAGAAATCAGGGTGTCTAGGCGTAGCAAGGGGGGGGGAGTGGGAAAGGAGGAAACTGACACCAGGTGACTGTCCAATATTGGAAGTGCCACAGACTATCACACCTGAGGAGTAAGGAGGCAGCAGCACAATTGGTGCTTATTGACAGATTTTCCTGTCAATGAAACAATGCCCTATATAACAACAGTTCAGAGGCATAGCAGAAATGGATCAGAGGCAATGTCATGCAGTATATGTACTGCCCAAGATGCTATTCTCTTGCTAATAATGTGGTTTAAAATCTGCATGTGATAAGGTCAAAAGATATTTCTGGCATAAACATTCATGGACTCTAGTACATGTCATCAGATGGACCAAAGTCCACAGGAGCTTGTGCTAGAAATTTATTTGCCTCGTTCCATCTTGTGGTATACCTTCAAATCATTTCTGATTTGTGGCAACCCCAAGCTGAACCTATCTCAGGACTTTTTTGGCAAAATTTGTTCAGAGGGGGTTTGCCTTCACCTTCCTCTGGGCCTGAAAGAGTATGATTTGCCCAAGTTCAACCAGTGAGTTCCTGTGGCTGAGTGGGGATTCAAACCCTAGTCTCCCAGAGTCCTAGTCCAGCACTCTAATCACTATATCATGCTGGTTTTCATTCAGTCCATCTTAAAGTTACTAAAATATTATTTTATAACTTTTATGCTGAAACACACTAACACAGTTGTGCCTTTGAATACTTCCAATTTGTATAGAAGTGTTCTAAACAAACAAAGGACTTTGACGAGACGTGATCACAGCCTTAATTCATTATGTCCTAGATAAAATCCCAGTCAAGGCTATTTATTGTATTATTTATTTCTAATTTTCTAATATGTCTTTCTATATCTGAATATATTCAAAGTAGCTTACCATATTGAATACAGAAAAGCCAAATTGAAAACAGCAACAAATAAAAGCATAAAAATAATTAAATAAAGTAAGAATTGAAAAGCAGCAAATTAAAATATTTCAGTTTGGAAAATACCTGCTGGGAGACAAACATTAGTCACACTCATCCTAAAAGTCTCCACTCCAAGAGAATGCTTACCTATAGTTGTTGCTATTATAATTATTATTACTGCCACACCACCTTCTTCTCAGTTTGAAACTCAAGGTGGCTTATAGCAGATTTTAAAAATAGTTTAAAATTAACAAAAAAAAATTAGAAAGTGATTGGACTAGAAAAAAATTTTAAAATCAATTAAAAAGCTGAACCATAAATAACAACCCTACAACACATAAAAGCAGGCCACATTTACCCGTATTTTTCGCCATATAAGACGCTCCGGCATATAAGACGCA
>CM034703.1:180796704-180811941 GCA_020142125.1 Phrynosoma platyrhinos
CAGCAAGGAGACTGGTCTATAATTATTCCTGTCCAGGGGATCCAGGGAGGGCTTCTTTAGGAGTGGCCTGACCGCCGCCTCCTTTAAACAAGATAGAACAATGCCCTCCCTGAAGGACACATTTATAGCATCCCGGAGGTTCTGAATGATTCGGAATTCAGTTTTAATGTTCCTTTTTGTATGTTTTTAATTGTAATCCTTCTGTAAGACATCAGAGATAAATCCTTATCTCATTGTCAGCCATTCCCAACCCTCATAGAAGTTTCCAGAAATAGCCTTTTTGGGCCCATTTTTCTCCCATGAAGCAGCTACAAAATAGCTTTGGGGGACTCACACAAACTGTGGCCACATGATTCCCATCTCTGCATTTTTATTTTTTAAAGTAAAAGGGATTGCTGAACCTCTGGCTCTAACTACTTCACAAAATGACTTTTTTAATCACCTCATTAAATATATATTTTTTTCCATCAGTTCTAAATATGGTCAAGACATTTCTTATATTTACTACCAAATCTCTTCCTAAAAATGTGAGAATGGCAATATTCAGAATTTCAGTTTCCATGTCTGTTTTGGACAAAGACATGATTAACACCTATACTTCTAGTCTGTTCCTACTTCCTGCATGTTTTCTAATAAGAAAACTTGACTTACTGCATTGGCACTGCAGAATTAATTAAAATTAAAAAGTTTGACACCACTGTAACTGTCATGGCTCAGTGCTATGGAATTCTGGGATCTGTAGTTTTGTGATCTATTTAACCTTCTCTATCAGAGAGCTCTGGTGCCACAACAAACTACAAATCTCAGGATCCTGTAGGATGGAGCCTTGACAGTTAAAATGGTGTCAAACTGCATTAATTCTGCAGTGTGGTTGCAGCAGCCTTAGATAGTTAATCATCTGCCAACACATAGTTGAAAATATCATGTAGATGTCACTACACTAAGCATTTATAGCAATTTGAGACCATTTTAATTGTTATGGTTCCATCATATGAACATTTGGAATCTGTGATTTTGTGTAGCACCTGGAATTGTCTGCTAGATAGCTCTACTACCATCATTCAGGGAACTGGACAAAACTCTCTAGGTACTAGTTTGGAAAGCCTTATGAAGCTACAAATGCCAGTATTCCATAGGATGAATTTAACATTGCCTGTTAAAGCAATATAAGTTGACAACCAATAAAGCAACTGGAACTTTTCACTCAGCCTGGGAATGAGACATCCAGTCTAATTTTATACAAAAGGAAATGTGCTGGCATGACAGCTTGGAGGATCTTTAACCTTATTAGGTTTTATGTTTAAAATATCCTATGAGATAATCAGAATTCTTTGTAGTGCAGTGAAGGTTCAGCATGGGTGTGTCCAGAGTTTCTGTAATACTCCCAGAGCAGAGGCCAAATCTAATAGTAACCTGGAACAATCTGCCTAGGTTATTCACACCTAAGGATGCCAGTTTATGATTAAGTTGGTTCAGCTGCATCTTGGGAGGGTTGCACATATCTCAGTGAAAAGCCAAACACAGATGGTTGCTATCATTGTCCCTCTATCATCCTGGGACTGTACTCAGTGGCAGTGCTGAAATTCAATATTTATGTAACTTTTTGCACTAATCGCTCTTTGCGAGAGCATGCTTTTTGGACTAAATTTTCAGCATCACCAAACTATCCAAGGCCAGGAGCATTGCTGCACAACTATTTGGAATGGCATTTTAAAGTCTGGCTGCAATGCAGGAAGACTTACACTTAACTATAGAGTTTACCACATGGGAGTGATCCTGTGCAAAACAGGGTTTTAAATAAAAAAAAATCTGCAAAAGTGGGTTGATTTTCACACGACATAAGGGTTAATGAGCATTAATGCAACATCAACCCAAATGGAAAGTAGACAAAACCCTCTCCTTTTAACTTTTGGGAAATCCCAAAAATAAAAAGGAGCGGGTTTTGTCTACTTTCCTTTCAGGTTAATTTCACATCAAGCCTGATATGCGTGAAAATCAACCAACTTTTGTAAGTCTTTTCCAGCTTTTAAATGCCATTTCTGCACAGGATTTAAGCACTCCCCCCCCCCATGTGATAAACTCTTTAGATGTAGCCATCATATATAAAATGAGTGAAGGAAACAAAAGGATATATTGAATATACATAGGTTAAGTATCCTTTATCCAAAATGCTTGGACCAGAAACATTCCATATTTTGGATGATGATGATGATGATGATGATGATATTATTATTATTATTTTGGATTTTGGAATACCTGTATTTGCATATACATAATGAAACATAATGTGTCTGGAGAGAAACTGAGAATATGTGAGATGGGAGGAGGCGTGGATTCCCACCATTTCACAGATCCTTGCATATCTCTTCAGCCATGTATCTCTCCAGCCGCACAAATACAGTACAGATACGTATTACTCTGCTTGTGTTCAAGTTCAAAAAATTTTGGATTTTGGAGTGCTTCAGATTTCAGAATTCTAGATAAGGGATACTCAACTTATGTATTGAGAAGAAAGACCAGGTAGCCCTAAAGTAGAGCCTTTGCTTCTACCTTGTTTTATCACAGGATGATAATTGAAGGAAAGTGATCCTTCACTTTCTGCAGTGAATTAGAAAACTGCCACTCAGACTACTCGATAGGGAGGCCCAGTGCTATTCCTGCTATACAGTTGTACAAATCAGCTGTTTAATTACCTCTGTAAGGGTCAGGAACAGAAACTTCCACTTCGGTATATTCCACTTCAGCATTCTCATTGTCAGCTCCTGGCCCAAAAATAGGAAGTAGATTGGGAGTGGTGGTTTTGTTTTTTGTTTTTTTAATAACTTGCTAAGTGCCTAAGACATTTTACAGGTACAAAACCAAGGCATGTATTTGTTTCATCTAATGCCTGATTTGAGTCTTTCTCCATGGTTTCAGAATCTCAAAGAAAATAGTAACCTCCCCCTCCACCAGTGATTAAAACAGATCTAGAAAGCTGGAGAAACTGTCAGAGAGTGTCTTTTCCCATAGATAGGAAGAAGAGAAGCTATCATACAGTGACTTTTTCTCAATGTCACCAAAGGCAGGAATATCTAGTTCCTACTAAGTAGCAGCACTTCACTGAGGCAAGAGTGACCTTTACCTTACACAAGAATAAGGAAACTTTAGCCCTTCGAATGCTCTGAACAACCACAATTCAACCATCTAAGGGGGCCACTGAAGACTCACCAATGGCACTACTTTTCTGTGGTAGTGGGACTGCATGCACTTGTGAGGAGCTATGCTCATGGCAGCAATGCTGCTGGTAGGGTATCCCATGTTAGACAGGGTTTTGCTGAGGAGCCAGACTAAATGTACCAAACAGCTACTGGGCAGCAGTAGTGATATGTATGTGTGTGTGTGTGACATTGGTGGAGGATTTCTCAGCAACAACAGTGGCACCATGTCTAATACTTGTTGGTATTGTGCGAAAGAAGGCACTTTAGAATGTCTTTTACCAAGAAACCCCTATGATGAGACAATCTAAAATGAAACAAGAGGTAGTGCCACAAGATGAAACTCCCATGTTGGATAGCACTCAATGAGCTGCTTCAGCAAAAGACAGCTGCAAGTAGTGTCATGGCTAATGACAGAACTGGAACCAAGCTGAAAGGAAGTTCAGCTGTTGATGTGCTCAGAGGTGAAAGGAAAGTCCAATGCTGCATAACACATATTAAAGGGACATGGAATGTGAGAGGTATGAATCAAGGGAAGCTAGATATTGTAAAACAAGAAATGGAACATATAAACATTGTAATACTTGGGGTGAACAAGCTGAAGTGGACAGGAAGGGGACATTTTGAGTCAGATAATTACACAGAAATTAAAATCCAAGAAGAAATGGGGTGGCATTAATAGGGTGGAGATGTAGCAAAAGAAGTCAAAGGATATAATGCAAAGTCTGATCAAATAATAGCTATAAGATTTCAGTGAAAACCCATCAGTACAACCATAACCCAAATGTGTATTCCAATTACAAAGGCAAAAGAAGAAGAAACTGAAAATTTCTATGCTAGAGTCCAGGAAGAAATTGATCACACATCAAAATAGCACTTCTTGTTAATCACAGGTGACTGGAATGCAAAAAAGGAAACAGAAATGAATAAAAGATTGAGGGAAATTTGGCCTAGGATAAAGAAATGATGCAGGAGAGCAACTGACTTAATTTTATGAGACCAAACATTTGTTCATCACAAACACATTTTTCAAGCACACAAAGAGGCAACTTCATACATGGACATCACCTGATGGACAATATAGAAATCAGATAGACTACATAATTGGAAGTGAAAGCAGAAGATGAAGAAGCTCAATTTTCTCTGGAAAAACAAGACAAGGAGCAGATTGTGGCACAGACCATGAAATACTAATATAAAAAATTTGAGTAAAGCTAAAGAAGAACACTAAACCAACCATCAAGCCAAAATACAACTTGAAGAACATCCCCATAAAGTTTAAAGATAATATTTTTTAAAAAAAGATTTGCACCATTAAGCCTAATTGACTGGGAGCTAGAAGAATTATGGACTGAAGCTAAGGACACTTGTCAAGGAGGAATCCAAAAAGACACTATCTGCAGCCAAAAAGGAACAGAAGCCTAAATGGATGATAGATGAAACTCTTCAAGCAGTTTAGGACAGACAAGAAGCAAAAGTAAAATGTAACAGAAATAGGGTTAGAATCCTGAATGCAAATGTTCAGTGACATGTGCACAGGGACAAACAGAACTACTCTAATAATCAATGAAGAGAAATAGAAGATGACAACAAGAAGGAAGAACAAGAGACCTCTTCCACAAGGTCCAAGAAATCAAAGAGAAGTTTAAACCTAGAGTAGGGATACCCTGAATGCAACTGTTCAGCAACTTGTGTACAGGGAGAACTACTATATTAATCAGTGAAGAGAAACAGAAGATTACAGTAAGAAAGGAAACACAAGAAACCTATTCCACAAGATCTGAGAAGTCAAAGAGAAATTTAAATCAAGGGTCGGGATGCTCTATAACCATCAGGGGAACACATTACATGACCAAGTAGAATAAAAAAGACAATAGAAACAATACATGGAAAAACTATATAAAAGATATTAAAAGATGCATTCAAGGAAGATGGATATGAAGATGAGCCTCCAGTTTTAGAAGGTGAACTGGAAACTACACTCAGAGCATTAGGGAATCAGGAACAGATAGCATACCAACAAAACTGCCCAAAGCTACATAGACAGAATCAGGAAAGGAGGAGGCACTGGGGATCATATTGCAAACATATGTTGGATAATTAAGCACACCAAAGAATTTCAAAAGAAAATCAGCCTGTGTTTTATAAATTATAGCAAAGCTATTGATTATATAGATCATGAAGAACTATGGATTACACTGAATGAAATGGGTGTGCCACAGGATTTGATTGTCCTGGTGTGTAACCTTTACTCAGGACAAGAGGCTCCATCAGGACAGAATACAAAAAATGGAATGGTTCCCAATTGGCAAGGGGATCAGGCAAGGCTGCATTTTATCACCCTATCTGTTTAACGTGTATATTGAATATATCATATGTAAAGCAGAGTTAGAGGAAAGAGGTACAAAAATTGGAGGAAGGAATATCAACAACGTTTGATACACAGATGAAATCATACTAGGAGCAGAAAATATAAAAGACTTGCAGTGATTGGTGAAGAAAGTCAGGGAAGAAAGTGAGAAGGCAGGTTTACAGTTGAATATTAAGAAAAAATAATAATGACCACAGATAATTTACATAACTTTAAAGTAGATGATGAAAACAATGAAGTATTTCAAGATTTTCCATACCTTGGCTCAGTCTTTAATCAGAATGGAGACTGCAGTGAAGTAATCAGAAGAAGACTTGGTAGGCCAGCTATGAAGGAATTAGACAAGATCCTGAAGCGTAAAGATATATATTTGAATGATAAATTTAGGATTGTCCATTCCATTGTATTTCCAGTTTCTATGCATGGTTGTGAACTGAACAGTTAAGAAAGCTGATAGGAAGGAAATGAACTAATTTAGATGTGGTAAAAGTGATGAATTCTACACATGCTGTGGAATACTAAAAAGACTAATAAATGGGTCCTAGAGCAAATCAAACCTGAACTCTTCCTAAAACCCAAGATGACCAAATTGAGACTTCGTGAATATCATGAGAAGGTATTCCTCACTAGAAAAGACAATAAAGCTTGGGAATGAAGAGGGCAGTAGGAAAAGAGGAAGATCACATTCCAGATATATAGTGTTACGATAACTGATTTGATATAAGGACCCCTTTTGGGGTCCTTGCCATGACCTTGGGCTGGGATGAGCCCCTATCGCCATGAACTCAAGGTGTGCACATCACATAGGCACCTCAAGGGTCACATCTGCATTTACAATAATTTGAAGATCAAAGGGGCCAGGTCTAGGAGCTGCTAAGCAGGACATTCACACCTAGTGGAGTTATGAGTGCCAGCCAGGATGTGTCCAGCTGAAGATGAGATAGCATTAATATCCTATCTCCTCTCCTTGGAAATTGTTTACTTCAAAGCATAGCAATCATAATCCTTTGATATACAATAGCAACTCTTCGCCTCAGGCTAGGTTTAAGGGTATAAATGCTCCCCAGAATCTCAGGCACATTGGGGTCTGGCTAGATTTCATGGTGACACTGTGCCACCGTGAATTCTGACTGGAGTCCCGGCTCTTTCCGTTGTCTTTTCCTTTCATAATGGTTGAGTATATCCATCTTCATTCATTGTTGGAGCAGCCTCCTTCAGGTAATTATCACCGTTAGAAAGCCTTGTGTTTCCTATCCAAGCTAACTACTTTACTCCTGAGTTCCTGTGTGTATGACTGTATGTTAGAGTGTTTTTGTATGTTTGAATCCCCAAATAAATAACAGTTCATTGGAAAACTTTGTTTCTATCAATCTATTTCCTAGCCACCTCTGTAAACATAAAAGATCCCATAGGAGATTTGTACTTTAGTAATTCCCCAGGTTCAAAGTCTTCATTACAATAGGTTCAATCAAGAAGTCACAGCCTTGAATCTGCAAGACCTGAGCAGAGCTGTTGACAGAGCTGTAGGTGACTTGGAGGTCTCTCAGAGTTGCCATAAGTCAAAGTCAACTTTATGGCAGTTAACAACAAGGGGGCTGATAGGAACTTTAGATCAATCCAGCCAGAGACCCAAAATTCCCCATTCCTGGTATAATAATAATGGGAAGTCATTAGTGCTAGAGTAAATAAGATAGGAGTGTTTTAAAGGCCCAAATCTGGGTTTGTTGTGGTTCTTCTCTTCATCTGCTTCAAAGGTATAGTGATAGCCAAGGCCTAAGAGCCAGATCACTTATTTCTAAATATTGTAATTGCAGCACATGGAGGGCATTTCCAGCAGATTTTAAGTGATATTATAAAATGTGCTTTTATTTGTGAAGTCATAGGCTTTCATGGCTGGCATCCATAGTTTTTTGTGGGTTTTTCGGGCTGTGTGGCCATGTTCTAGAAGAGTTTCTTTCTGATGTTTTGCCAGCATCTGTGGCTGGCATCCTCAGATAAATTTATTTAGTGCTTTTATTTATTTGTTTGCTTTTTGAACTGTCTGGGCTGGAATCCAAGACGTCTTATAATATAATTTTTTTAAAGCAAGTGACAACAAAATTGCAATAAATTATAAATATTAAAATACAATTAATCAGTTATAATATGATCATGCAGATTAAGTAAAACATAGTTTTGAAACACCTGAATGATAATAAATTTTAAAAATGTTAATCTATTTATTACAACTGTTGCCTATACTGGATAATCAACTGCAAAAGCATGCCTGAATAGAAAGATCTTGGCATGCTGGTAAAGACAACAGGGAAAGGCTCAGTCCAGCCTTCCTCAGAAAGGAGTATCACAGTCTAGAGGGCACCACTGAAAAGGTCCTCTCTCACATCCTCACCAAAGCTTCTCTAAACATTAAGAAATGAAAGACATTCTCCTCCCATAGGTCTCAAATTCTGAGCAACCAGTATGAGAGAACACAGTTTCAAACAGCCTAGTCTCACGATCAAAGGGCTCACTAATCTCAGCCTCTTACTGAAGAGAGTCTGCCCTTTATTTAGGATTCTGATACAAGAGGAAGCAATCTCAAATACACAATTGTTATTACATTTTATTTATTATTAAAGTTAGATCCCCACCATTCAAATACATTTTCCACAGCAAGTTAAAGGAAGCCATACTAATGAATTCTGAGTGTGTGAAACCTTATGACTTATTTTTGGTTTGTCATATTCCACTTCCTCAAATTTGGGCATCTAATGTGCATATTATGCAAATTGTTCAAAATTATGTACAATATTATAATTTTCACTCTAATTATCCACATTAGGCACATTCTTAGTGTCATGCAAATAAAATAATAATATTAATATGAACATTTTGTCAAACATGGCACTTGCAGTGGTATTCTCATTAGATCCTTCCTACTCACCTCACCTTCTGATCCTAAAACACTTGTCTTCTTTGCTGGTTACCTGTCACTACTTGCTACCTGGCTCTTCCCTCCTACTCTCTTGTCTCACCTTCTGCCCTCACAAGGCATCGCTCTGGATGTGATCAAAACATGAGCAACAGAAGTAAGATTTGTCACATTCAGAGAGAATTATGTCTGGCACAGCAACCTCACTTGAAAAAAGCATTCCTGGTTACTGCAACCCTACTTTCATAGACCCAAGTCCAGAAGGACATCAAGGTGTAAAATTTGTATTTTAGTGGAACTGCAACCCCAACTTGCACTAGATCAATGTCCCAATTCTGCTCTGCTGACTTGTTTGTTTTATGTGAATCCTTGGTCATCCTCACACACCCTAAAAAACCCTAAAAAAACCAAAACAAAACAACAAGCAAACAAACACTAAAACCCCAAAACCTTCTAGACATTGGTTCAACAAGCTTTCTAGGAGGTAATGTGTGATATCAGTCTACCCACAGAACCTTAGCTCAGCCCTTTGGATAACTTTATCCAGTGCCTTCATGTAAATGTTGAAAAGCATAAATGACAAAAGAGACCCTTTCATGTACTCTGCAGACTATAGACCACTATTTTAAAATCCAAGTGGTATCATGCACTTAACATTTTGGTATTCATCTTTGTGAACCATACAAGCAGAATTGAATCATTCTAAGCTGAAGAAAATAAATTCTCTGTTTTAATACCCCAAAGAATATAATCTCTTGAAAGGGAGAGATAGAAATTAATATATTAAATATCACCTTTATTCTCTTCTTTTGAGTTGATGTGATTTTTTTCATCATCTTCATTATAACCTGGTTCCACAAATAAAAATAAAATAAATCAAAACAATGGAAACAGGATGAGATAACAGAAGGAGTAACAGTCACTTCTAAAATAGCTACTTTTCCTCTCAAAACACAATATTTTTTTATCATTATTAATCATAAATCAGCCGTGCGGTTGTCCTCCACATTTCCAGAGTTACATGACAGATCGACCCCCCCCCCCTTTCTCTAAGGTAACTGTAACTAGCTTACTCTGGTCTGCTATCAATACTAAGCAATGCAAAGGAGAAGGGTCTCTGACACAAGGACTCATACCAAACAAGATCATAATGAATAAACAAATCTCAAGTAAATCATAGAAACAGTATATAATATTTCAAAGTGTTAATACTAACAGCCCCTGGAGATAACAAATAAACCAAGGCAAATAACCACAAAAATGCAGGCCTAAACAGAATTCCAAGAACTCATAATATATATTACAGAACTCATGGAGAACTACTACATCCTGTCTTAACGTGTTAAAATGACACACAGACAGAAACATCATTCATATGTATTGAATCTATGTGTGCTGACAAAGTTTTCCCAACAGGTCTAGATAGAGTATGCAATCATGCATAGACTGGATACATAGACTTTGTAGTTTTACGTGGATGAGTTACAAAGTTTTGCCATTATGCATAGATACATGCACAGAGCTGAGAGAAGAATGTAAACATGTTGGAAATGTCCCACCTCAATTGCTACTTAAACGTCTCCGCTTAAATGTTAATAAGATTGTTGCAGGCAGAGTGGACGTGACACAGCTCTGTTGCAAAATCCCAGGATTTGCCCATCTCTAACTAGGGATGGGGAAGCAGAAGACTTGTTGTTGTGTGCCTTCAAGTTGCTTCTGACTTATGGCAACCCTTAGGTAACCCTATCACATTGTTTTCTTGCCAAGGTTTGTTCAGAGGGAGTTGAGAAAATGTGACTTGCCCAATGGTTTTCTTGGCCAAGCAAGGATTCAAACCCTATTCTCCCAGAGTTCTAATGCAACACTCAAATCATTGTACCACACTACCCTCAATTTTAAAAATTCATTTATTGGGTCTAGATAATAACTTGATTCAGGGATGGAGATGATATATCTGTGGACATAGACATAAGAATAGAAAGTAATTAATAATAAACTACCATAAAAGAATTCTCTTTCATTATTCTGTCCTAATGTCAGCTTCTCACCCATTGAATTGGTTGCTGGCATGGAACTAAAAAAAAAGGATAAATACAAGATTTAGAAGGAAGCACTGATACATCAGCAATTCAAATTCATATCTGATATGTCACTGAAGACATGCATTCAAAAGGATTATTGAGTGTTCACAGATACTTCTAAAGCTAAAGCTTTGTTATGTACTTTCAAGTCAACTCTGACTAATGGTGATCCTCAGATGAACATATAATGGGATTTTCTTGGCAAGATTTATTCAGAGGCTTGCCATTGCCTTCCTCTAAGACTGAGGTTGCATCTGCATTGCAAAAATAATCCAGGTTAACACTACTTTAACTGCCCTGGCTCAATGCTATAGAATTCTGGGAAATGTAGTATGTTGTGACACCAGAGCTCTCTGACAGAGAAGGCTAAATGTCTCACAAAACTAGGGACTCATTCCCACTTACATTTAAACCGGTTTGTGATTTGCCTTCACTCCGTGTCGGTGAATCAATTCCAAAAGGTCCATTGTTCCCCCTATGAAAGCAGATCTTTTCATTATTCCTTTTTAATTGCTTCTTTTTTGGCACTATTGTCATTCCCACTAGTTTGCGCCACTTCAAAATGCATGTCAATCATATGCAAATGGCAACACGGTGAGGACAGGCCATTCCAGGCGCTGAGTGGGGCAACTTTAGCAACTGAGCCTTCCTCTGCCCCTCAGCAACCCAGGCTGCTCAAGCACACCATTTCACCTTTGAGCAGCCCGGCTTGGGAACTATATATATATAATTATTTTTTTAAAAAATTGACAGAATATGTGATCAATTGGTTTTGCAACTACTTGCCTTGCTGAGCTGCAGTCTGCCCATAATTGCAAGTAGTTGCAAATACAATGGATTGCATATTCTGTCAATTTTTTAAATATATAATAATGTGACCATAGGTCACACCACAAGCACAAAGGCAGTGCTGGGGGGGGGGGGGGGGAATGACTGATTTCCCAGAAACTGAGGAGGGATCATAAACATCCCTATGCCATTAGTCCTTCCCCTCCAGTATGATTTGATTCAGATCTGTCGTTCCCACTTGTTAAACACACTTCAGAATCGATTCTTTTCAAAAGAGCCACCAAAAAACTAGTATCGGGAAACAGTGGGTTTTTTTGCGTTTGCCTCACTTCATCGTGATTGAAACCAAGCACTGTAGGATCAGAATCGGATTCAAGTGGGAACGATGTTCATATAACCCGATCAGCAATCCGCTTTAAATCATAGTGGGAATAAGGCGTACAATTCCCAGAATTCTATAGCATCTATAGCATTGAGCCATGGCAATTAAAGTAGTGTCAACCTGGATTATTTCTGCCATACAGATACAACAAAATGTGATTTGTCCAAGGTCACAAAGCAGTAACCTTAATTTAAACCCTGCTTTCACAAAAAACTCATACTGCAATGCCATGCTGCCTTCTAATGTTGTGTACTGCAATCAGACTTACAAACTTGCCTTCTCTCAGATCTTTTGCAAGTATAATATAGCTTGGCTGAATCCAAGTGGCTAAACTTTTTTGAAATATAAAGACAAGGAAAATCATCTTGGAGGTTCTTATTATAAACTGTGCTGTTGTTATAAATAAATATATTTATATTTATATTTATCTGATTATTTTATATTTATCTAAATAGGCTTACAAAACACAATAAAAACAAAATGAATGCAGAAACAAAGTACTTGGAAACAAAACAATTCATTTACTTGGATCCTTAAAATGAAGTCATTCTCCAGCACGTTTTGTTCATTAAAAGGGTTTAAACCAACTCAAATTGTACCTTGCAACAAAGGTCTAATGTGTGCTGAAGGCATTCCTTAGATGTCTGCTGTTAGAACTGAACCATACCTCAATTTCTTCTTCCTTGACTTTTTTAATGTTTGCAATATGTGTGTGTGTGTTTGTGTGTGTGTATTGCAAACATTAAAAAAGTCAAGAAAGAAGAAATTGAGGTATGGTCCAATTCTAATAGCAGACATCTAATTGCGAAGATAAATAACACATACAGGCATATCTCATCATATTTGTTTAAAAGGTCTTACAGTTATGAATAAGAAACCAACCTACCTAGCCAGCTCCAAAGAATTGCCTTTAGCTTAATAAAAATAAAAATAAAAATAAGTTACTGAAGTATACAGCAGACGTAGAAAGACAACTGTGCAAGAACATTTCCTGGTTAACAATCCCTATTCAGGTGTTTGACTTACGTTCCTCAATACCTCTATTGACATAGATCAAGCATACTACTACTGTTGGAGAAAGTCAGTGTGCTAGCAGGTCTCACTGCTTACCAGCAGTGCTCAAGTGGTTGGTGCACAGATGCAAAAGCACAGCACATTCAGCCATGTGAAACACAATAATTGCATTAAGTAGAGACTTGTCTTGTGTTCCCTCTTGCATGTAGCCTAGAACTGGACTTATGTTATTCATTTTATAGCCATCCATTTTCCTGATATGGAATCCAAGGCAACTCACAGCATAGGCTTTTGCCAAGTTTCTTCATAGGGGGTTTGCTATTGCCACTGCCACCCTCTGAGGCTGAGAGAGTGAGTCTTGCCTACGATCACCCAGCAAGATTCGAACCCTGGTCTCCAGAGTCATAGTCCAATGCTCAAACCACTACACCATGCTGGAAAAATAACTAGCATTATATTACCTATGCTTACAGAACCACACTCTTAAATTCCAGCCATTATTCTCAGATATACTTTTTTTTTTGCCCTAACAGTGCAACTCAATGCCTGTAGCAGGTAGGCCACGTGAAATATTTGGAGCACCAGATGTCTGTATAAATAGATATGCCACTTGCATAAAATTATACCATTAACCCAAGACAAACATAACATTGCCTGATTTCTCAAACATGGTTAGGAACCTGAGCACACTCAACAGGTTCATGCATTCATTCCCCTTTCTTCTTGGACACTGATCCTCCCCTTAAACTACTGGAGTTACTAAGGTCCAAAACACACTGCAGAAATATTCCAGTTTGGGACCACTTTAAATGTCTTGGCTCAGTTCTAGGGAATCCTCTGAATTATAGTTTATTGGCACCAGAGCTCTCTGACAGAGGCAGCCAAATGTCTTCCAAGACTACAGTTCCCAGAATTCCTTAGCACTGAGCCAGGGAAGTTAAGGTGGTCTCAAGCAGGATAATTTCTGCAGTGTGTTTTGGACCTAAGTCATATTACAGATATATGTCTCTATTAGGATTTTCACTGTTAGCAACCATAGCCAGATTTGGGATTGTAAATTTTAGTTTTGAGCTAACCATAGTTAACAAAAAGTGCCAATGCAGAAGCTGCACCACAGTTACCAGAAAATAAAAGTCAGAAGATTTGAGAGAAATGGGGGAGGGGAGGAAAAGAGTAAGATAACCTATGGGAATTCTTGAAGCTGAATGTTCATACGGGAAGTAGAAAGATCATCCCAATAATCAGAAGATTTCACCAAACAAGGGGAAATTAAAGAAAATGGTTTACCTTTTGCCTTCTTGGAACAGAACCACCAGAAAGCTCCAATGGCAATCCCAATAAGAATCAGAGTAACTGTCACGATGAGCCATTTCTTCCATGAAGCCAAAACAACTAAAAAGTAGGGAAAGCGTGTCACGATTCAGTCATGACATAACTTCAGTTTCAGCCACTGCAACACTAATCCTCAACTAGTCTCAAAGGTGTTACAAGATCCTTTTCAATACTGATTTCCAACACAGCTATATCTTTGAATTCCACTAATTCCACTAATCCTCATTGAAATATGTGGATTTATAGCCCTAAGTGTACCTATATACCTATGTGGATTTGTAGCCTTAAGTGTATGAATGGATCTCTTCATACACTTAGGCTACAAATCCACATAGGTAAGAAGAAATTGCACATACATTGAGACCACTCAAAAGATCATTACCATAGGTTTTCATTGACAACACGATTGTTGCTCTACAGCAGGTCCACCGGATCTCATTCTGTTGCAGTAATCTTAAAATGAAGGTGACTACATTGATGGATCTCTCAAAGCAGTTACTTCCCACAGCAGCATCACCACCCACTCAGCCCTGATGTGAGTAGTAGACACATTGATAGACCTGTTCCTGTAATTTCCCCCAAGTTAATATCCCTGCAGAAACATGGGACTGATCCATGGAAGAAAGATAGCAACATAAGCACTGTTGAATCCGTGCCTTTGCTTGATTCAAATGAACATGAAAGTTATCCTACTGACATACAGTATCCATTTGAGACCATCAACCAGCCAACATTTCCCATTAGATTCTGATTCTGCTTTAACTTCATCATGGCATCTACTAATGTTGTAGAGACACATCCAGAGGGAATGTGCAATGGAACACAAATCCTTTTAAGAAAACAGTAAAGCATTTCTTTCTTCCTCTCATTGTCCAGAATACACACTTTGCTTGTTTTCTGCTACACTTCTATCAGAAGCAAAAATAAAATAAAATAAAATAAATTGATGTTTTTATCCCCTAGAACATAAAATACTACTGGAAATCAAAAATCTTCTCCTCTTCTTTAGAAAGACCACCAGCACTACTGCAACGGGGTGTGCCTACTTTTATTGTGACACTGCTGCCTAGAGATTGTGCCCATGCCATCATGGATGGCATGACATAATAACTCTTCCATTCCTTGACATGTTGTCACTTTGAAACTTTTTAAAAAGATTTTCT
>CM034703.1:180817265-180831788 GCA_020142125.1 Phrynosoma platyrhinos
TTAGCTACTCCTCCTAATTTGGTGTTGTCTGCAAATTTGATAACTATTTGATAACTATTTATCCTCCTCTAACCTGACTTCCTCTCTTCTTCCTACTCCTGCCTCCCGCCGCGCCACCCCTTCTTCCTCCCCCTCCTCCACCTGGCATATAAGATGACCCCCAACTTTGGAGAAGATTTTCCAGGGCAAAAAAGTAGTCTTATATGCCAGAAAACTTGTTCTTAGGGTTTTCTTGGCAAAATCTCCACAGGGGATTTGCCATGGCTTTTCTGGGGCTGAGAAAGTGTGCATGCATATATTTTTAAAAATTTTATTTATTTTTTAAAATTATTTATTTATTTATTTATTTATTTTTGGTGCTTCAGCCCCCCCAATTGTCTGAGGGACAGCAACCCAGCCCCCAGCTCAAAATGGTTGCCTCCCCTGGTCTAAAGCACTGAATGACTGTTCTGAGCAAGTGTCTCAAAAGCTTTTTGGATTGTGCCTGTTTTACACCCATCAGAGTTCCTTTTAATAATAATCTTTAGTATGGATAAAAAATATTTTTACTAAGAATAAAAATATTTACTCTTGTAATCAATAGCTAATTGGGCTAATACTTTAAGGTTGCAATCCTATACACTGGAAGTAAAACCCACTAAACACGCAGTTCAAGATGTTTTTCAAACCCAGGGAGTTGTAGTGCTAAGGATTATTTTCAGCCATCTCATTGGACATGTGAGCATGGTAGTGAATGTCTCTAATGCTCAGTTCAGTGGTAATTAATCCACTCGGCCTTTTATTCCAGAATTTAAAGGTGCTATTCAATGGGTTGAACCTATGGGGAGGGCAGGTTTACCACCTTGAATAACTTCTTTAAAGCTTAAAATCCAGAGCAGTTCTACCTCATCTCTGGCTGTCACTGTATATCAGGCCAGATTTGTTTTTAAGATTTGAGTCCAGCCTACTACTGGTATGCCACCCAGTTTCCTGTCACCTGGTAGCCATGACTCTGCAGAAGTGAAGTTTGCTGACTTCATCTCCTGGCCTTCTGTCATCAGCTTCTTGTGACTCAGGACTCTTCAAATGATGAGTCATCATGTCTTCCAACTGAACTCAGGTTACCTTTTTACCTTTGCTCCAGTTTCATGCCCTAGCCATTTACTCTGACAATGCAATATTTACACACTGCTGTTGTGCCTTGGATGCCTTTTTATGAGGGCAATAAACTAAATTAATTAGACTAAAATATCAGGAAACATTTAATCTCATCCTCTGTGAATTAGTAAAGAAATGGACAGGTGCACTAGGCCAATTTTAACAAAAATAAATAATCCAGAGTCCCCTCATAGGTGTTGTGGTGTCTTCTCATCTATGAGAAGTAACAGCAGAAGTTAGAGGCAGTAGAAAATGCGAAAAAGTTATTTCTTAATTGGGCCGTGATGATTGTGTTAATAAGAATAGGCATCAGAAGTAAAGCCAGCAGCAGGAGGAATACTGAGTTTGAATGAGGATCAACAAGAGTGAAGGAGTCACTCCCACTGTGTAGGTTAATTAATAAGAGGACACTAGGTTGAGTAACTCCTCTATAGAAACTTATATTAAATAAAGGACACGGTTTATATTAATGTGAGGTTCATATAATTATACAAGCAGTGCCACCTGAAATGGTGTTGACATAAGCACCAAACTCTGCAACATTTATAAGTGTTCTGGTATTATTATTATTATTATTATTATTATTATTATTATTATTATTATTATTATTATTATTATTATCTTTTAAAGTCAGTTACTGAATTAGTGAATTGACAATATAATTTAAAAGGTACTTTCATATAACCAAGATAAATGTGGTCATGGTCTAAGTTTAAGCCAGACATATTCCACAAACAAGCTACTGTTATCTTAATATGTGCTGGGCATTCTAGTACTTTTTATCAATTGAAGCTCAGATACAGCTTGGGAAGCTACCCAGAATGATGTGAGCCTCTGACACTTCTTCATTTACAGAGGAAAATGCAAGCATTCTACATGGGTTGTTATAATAAGCAGGAAATATGATGTACCCAGTTTGACAGGGATAGTATTCTCACTTTTCTAGCTGTCATCTCACTTTTCCAGCTGCTTTTAAAACTTCCTAGTTGCTTTCTCCATTAACCCATTAATCATTTCGTTCCAGATTAAATGATTTAATAGTTTTATTTCCTATTACAGAAATGAACACCCCAGACAAAGAAATAGGTATAACTCGCAGCTCCCCATGGCTACAATTATCGCCCTAGGTTCACCAACAATTGCTTACACTGTAAGCCAAGATCTTGAAAATGTCCCTGGGTTATTTGTGTGGAGTCTTTAAACCCCATCTGGGTAATCAGAAATGGATAAAGTGGCAATCTGGGTCTTTACATATTAGAGGCTGAATGAAACATCACATGCACTGTAGCAGCAGCTAGTGGCTTCCATATCAATGAGGGCAATAAATCCACTCTGAACTTTAAAGGAGTTAGCCAAGATCCTGAACCTTATCCCTCAAAGAGGTTCAGCACCCTGGAGAGCTACTTTTCACCACCCAAGCTGCTACTATGTTTAGTGCACACATGCATGTGCAGCCACACATTGCATGTGAAGTTGGAGAGGTGGAATGCTATCTCCTTTGTGGGGTGGGAGGAATGAAATGGAAAGCATGGGAATAATGTGTAGAGAAATGGTAAAACTCTTACTCCCCTGTGCAATCACCCTTTTTGAGCTGCCCCTGCACTAACTGATGAGTGGCTATAGAGTGTGAGAGAGGCACATTGACCAGAACTCTCACCTAAGTCTCAAGACATTCAGTTGACAAGATTCATACGCTAACACCTAGGCACTCTAAGCACATGCTTACAGAATCAGAACCACAGGCCTGGAAGGAACTAAAAGGAGACTATAAGATTCTTCTTCAACTGTGGTGCCCACAACTGGACACAGTATTCCAGCTTGGATCCAGACTGTCTGAAAGACCTTATCCTCTTCAATGAGCCTTCCCAAATTTTAAGATCTTTGAAGAAGGGATTTCTCTCTGTCCATCCCCAGCTCTCTGTCTCCATGAAGGAGAGAGACTGCTCAGTGGTTGCTCCAACTTGCAGAATTTCCTCTCATGGGTATGCATTTGGTGAGGAAGAAGAGAGAGACTGCTCAGTGGTTGCTCCAACTTGCAGAATTTCCTCTCCTGGGTTGTCCCTATCCCCTTTCTGGCAGGCAAATATTTTTTATATACTGTATCGACAAGTCTTCAGATATTAAGTTACTTTAGCTGAACACTCCTTCTAAAGAGCTATACTGTATTATGATTTTATGTTTTTATCTGTTGTGAATTAGTATTTTTAATATAATTGATTGTTTATTTATTTTACTTTATTAAACTGAATAGGTATGTTAGTGTACTTTGTTTTTAATTCGATGTGAGCTGCTTTAGGTCCCATGCTAGAAGAAAGGGAGGGGAATATAAGTAAATAAATTCTAGGTAAGCTCTGTTGAAAACAGAATAGAGGGATATTATTACTTCTCTCAGCTTAATTCAAAAGAAAAGACGAAAGGAAAAAAGACAGAGAAAGAAAGAAAGAAAGAAAGAAGACTGAGACAGAAAAAGTTCTTACCAGTCACCACCACATTTACTACACTGATTTTGGAAACGCTCCCCAGTTCCGCTTTGCATGTGTAATTGTCATTATCTTCCATGGTAGCTATTTTGGAATATGTCACCGTCTCTCTACCCTTTGTGCTGTTAAGGATGGTTCTGTTCTTCTGGATCAGGATCTCCGTCTGAGCCTGAGGGCTCAGAACAGTTGTACATTCAATGTCAATTTTATCTCCTTCTGTAATATTCTGTGGTGGGCGGATAGTTATTTTGGGATTGGAAAATGGTTCTGCAAGGGAAAGATAAACAAAACAAAGCATACATAAAATATAGTAAAGAATGTTATAGGACTTCACATTCTTTAACATTCAAAAAACATTCTACCAATGCAAAAGAAATCTATCAAGAATTACTTGATTTAAAATGCATGATTTGGGAAAGGAAAGACTTCAGGAATGAATCCACTGCCAAAAATTATATTGTTCTTCCTGCCAATGTTTAAATCCCAGAGTAAGTGACATGGGGTTGTTTAAAATAATAGTTTAATTGTTACTTCTCAAATAATGCAAGGCAAATAGGGGAAAAAAAACAGCATTCAGCATAGCAAAGTCACGTATCTACTTTTAATATTTTAACATCCCACCCCTACCCCAAAGAATACAATGACAACATTAAACATGTAACAAAGTTTGTTTTGCATAATCAATAAGTATGAGGATGTACCAGTGACAGGTAATGAAAATAAAAAGACAACTAGTATGATACAAATTATTGAAGACTGTGTGCCTTGGTCACACAGAATGCAAGGCAGTTCTGATTTAAGGAAGAAAGGGAACAAGTGAGGAAGATGCTCAGAAGGCTCCCTGGCTTCATACCTTACTTCTCAGCAGCTCCTCTTCCCAAAGAGGTTTCTCATGGCTGGAGCTCTGAAACAAGAAGTGAGCCTCACTAAGAGGAAGAAAAATATTTGGGAAGAGCTTGCTGCAGAGAGGGAACCCCCCCCTCCTCCCTTCTTCACCGTCTGTGGACTCCCTGTCTGGCCTGAATCCTATCCATAGTCCCAACTACAAGAGACCCATGAAATTAATTGTTGAGTGGTGAGTCAACATATATGTAATTCCCATTTAGTTCAATAGAATTCAGATAGAATTCTGATAGAATTCAGTGCTCTATATGACTTTGTCACGCTGAATATACAAAAAACAGCATGCTTATGTCTCTCATCTGTCCCTTAGGCTCTTCTACCTAAACTTGTTTTTTCACAGAATCATAGACTTGGTATAGACCACAAGGGCCATGTAATCCAATCTCCTGCCATGTAATTTGTAATTTTGTAATTTTTATTGTAATTTAAAAATTCAATTATATTAATTATCACTGTTGTTTTTTACTGTTTTTATCACTTTTTATTTTGGTTTTATTGTTATGTTTTAGCCTTGCTGTATTTTTCTTTTCATTTTCTCTTTGTGCTCCTGCCTCGATCCACAGGGAGAGGCAGGAAATATAAATAAATTATTATTATTATTATTATTATTATTATTATTATTATGTAGGAATGCACAACCCAACACAAGGTTTACTCCTCTAGTCATCCAAAGGATGTTTGGAGTATGTGTAACTGAGAACATAGGTACTGCTCTGCAGAATCAGAACAATGAACATCCTATAGAATCCTGGGATTTGTATTTTGGGGAGGCATTCAGCATTCACTGTCAGAGAGCAATAGTGCCTCCTCAAACTACAGGATTCAATAGGATGCAACCATAACAGTAAAAGTGATGTCAGAGTGCTATAATTGTGCAATGTGGATGCAGCACAAGGGTGGTGGAAGAGAGTTTGGGATTTTATTTTATTTAAAAAAAACCATATTTTTAAAACTTATGAATGCTAATCATTCCCTTCTTAAAAAAATAAATAAATAAGAATAACTCATGTTGCTCTTAACTTGTCATTTGAAGAGCCACAGGTCACTACCACATTACTTTTCCATTGCATTTACCGTATTTTTTATAATTTAACAATACAAAAATGGCCCAAAATGTTCCAAAATGACCATGCCTAAAGAACACTTCAGGAGTACAATATTACCAATCATTACATTACTTTTTAAACTTAACAACATTGTTAAGATCATTAACTCCCTCAATTATTTTTTTAATGCCAATACACCTATTGTATTATTTCAAAGGTTAGATGTGCACCGTAGCAGTCTGTTTTCAAAAGCAGCCAGACAATAATACCAGGTAATGCAACATGTGTCTGGTTTTTATGCCTATTGATTTATTTGACCTTTGAGTGATCTCTAAAAACCAAGATAGCCAAAATGTGTAAGATGCATGATGGCTCTCTTGAGTTGTAACCCTTTGGTGAACGAAGGATGCAGAATTTACTTAGAATTTACTATAAATTGTTGGGGCTGATTTGGGTTCAAAGTGCAGTTGTGTGTATATATGATGATGGGAACATATGGATCCAACTTGGAACTTAATATACATTAGCCATTTGGATATTGATAGTATTTGCACATCATGATAAGCCATAGTGTGGACTTGTTGCAAACTTGACTTTTTGTGATGTATGAATCCTACCTTTGCTATCAATACATTGTTAACCAGCTATAAACCACAATCTGAATCAATTATTTGCTGTTTATTCATGAACTCTAGCTTGTTTTGAAACCAAGGACTTGTGACATCCTAGCTTGCCACTGCTACTTCTCCCTGGCTTGTTTTCCCATAGGCCCATTCTAAAACAGAAGCTGACAAAAACAGCAAGGCGGGAACCTCCAGGTGAAGAAGGTAAGCCAATCTTCGTTTTGTTGCCTGCTGTGTAATTCAGCGCTTCAGCAATAAATCATGGCTAATGCACAGTATGAATTTCTGCCACATTTGAAAGCCACCCACTGCATTCAGTTAACACATGGAAAGACAGCATTGCAGCAGCAGACTGTGATTACCTGACTCACACTTATCATTGAAATTCACGCATACAGCCCACATCCATACAGTTTCATATGTAGCTGCCTCCATCCATGTGATCTACATCTGTCTTTGCCTAGACAAGTTGGAGCCCCTCCAACTTGCTGGAAGTTGCCCCTGCAAAGGACGTTATCACACGGGGTCTAAAGCAGTCCCATCCCCGTTGCATCCCCGTCCCATTGCGCTTCCTTTCCCCATGTCTTCACACGACGTCGCACCCATCCCCGTCCCATCCCCGTCCCATTGCGGCATCATCCGGCATCATCCCCGTTCTTTTGAATGCTGGTTTCTTTGGGAATTACATTTTGCCGTGACCAGAATGATACCGGAATGATGCTGCTTTCTGTATGCCGGTAAGTTCTGGATTGAAAAGGAAGTGCAATGAGACGGAGATGCGACGGGGATGGGACTGCTTTAGGCCCCATGTGATAACGTCCACAGTGTTCTAATGAACTCTCCTAGTTCAGGGGCAAAGCCAGCACTTCCATACAGATTCATGGAACATCTTTGAATAAATGAAAAGAGCTTAATAGTTCTGTCCATCTATTTTGTAAGATGCCATTCCCCTGCTGCCTGGGGGAGGGGGAAGAAAAGCTATGACAAATTATGGCCTCTTCCATATACAGCAAATATATCTGGAGCTTGCAGTATTTGTTATTGTCATTCTGGGAGGGGCAGGGGTAAATATCCAGATTAAGTTCATCCTGGATTACTTTCTGGTAGTTCCTTTTTAATTCTGAGACACATTTCTTAATTCTAAAACATATAGGAACAATATGTTCCCTTCTCTTCTCTTCCTTTCTTTTAAATTAACAACAGCAACAACAAAAAATTATAGAGCTACCGTGCATTAGTAATGTAACACTTTTGCACTATAAGTCTATGATTCTATTGTTGTTTTTAAGAAAAATGAAGACAGGAGAAAAATTGGCCTTCAGACAACTGATGCCCCAGTTTTTAAGAACATATTTGAAAGAGCCTAATGCTAAGAAATCACTACCAACAGCCTCTGCAAAGAATAGAATGAGTGGCTGTGGAAGCAACTAAAACTGGCAAAACTGGCAAAACCCAAGGAGTGGTATTGTGAGAACTCACACTTTTTTAGATCATTTGGAAAAGCCCTGTGACTACAATGCATATAAATATAAATAATGGTTAACACAGTAGAAGCTGTATTTTTTAAGGAAAAAAAGATGTCATGAGCATAAGAATGAATAAAATTCATTAATTAATGACAAATTAAATGAAATGTCTAGAAATGTTTTTTAAATATTAAAAATCAAACCAACTTACCAACCACAGTAACTATTGCTCTGTTACTGGGCTCTGACACTTCTTGGCCTGTAATTGAATTCATTCTGACAGTACATTCAAATCGCAAAATCTTGTCCCCTGCCTCAATGGGGAATTCAAAGTCAGCAAAGTTTTCATTTACTGGTCCCCGTGTTCTGCTCTTTATAACTGGAACTGCAGATTGTTGGATTTTATAAAATGTGAAATAAAATGGAGGTTTTTCTTCTGGTATTTCACAGCTTAAAGATACTTTTTCTCCCTCCTTCACTTGTTCTTTCTGGACAGTCAGTTTTGGTTTCGTTATTCCTTTTGGAAAGGCAACAATCATAAGACATTAATCAGAAAGTGCTCATTTGAGGGACAAATTAGATATTTCTTTAAACATTCTGAGACAGCCCTTGGGACATTGATCTGCTTTAAACAATAACATGACACCAGTGAAGCAAGTGCAAGAAACTATAGTGGGGAGTGGGGTGAGAAAATAAACCAGATGTTCACCTGTGTAAAAACAATATTATAACCAAAAGCAAATGAAGGTAGTGAAGAGCAGAAAACCGAAGTGACAACTGCATGGGACACCAATATATGTTAGAAAATCAAAGGGAAAGGAATTAGGAAAAACTTTAGTCACATTAATACAAGGGGGAAGTTGTGATGAGTGTTTCATATGTTCAAACCAAAGCTTAGAATGTAATTGCTAAGTATTAATGGATAGAGTTGCTCCTATAAAAGTAACACATTACACCATACTGCTTATGAGCAGAGACTCACATTACCTTTTATTTGTTTTAAATTTCACTTTAAAAAACAAGAATGCCCCCCAAAATTCACCACAATTGGCTGACCCCCAAAGTAACTTTAAAATAAGAAGTAAATCTTAGTTGTTAGACCAAAAGTAACAACATTAGCAGTCTTCATATTGTTTTGCAAAAATACTGATGTTACCCATTCATTGCATCAAAACATCACACACTAGAGCAGGGGTAGGCAACCTTTCCCCTTTAAGGGCTGAGGGACTTCAGCTCCCAGAATCCCAGGAGCTATTGGCCAACATGGTACTATTGGTCAACATGGCTGAGGCTTCTGGGAGCTGAAGTCCCTTGGCCCTTAAAGGGGAAAGGTTGCCTACCCCTGCACTAGAGTTACCCTGTTTATAACAAGTTAGAATGGGCCCTTTGTATCCACTGGGGTTTGGTTCCAGGACCTTCGTGGATACCAAAATCCGTGGATGCTTGTCCCATTATAAACAATGGCATAGTACAATGATGTCCCATATATATAAATGGCAAAATCAATGCTTGTTTTGTGGAATCCTTTGTTTTGTGTTATTTTGAATATTTTCAAACTGTGGATGGTTGAATCTGTGCATGCAGAATCTGTGGATATGGACAGCTAACTGTACTTCCAAGCTCTGGCATAAACAGCAGCATTGTTTTAGCATCCAGACCTATTTTTGACTAGAAGACATCCAAAGAATGAAGAAACACCTACCTTTCACTTTAACAGTCACAGAATCACTGAACTTTGTTTTCCCCTCTGCTCTCAGCGTGCATTCATATTCTCCTGAATCAGAAAACCTAGCCTTTGGGACGGTATACTGTGCCCAGGCTTGTTCTGATGTGCTGTTGAACAGAACTTTGTTGTACTTGGAAAATGAAAAGATGTAACTCAGTCTGAAGTGTTCACTCTTAATGACGTCTGCAGAACAATTGAGGGTGAGCGACTCTCCGTTCTGCACTTGGTCAGGGGGGTCGGCCCAGAGTGTGACTTTATTGATGGTGAACACTAGAAAGGAAGAAAAATGTTAGGGGCACTGAGGTTCAGCAACAGTGCAGTGAACTGGCTGCAAGTGACTCATGAGCTCCATGCCATTCATACATCAGCCAGTTCAAGAAATCCGAGTTGATTATCACAATATATTTTACTCAATTAACCAAACACTGAAGCAATGAAAGCTACATGCATTGGAATGCAAGTAAAACATTTGTTTCAAATTTATCAGTGCTGTTAGAAGATACACATAGATTTCGCATGTCTGAATGTTTCTTTGTCAGTTGCTAAGTTCCTCTTAATAGTCATTAAGACTAGAAAGAGTGAAATACTGTTATTTAAAACTGGCCAGGGTACTCGTAATGTCTCATAAGAGCAATTCAGTCACACTGTGTCAATAGGGGGGAGCTTAATGAATGTGTAATTATATGGCTCCTAACATCCCCTGATTTGATATATTCACATTGTAATGTATTTTACTTCCTATATTATGCATTGGTTGTTTTATTTCCTATTTATTTCTTTTTTTTATTTAGCATTGTAATCTTGCTGCTTACATTGTTAGGTCTTTGGACTGTCAATAAAGTACTCTACTCATACATTTTGCAGAAACTGATATCCTAGATGAAGTAGTCCCTCCTATGAAGGTAAGAGGAAAAAGAGAAGTACCTCTGCCAAGATGCACCTTGAATCTTTTAAAGTTTACAAGAACCCTGAACTATACCTCAGTTTTCTTCTGTAGGCCCTTTCAAAATGGCAAGAGAAAGTGACATGACATCATCCTTCTGTTGCAATTTTAAGAGGGACTGCAGAATAAAACGGAGGCATTTGAATTTGCTGAGGGGTGAGGTCTGGGATTTGTACAACAGAGCTCTCTGACAGACTAGGCTGAACACCTTACCAAACTACAAATTCCAGGATTCCACAGGATGGTGCCATGACAGTTAAAGCAGCGTCAAATGGCTTTATTTCTGCAGTGTGGCAGTTCACTAAGAGATACCTTAGCAATTTTGCTGTAGTTTATATTTTGATAGCATAGAATGAAGCAAGCAGCCACTTTCCAAGCAATGCCTGGGAATGAGAATATCCCTTCAACCCAATGCAGTAGGACTAGTTTACTACAGCTCCATCCTCCACAGCAACACCTTCCTTGGAAAACTGTTGGGGGGGGGGAATGGAGCTACTTTCACTGTAGCACCTCTTTAGGGGTCTGAGAAAAGGGGGTGTAGTCTTCTGATACTGGGGGATTTCTCTCCTTGCTTCCTCTGTTCCTCCACAGATCAATTTCTCCTGTGGTAAACTTTTTTGAAACCAAAGATTCTGACGTTGTTATCCTGACAAAACAATGTACTCTCTCTGAACAGGAACATTCAGTGATGTTTCAGCTACATCCCTTTGGTGACTCACCACTGTATTTCTTTATCAAACGGTGAGAGGTCTTTGAGATTAGATGAGAAAGCAGCGGTGACTCATCAGATCCTAATCTTGCTAGAAATTGTAGACTATCACCCAGCATCCCAATTCCTCTCTTAAAAGGTTTAACCAACTCTGAAATTTAAATGAGCTCAAGGGGCAGCCTCCTTCTCCCCCTCCCTAAAGAAAACCCAAAAGGCATTCACTCAGTGCTTTGGCATATTTGGATCAAAAGGGACAATCAGTTGACTAAAGCAAGGTCATGGTACAAGTATAATCATTCAGTCAATCAATTGATATAACTGATTTACATAAGGACATGATTTTATTATTATGCTCTTCCCTTTGCTGTCTTGAGTGCTGAAATTTCAAGAGCAACAATTCAGCATTGAGAGGCTTCCCAATTAATGTTTGTGCCACCTGTCAACTTAAGGCAATTCCATGAATTTCATAGGGTTTTCTTAGCAAAGAATACTCAGAAATGGTGTTTCCATTTCCTTCTTCTGAAATGTAGCTGACAGCACCTAGGATTTGTCGACAGTTTCCTATCCTAGTACTAACCAAGCTGACTCTACTCTTTACAGGCACTATCTCTTTTGATTTTCAATGTTTTTGTATTAGCAATTTTTAAAAAATATATCCAGTGTACTTGAGCAGACAATTGTATCACTACAAAAAGATATTTGTAATAGAGGAGGCAGGTCTAGGATACTCCTTGATTGATATTTATCAGCTATGGCCCTCCAGTTGTTTTGTCTTACAACTTCCACCAGTCCTAAAATACATGACCAATTATGAAGGATTGTGGAAGGTTTGGTCCAAAAGGATTGTGGGAGGTTTAGTCCACAATTGCCCAGCCCTAATATATATGAAGAATGAAATCCAAATTTCCAGAAAGTAAATGATTAATAATCACCCTACCCCAACTTCCATGTGTTAAGCTTTCTTTTAAGGCGATTTGACAGATCCTTGCAATCCGCACCTATCATGAGTTTCCAGAGTTTAGCTGTTCCCACCCTGGCAACTGCTGTTAAAAATATTGTAATATTTTTGTGGTGAAACTGGTCCTGAGGATCTTTGTAAAAACTGGCTCAGAGGAATTTTTTTTAAATAAGACTAACTAAGGGCCTCAGCAGACGGGAGGCCGTGGGCCGCCCTGGGAAGGTGCGCCGTGGGACCAAGGCATCCTCATGCCTCGATCACGCAGCGCACTGTCGGCGCCCTGGAAAGGAGCGCTAAAATAGCGGGAGGTTGTCCGCTGCGGCGGGAGGTTGTCCTCGGAGCGTCGGCTGTGCGGAGGGCTGGCAGCTCCGAGGACAACCTCGGGAGGAGGAAGGGGCACCGAGCATGCGGCTGCCCCTCCCGTTCCTTGTGCCGAGGACGGCTCTATTAGCCATCTGCCGAGGCCCTAAGATCTGATTGAATTAAATGGCTTCTTTCTGACAGAATACCAAACATACAAGAGTGCATTATAGCTTTGTAATGTCTCTATAATTATAGAGAGCCAGTATGGTGTAGTGGTTTGAGTGCTGGACTATGACTCTGGAAACCAGGGTTTGATTCCTTGCTCAGTCATGGAAACCTACTGGATGACCTTGGCCATGAGTCAAATACTCTCGGCCCCAAAAAAACTCGTGATAGGTTCACCTTAGGTTTGCCATAAGTTAGAAACTACTTGATGGCACACAGCAGCAGCAGTAACAACAATGTCTCTGTAATACCAAGGTTTGGCCCTACTATTAGGCTACTTGGTCCCACAAAAGGGCAGCAAAATATTAATAATTTAATTAGTTATTTATATATTTTCCTTGCTGGGACTGAAAAGAGATGCATATGGGATTTTCTGTTTTGGATACCAGTACAACTTGACCAGCCTTAAATACTGTATGCTTTGATTCAGAGTAGGAAAGCCAGGGGAACTATTTGCTGCTGTTCTTCAGACAGTAACAATATCTTTCACTGGCCCTTGCTAATACCCAAGAAGCTCCTACAACAGGCAAAACTGCAAGTCCTGCCCTCCTTTGCTGTACCCACTCATCCTTTCTCCCATACTTCCAGATAAGGTAACTCCAGCTTGTTCTCTGTGCTAACGGTAACAGCACAGCTTAACATTCCCTCCAAAATTGCTTGGAGGACCTCATATTTAAACAAACAACTTTAATTATAAAGGCCAACATCTTAATTTAGGATTGGCTTTTGCTGTGAAAATGAATCACATTGTATAAAATTCTATGTAGTCGAGCAGATTTCTATGTCTATATATGCCAAGGCATTTTATGGTATAACCTCAGGCAGCAATTAGTTTAGGTATTAGGTGTCATCAGCTCTAAGCATGAAGTTGTTGGGAACAGAAGGTTTTAATCCAATCACCAAACTCAGTTAGAAGAGATCTGCTGAATCAATGGGATTTACAAAAGTATAAATTGGGGCTAACAATTGCATTTAGCCCCAAATGTTTGCTTCTACCTTCTTTGCAAGACAGGGAATTTTCCCCCCGTCTTGGTGTAAAAGCTCATATAGGGCCCAGCAATGGCAAAAGGGCAGGAAATATAGGTTGATTTGAAGGCTACAGAGGAAATGGTCCTGGAAGGCAGGAAAGATATGGAGCAGAGAGAGTGGAAGCAGGACAGCTAAAGGAAAGGGGTGGAGAATGGGTAGTGTTGTAAGATATGGGCCCCTTAGGGAACGCTACTTGGAAAAGGGCAGAGGCCTGAGGAAAAGAAAAGCCCAAAGACCATACGAAGTTGACAAAAGTAGAGGGTAGTGGAAAAAGTGAGTTGAGGATGGGAAGAGCTCACACACAGGATCAGAGGAGAAGATGGGTTTTATATTGGTGGAAAGAAAGTGGTGCTTGGAAGAATTACTTTTGCAGACAATAACTTCCAGAATCCCCAGCCTGTACAGCCAAGCCCTTGCTGGGTGAAGCTTTTGAAGAATTTTAGTCCTAAAAAGTAAATTTTCCAAGCTATGCAGAAGACTGGACAGGCAGGGCATAGGTTTAGGGCCATTATCAGAGCCTGGAGAGTTACTTTTAAAAAGTAATTATATTAAAAAAAAAAACAGTAGTGAAAGGCTATGGAACGCCCTTAAAGACATGGGAGTGCCAACACATCTGATAGTCCTAATGAGGAATCTGTACTCAAGACAAGAGGCTACTGTCAGAACAGAACACAGAAAAACAGAATGGTTCCCAAATGGCAAGGGAGTCAGGCAAGGCTGCAACCGATCACCATGCCTATTCAACTTTTATCCAGAACATATTGTAAGGAAAGCAGGCTTGGACATGGAAAAGAGAGGAGTGAAAATAGGAGGAAGGAATATCAACAATCTGAGATATGCTGATGACACCATAATACTAGCACAAAACCTCACAGACCTGGAACAACTACTAAAGAAGATCAAAGAAGAAAGTGCAAAGGCACTTTCTTGAACATAAAGAAAACAAAAATAATGACCACAGAGTACTTACACACA
>CM034703.1:180837897-180853232 GCA_020142125.1 Phrynosoma platyrhinos
CTGTGGAGTATGCAGATGCCATCTTCATATTACCTCCTTCACACACATTGATTTCAGTTGCACATTGGTTGCCTGCACAAACTAAACAAAAATTAGGTAGTCTAATCTGTGAGGTAGAGAGCCAGTAGTGGTTTGAGTGATAGACTATAGACTCTGGAGACCAGAATTCAGATCCCAGCTTAGCCATGAAACCCACCGGGTGATCTTTGGCAAGTCACACTATCTCAGCCTCAGAGGAGGGCAATAGCAAACCTCCTCAGAAGAAACTTTCCAAGAAAACCCCATGATAGTGTTGTCTTAGGGTTGCCATAAGTCAAAAACAACTTGAAGGCACACAACACACACACAAGCTGTGATGTATTTCAAAATGGTCATCTGAATGATTCACAGACGAGCCATAGAAGAGTGGAGCATTTGGATGATGCACACTTCCAAAGTGGGTGGAAACTGGATTGAAGCTGCACTCCAGGCCTAAAAAACAGAGCAAAAGAACCCAGGATATTCCAACTTAGCCAGGAAAATGCACACCTTTGCAGCTGCATATAAATGTCCTGACACCAGAGTGGTTCCGAAGGAGTGATCCATCCTAACCCTAACCCTAAAGCTACATATAAATGCATCGATGCAGATGCACATTAAAAAAAGACAGAACCAACATACCCAAGCGGTCGAGGTGGCAATGCAAAAAAGTGAAAGTGTGACACCTCCAATGGATATAAGTACTACATACACAAATCAGACAATCCAAGAGGGTTATGTGGGGGGGGGGGAATGGTTGTTCTTTGCCAGCGTTTTACTGGGCACACTGATGCTCTGATGCCCTGTATTGGTGGAGGTGGATCGCAGGTGCGACTGTGTGGTTGATCAAAGGGATGGCCATCCAATGGGATGGCAACTAGGCTGCAGGCAGTTGCTGCTGGTGTGTTTGTGCAATGGTGCACATGCATGGTGGGAAGGCAACAAAAAATTTACCCAGCACCATGACTTGATGCTGCACTATACGGTTTTTTGGGCTGCCTTGGGAGCAGCTGGTGCGGACAGTGGGGTTTTGACCTGCTTCTGGAAACTGCAGGTTTGAGCTGCTTTTCCCTGCCCGTCTGTTCTATCCCTAAGTGCTAAACCCTCCTACTGCCCACCTACAATTTAAACAGCCCAGCCATTCCTTATTGTCACAGTCCAACCACCTGGGCTCTGACAATGAAAATGACCCTACCTGCAAGGAAAAGAGAGCTGCCACATGACACCTACGGACCCATTCATTGATATTTATACCTGCCTCCATCATTTTAATATATACTTGAGGGTTCCAGTTTTTAAAGGTCAAGGAATGGGAGGAAAACCTTTCCCTGTATCCAATATTTATTTGCTGCAGCCATCTCCCCTGCAGCAAGGCACTCTTTTCCAGTGTTAAGTTACATTTTTGGGCAACTCCACTGTCGACTGCTTGGGGGATTCTGGGATTTGTAATCCAAAAATCATAATTTAGATCTGGAAAGAGTGCCTGGTGTAGGCTGGTGGAGTGAGGCTACAGGAAAGCAAAGGTTGGGTGCTGAGAAGGGTTTTCTCCTCCCTCCTTGTGCTTTAAAAAGTGGAACCTTCTGCTGTGTATGAAACTGAGGCAGGTCTAAATTTAAATTAATGAGTCTGCAGCTGTCACCTGAATTTTTCTCAAGCAGGGGGAGCTAAATTTGCATATTTTATATATCTGTAAGAGATTCCAAACAAGGCAGATGTGAGTTTGCAGCAGTTGTTGCTGTAGTTCTTTGGTGTTGTTTTTTTTAAAATACCCAAACAACCATACTCTGACATTTCCCAACATCTACTGCAACATTTTTTCCACCATGGTGCAGGTTTCTTTTTAATTCTAGGAAATATCACAACAAAAATGCATACTTCCCATCCCTCTCTCCCTATTTATGTTGAGAATTCTAATGGGAAAGTGCCATTTTACAAAACTCAATTTAAAAAAAAAACACACATCAGGGATGAGAACATGTGCCCCCAAACCATAGGGCCTCCTATGCAAAAAACACCTTGTTTTTTTTAAAGCCTTTGAAAGATACTATGGCTGCTGCCATACTACAGAATTAACACAGTTTGACGCAGCTTTAACTGCCATGGCACCATCATAGGGAATCCAGGGATATGAAGTTTGCTGTGACACTAATGCTGTCTGACAAAGAAAGCATAAAACTAAAAATTCCATAATTCCATAGCATTGAGCCATGTCTGTTAAAGCAGTCTAGATACAGCCTGATAGGAGACTATACATGTGGACATCACCAGATGGGAAACACAGAAACCAGATAGACTACATAATTGGAAGTAGAAGATGGATAAGCTCTATCCTTGTGGCCAAAACCTGACCAGGAGCCAATCGTGGGACAGACCATGAACTGCTCATAACAAAAATCAGTTAAACTGAAGAAGAAAGCAAAAACTATCATTACACCAAAATATGACCTGGATAACATTTCAGATGAATTCAAGGACAATGTAAGAAACAGATTTGAACTACTGAGTATAATCGACCGGGGACCTGAAGAACTGTGGACAGAAGTCAAAGACAAAATTAAGGACGAATGCAAGAAAACACTAACAGTGGCCAAAAAGAACGATAAGAAACAATGGATGACAGATGAAACACTTCATGCAATAAAAGAAAGAAGACAAGCAAAAGCAAAAGGAGATAGGAAGAAAGCCAGAAGTATGAACACAATGTCCAGCGTCTGGCATGCAGGTATAAAGAGAAAAACTACAATAACCAATGCAGAGAAACAGAAGATGACAACATTAAGGGAAGAACAAGATACCTCTATCATAAAATCCAAGAAATCAAAGCCAATTTCAAACTGAGGGCAGGGATGCTCTATGAAGAAAAAAAGAACATAATACAGGAACAAGAAGAAATAAAAAGATGCTGGAGGCAATACAGAGAAATTCCAGATGTGCAAGCAGGACTCAGAAAAGGAAGGGGCACTAGGGACCACATTGCAAACATACAATTGCTAATGGAGCACACAAAAAAATCACAAAAAAGAATCAGCATGTGTTTCATAAACTACAGCAAAGCATTTGATTGTATAGATCATGAAAACTATGGAATACACTCAAAGACATGGGGGTGCCACTACATCTGATAGTCCTAATAAGGAATCTGTACCAAGGACAAGAGGCCACCATCAGAACAGAATTCAGGAAAACAGAGTGGTTCACAATAGGTAAAGGTGTCAGGCAAGGCTGCACCCTATCACCCTACTTGTTTAACTTATATGCTGAAAACATCATAACAAAAGCAGAATTAGAATCAGAAAAAAAAGGAGTTAAGGTAAGAGGAAGCAACATTAACAACCTAAAATATGCGGATGACACCATAATATTAGCAGAAGACATTCAGGAATTGGAACAGTTAATAAAGAAGATCAAAGATAAAAGTGCAAAAGCAGATCTGATGTTGAACATAAAGAAAACAAAAATAATGTCCGTAGAAGAAATACACAAATTCAATCTAGACAACGAGGAAATTGAAATAGTTAAAGAATTCCCATATCTAGGATCAAACATTGACCAGAATGGAGACTGTAGTCAAGAAATAAGAAGACTAGGAATGGGAAGGGCAGCTATGAAAGAACTGGAAAAGATACTGAAGAACAAAAACATACAACTGAGCACTAAAGTCAGAATCATCCAGGCCATGGTATTCCCAGTTCCCATGTACAGATGCAAGAGCTGGAAACTGAAAGAAGCAGACAGAAAGAAAATCAACTCATTTGAAATGTGGTGCTGGAGAAGAATACTTAGGATACCATGGACAGCCAAGAAGACAAACAAATGGGTTCTTGAACAGATCAGACTAGGGCTCTCCTTGGAAGCAATGATCAAATTGAGACTATCGTACTTTGGCCACATAATGAGAAGGTGTGGATCACTAGAAAAAACAATAATGCTATGAAAGGTAGAGGGCAAAAGAAAGAGAGGAAGACCACAAACCAGATGGATAGACTCAATGAGGGGGGGTTATGGGGAAGGGCTTGCAAGATCTGGGCAAGGCAGTGGAAGATAGCGATTTTTGGAGATGTTTCATCCACAGGGTCGCCATGAATCACAACCGACTCGAGGGCAGTTAACAACAACAACAAGATGCAGCCTCTGAGTAGGTCCAGAAATAGCAACAAGTAAAAAAGCCCCTCAAAAGAAAGGAATGAATGGATACAAAAGTGACAACAACTGGAAAAACCAAAGAAACTACATCTCAAGAACTCACACTTTTTTAGACTGAATTTTGACAAGCCCTACATATTTACTACCTTAGATACTTTTTGAAGAATGAAGCTGCTTGTTGTTAGCAACCCAAACTACCATCTCTAGCTTCCCATTATAAGATCCAAATGTGACATGAAGCATTCATTGTAGAGGGCATGCACTGGTTTTTAGTGGATGTGCTTTATCTTGCATGTTCATGTTTTAATAACTACTGGTGTTCACTGTTATTTCTTCTATTGTGATTCCATTTAAAACAATAAATTATGGTGGAGAATAGTTTTAGGCAAAACCTTACACCAGACCCTTCTACTATATAGAAAAAGTGGGATTGATAAAAGTGAGGTGCTAAAATTGAAAGGAGTTTAATAAATATTTGTAAACAATGGATTGTTTGGGAGTGAAATATTCCATCTTCATGAGCTACAAGTACAAAAGCAAATTAGAGGGCAAAACAATTAAGGATAGTGCACACTAACATAAAAATACAAGACAACAGACATTATTTACATGAGAAATTTAGTGCCAAATCTTGAGAACCCTGACTGCTACCTGCCGATATTTAAAAACAAAAAACCTCTCCTGAACAGATCTATGTATACAAAACACCATTTTTCCAGCTGTTCTTTGACTTTTAACTTATGTAGTAATAGTGTATGTGTGAAATGGGTTGCTCTATTTTATATTTTTAATCTTTTATTAGTAATTATGTTTTAAATATATTTCAACTGTTTTAACCATGGTTTTCAATAATGTTACTTAATTTTTTATATATTTCCGTAAAATAAGATTTTAATTTAATCTTGTTTTAAACTTTTGGAAGCCACCCTGGATCCCATCCTGAGAGAAAGGTGGGGTATGAGTAAATAAATAAATTCTCTTGCAACCACTTAGAAATATATTGAAAAACTGGAATGTGGTGCTATATGAAAACAATTTCCAAGATGCATGACAACTCAGGATCACCATAAGCCAGTCATAATTGAAAACAGATTACCAAAACTGACATGCTAGATCTTCGGCAAGTCACACTCTCACCCTTAGAAAAAGGCAAAAATAAAACCCCCTCTGAACAAATCTTGCCAACAAAACCCTGTGATTGGTTTGCCTTAGGATCTCCTTGAAGATACAAAACAACAACAGCAACAACGAATGACAAATTGCAAAACAAAAAGAAGTGGGATTGATTCAAGAAACTGAATATCAGTATCCTCATTCAAGCCTACAGGAAACAATACAAAACAGTTCTTTCCTACTGAATTAACTTTTACTGTTACTTATCTTTTTAATGCCCCAAAAGAGAGTATCATTGTATTGTTATTTAGCAACAAAGTGTTTAACCAAGGTGCTGGTGCCTCACAAAAAGACAAACACCAAAATTCTGTAGGATAGAGCTATGGTGGTTAAAGTGGCGTCAAACTGTACGTAGTATTTCTACAATATAGATGCACCACCTGACCTTAATAGGGCTCTGTAGGTCATAACTAGCATCTTGAACTGGGTTTAGAAACATAGTTCCATTAAATACCAAAGAAAATTAGCCATGGGTATATACCATGTTCTTTCCTACACATACATCATATAGTAGCTTAGGCTCTGTTACAAAACATTGTTCTGAGCTTGAGATTCCTTGGTGTAGTCCATGGCCGAGAGGCAATTTCCTGTAAATTGGTCTGTTCAAGAGAAGTTTTTTTTTTAAATATTTTATTGCATAATTAAAATAATATTTACAATACATATTATTTACAAAACAACAAGAGAAGTTGTTTTTTTAAAACAACAACAACAACAATCACCAAGCAGAGGAAGGAGAGCCCTACATATTTGGTGCTGAGTTTTTCAAAAGCCTCAGGTTAGTAACGTTTATTGTCCTTTGGGGAAATAGGCTCTTATTTGTCATGAGAAGAGGATTATTTTTAATATACAGATTGATTGATTCCATTTTAAGAGGAAATTAAAAAAAGAACAACTTTGAGGCTTCTTTAACAATTGTTCCAGGCTCTTTGGGAACTCTTTGGAGGGCTTGTTTATTTTGACATTGTAAAGTTTGTTAGTATATTTTACATTTTTTAAACTGTAAGCGACTTGCTTTATCATTTTTTATGGCTATAAGAATTATCATCTTTAATTGGGTTGTCCGTTATTTGTTGTTGTTTTTAATTTATAGATACATGTTTAACTTGGGAGTATTTCACTTTGAACCACATATAAGTATTTATTTATAAATATGTGTTTAACTCATTTCATTAAGCACTGGGCATTCTGTCCCATCTTTTGGTTGCTAGCTCAGCAACGCTAGCAACCATGCTACTCAACCAGTGGACTGGCCAGTGGACCACTCCCTGAGTCAGTGGTTGCAGTTCTCTAAAGTTTCCAGGAAAGGAAGAAACAATTGTAGCCAATGAACACAATAAGCAAACTGCGAGAAAAAACTGCCAGTCCCACCCACCCCAGGAAAAGATAGCCTGAGAAGCACTGCTTTAGATATTGTTGTAACTAAATATTCTAAAGACACCAGATCCTGACTGATCTTGGAAGCTGAGCAGGATCAGTACTTGGATGGGAAACTACCAATGCATACCAGGTGCTGTGGGCCATATTTCAGAGGAAGGAACTGGCAAAACCACCTCTGAGTATTTCTTACCTAAAATATTTATGGGGTTGCCATATGTTGGCAGGTGACTTGAAGGCACATACATACAGAGAGAGAGAGGGAAAAAAAGAAAGAGAGAGAGCTCAGATCATCCTTTGGCATTGACTGTTGTGGCTAAGCCAACGTGGTATAATAGTTTGAGCATTGGACTATAATTCTGGAGATCAAGGTTTGATTCCCCACGTGAGTGTAAAAATCCACTGGGTGACATTAGGCAAGTCACACTCTCTCAGCCTCAGAGGAAAATTAAGCCCGCTTTGAAAAAACTTGCCAAGAAAATCATATGATACGTTCGTCTTAGGGTCTCCATAAGTAAAAAATGTCTTGGAAACATATAACAATAGGAGTTAGTCCATTTAATGAAAGATGTCATGTTCCTCAGTCCTACTGTAAGCCCTGAATGGCAGTTCTGGCCTTATCCCTGTCTATTTGTTGGCTATTAGTAGAATGTGAAGTGGTTTGTAGCCCTCTCCCTCTCCTTTGGCTGCCCTTAGGCATCTGAATGTGGGAAAAGGAATGGGGGAATGGAACCACCACTGTGCCTCCACTTCATGCATTCAGAGGTTACATGGGATGAAGTTGTTCCCAGATACCTGCGTGTTAGTGCTTCTGGACTGATTTGATGGTGGGAAGGATAGAAACAGCAAAGGAAAAGTTTCAGGAATTAAAAGTATGTGGCTGAGACCGGTACAGCTCCTCCAATGGAAAACAGGAAAAGAGGCAAAGGTGCTCAAAGACAATCTATGACGAGTTGGTTTGCAGTTCCAGGGGAAAAAAGGAATGGAAATAAATGCAATGGGAGGGCTCTAAAATAGGATTGATCCCTCGTGATCTTGGAAGCTAAGCAGGGTCAGCCCTGGTTAGGACTTGAATGGGAGACTGCCAATGAACACCAGATGGTGTAGGCTATATTTCAGAGGAAGGAAATGGCAAAACCACCTCTGAGTATTCCTTGCCTAAGAAAACACCATTAAATACATGAGTTGCATTAAGTCGACAGGAAATTTGAAGGTACATGCATAGAGAGACAGTGTGCGTGTGTAAAAGAGAACACACTAAGGAGTACAGGCAGTTAACAAAGGAGGGTTTAAAGAGAGAACACTCTGAACTACAAGTGTACAAAAAATGCTTTACTTTGATCAACAGGGTGATCAGCCCTGCTGCATACTTCAAAATGAAAACACGGAATTGTGAATTGCTGTGTTACATGATCTGATACAGAATATTGTAACTTTAAGATACAGTGCCCTGCATCCTATTGTTAATCCTGACTAGAGTAGACTCATTGAATCGACTGGATTTACATACACATTGACTCACAATTCAATAAAGGATTTAATGGGAACTAACCAAGAGGGTGCTGGCCAGTAAGTAATAGCCCACTCATTGTACAAACTTTGTTTGCTCAGTTTGCTGGCCATGTTTTGCTTTAAAACTAAGCCAAAGAATTCTGAGAATTTTGGGCTGCATTGGTGGCTCCTACCAAATCTAACGGGTAATAATGCTAAGTGCAGGGTGGATATGTATGTGCCTTCCAGTAGCCTGTCAACTTATGGTAACCCTATGAATTTCTTAGGGTTTTCTTAGGCAAGAAATATTTAGAGTTGGTTTGCCAGTTTCTTCCGTTGAAATATAGCTTGTAGCATCAGGTATATTGGTAGTCTCCCATCCAAGTGTTATCCAAGGCTGATCCTGATGAAATGCCTTTTGGGTATTTAGGCAGGGAGGGACTCATTATTTCCTGTCATCTTACAGCCAATGTCACCCCCAAAGCTGATATTTGGTTTCCAGGATAAAACATCCCAGTAATTGTACAATACCTGCATCTCTTGTCTAAAAGGAGAAGCAGTAACTTGAGAAGTGGAACATTTATTTTGGAAAATGGTGTACTCTTTAATTAATGGTGATGAATTTTAAATGTGGAATATTTTAAAATGTATATATTTGATTTGTCCTTTTAAATTTATGTGTGTTTTAATCGAGGTCTTTTAATTGATGTTGTTTGTCTGTTAATTGTTGTTGCTCCCCACCTTGATCCATGGGGAGAGGTAGGTAAGAAATAACAACAACAACAACAACAATTCCTCCAGTGCTAAGTGTTCAAACTGAATTAAAACCCCATGCTGCTAAAAGCAAACAAACTCCACACATTAGTTTTAGTGGCTTATTATATTTCAGGCTGATTGGTACACCAGCCAGGGGATTTTGATTTGAAGAGAAAAATATAAACGTTTATACATAAACCATAAGAATATATCATTCTATTCATCCTGCTAAAAGAAATACAGTTAACAGAAACACATTTACATTTTCACCAAAATATAATAGGCCAAAATCTTCCTTTTGTAAATCAAGATTTTTTTCTCCCCTACAGTACCCAACTCACCACCCCAAAAAGCCTGAAAGTCTTCAGACTGCAAGGGCATATATTTTTAAAAGTTGTAACTCACCGCCATCTTGAGCTTTCAGCTTGCAACCTGGGAAAAAAAACACCAAAAGCAATATTGTCAAAAGGATCAATATGAGGAAAAAATAGTTATTGCTGTTGATGATGATGATGTTTCATCCAGAACTTACACTGTAAGAGGATCAACAGCAAAACACAATACATCTCGTCATTGGAATCAAGGCATGAAACTCCAGAATGAGGAAAAGTTCATTAGCTCTGGCAGACCCTTTTGTCAAGGAGCTTCAACCATGAAGGACTTTTAGTTTCTTTCCCAGATATGAAAATTCAACAGTGAGACTTTGCTGTAGAAGAAACAGAGTGGTATGTTGTTTCAGGACTGTGCGCTACAGACTGGCTAGATACTGGTCAAGTAATCATTCCCATTACTGGAAACTGGAAGTGGCAAACAATGAGGATCTATCTGCTGCAAACAGGCAGATTACTGCTCAGGAAGTGACTGGCCTTTTCCTGAGGGAGTCAGTGAGCGCATTTGCTTTGTTCAGTTTCTTAAGGTACATTTGAAAACAAGAAGTACTAGTGGCACTTTTCCGGTGATTCGATTCATTATTTTAAAGCCAGTCCTCAGCTATTCAATTTCTCATATAATAATACAGAACACTAAAAAACATTTGAATTTATACGTACTGTAACTCACATTAAATATGCTTTCATAGAGCTCGGTCATATATGCCTTTTCCTTGCCAGACTGTGTGAAACACAGTTAGCGATAATCTAGAGTGGTTCTCCAAGTGAGGCTAAAAGCACTCTTTTCTTCAACTTTATTATTAGAAGTTGGAGATGTTTAATAAGTGTAGAGAGGTCAGAGACAGTCATTTTTTATTAAAATCCCCATAAATGCATTATTTTAATCTTCTGCTTTTGCAACAAAAATAATCCTCTCTCTCTCTCTCTGTCTCAATCTGTCTTTTTATTTTATCGTCCCACCCTACATTCAAGATGGTTTACAACAATTTAAAATTACTATGTCATAAAATACATCAAAATTAGTTTAAAATACATCGAAATGCATTAGAACTACAGGGAAACCAGGGATCTCATATAAAACCTGTTCTTTATATAAAATGGTAGATATCTACCAGAGTACATTTAATTTGCAAACCTCTACTGATATTTCACAGCAGAAAATTGGGACATGTGTGGTCAAGAAATATCTGAATGTTGTCACGATGGCAAAAGTTCTTGATGAAGAAGATCACACAAACTAGAAGCTTCAGCAGTTTGCTCTTGCCTGAGCTTATTGAGAAGGGCATGACTCTTCCCTCTCTTCTCCCGCCTCCTGAGTTAATGGGGTGCAAACTATTTCTGTACTTTGAACTCAGTCTGCAGTGACTGAAGTGAGCTGAGGACAAAGGGGGAGTGGGAGCAAGAGAAAGAAACTGAGATGTTTGAAAAGCACCTGAAAAAAATGGAACAACAGAGGCTTAAAAGGGACTGTCCCTACCAAAGCAGGATAGCTGAACTGTATGCAAATATCTAGCTCTGTCTATCTTATCTATTTGCTGTAGATAAAAGCTGGAGAACATGTCGCTCTCCAGCTCCCATCACTAGCAGCAGTGGCATCACTGGGAACTGCACTGGGTAACACCAGAAGAGGGGTGACACCTGGTTGGGCCCTCCTACTTCTTTGGTACAAGAGGGGCACCCATGTGCCCATGCCAGTTACTCCATCCCTGGGCTTCCTCACAGGAGAGAGCACCCAAAAATGGAGGAGCCAGAGGGGCGAATGCACAGCCTTCCCACACTGGATGACACCATAGTTAGTGAACCACTGGCCAGCAGCATCCATCTATCAGCCTGTACACATCCCATCTCTTCTGATTTTGGGGAGTGAAACAAGGTCAGGCCTGATTATTACTTGGATGGATCAACACCAGGGAATCCTGCCTGTAAATCTAGAGAGCAATAGTACTGCCAGTTGGAGTGGCAATAGTACTGTAGTCTAGATGGCTCAGTTGGAGGGGGGGGGGGCTCAGTATAAGGCAACTTCTTATGTTCCTGTCTCTTGTCAGGGCTGCCTAGTGCTGATAGCAGTTGCAAAGTGAAGATAACCAGAAAGGCCCTGGGTTTCCCAGCTCTGCTAGAGAGCACCTCATCTCTTGCAGGCTAGAGAACAAGAAGTGTTATTTCTAAGAGCTCCTGAATGATGACAGCTAATTCTGTATGACATTTTAGTGTGCTATGCAGCATTATGCAAAAGACATACACACACTTTAGCATCTCATTTAGTGTGCTATGCAGCATTATGCAAAAGACATACATACACTTTAGCATCTCAAAGCAGAGCAAAGGTGCTTAAGCATGGCACCACTTTGCCCAGTTTGTTGTTGCACTCCCGTGTTCCAGTCCACAGGAGCAATCTTCATACTGATCTAGGTGTTCAAAGATCAAATACCTGACACTGTAACATGCAGGATCCCACCACAATTCATTCCTTATCATCACTGCAAAGCAAAACAGTGGATCCATATCAGGGAACATCTATTTTTCCCTATGTGTTGATCATAAGAAGAGTTGTGTTTCAAAAAATTTATGCAAGTGAAACCTCAGTATCGTTTGTTCATTAGCATTTCCCTTTCCCACACCCACCGTATGGACTGGAACAGCAGTGTTTATTTTAGCGAAGTAATTTTTTCCACAGGCTCTGTTCACATGGGTCTGCAAACTGTCTTTCTCCAGCTATTCCACAACCATTTGTGGAGACTGGGTGCAGTGCAGAGTTTCCAGACAGCCTCTTCAAATCAATGACATGCACCTGTGTTCCCAATGACTCTAGTTTGAAGACAGAAATAGAATACAATAAATAACAAATGATGGAAAGGAAATAAGGAGAAGGTCAGATCAAAGTGAAAAGTATCAAACAAAGTGAACTGTAGCCCTCCATGTACAAACTTGGAGGTAGTAGTTGAAAATGTGCATTATATTCTTCGGGTTTTGTTCCAGGTCAATGGGATACAGCTTTACAAAGAACAAAAACTAGACAACCCTTTGAATGCTGTCACTCACATTTCCTTCTCCTCTTTCTTTTATTCCCTAACGATATGTGTTTACTCTGTATACAATGGGGAGATAAAAACAATGCTGGGTTTCTAAGCGTGAATCAAATCCCCATGTATTACCATATAGAGAGAACAGACAGGTGATTATGGAAGCTCAGGTTTACCATGACAATCATGGGTCTGTCCTTGTCCATGGAAGTCACATGCATAGAGTAGGGCGTACCCTTAATCTAGGATTTCCTTTGGGAAGACTGACACATTGAAAGATGGCTAAGAAAGGATAATAACAACAATGAGAGTCCACGTAAACATTAGGAAGAATTTCCTGACAGTAAGAGCTGTTCAACAGTGGAATATGTTGCCTTGGAGTGTGGTGGAGTTTCCTTCTTTAGAGATTTTTAAACAGAGGCTGGATGGCCATCAGACAGGATTGCTTTGATTTTGTCTTTCTGCATTATAGGGGGTTGGAATGGATGGTCCTTGTGATCTCTTCCAACTCTATGATTTTATAAACAGTTTGTAATGTGAGGAAGAGTGTAGACAGTGGACATGCATCTCTGATGTACCTTTCAGTATCCTAGAACTGTTTCCACATATTTTCAGTGGTTTTATTGATGTCTTTCTTCATCCCTTAGGATAGGTTTATATGAAATTGGAAATGCATGTCGTACATTCACTAAAATTAATTCATACAACAAGAAGCTATCCATTCAATCCACCAGCTGCTCCTCCATTAAAATTTTATTAAGAATGAGGCAAAGTCTGTTTTGTTCCAGCATTCAGTAGCGTCACCAGGCTTGGAGACACTCGGGGCGGGGGGGCTGTCGAGGGGGGGCAGCAATGGTGGCCTGCCCCGACCTCTTCTCCTGCTGCCTTGCTTGCCTTCTGCCCTCACTGCCACCTCAGCTCCCTCCCTAAGGAGAGAGCAGGGCTGGTGACAAAGCCATGAGGGGTACATTTGCCCTTCCATCGCACTCACTGCCAGCTCAACTCCCTCCCTAAGGAGAGAGCCAGGCTGGCAATTAAGCCATGAGGGGTGCACTCGCCCTTCCGCTGCAGTGGAATGAGGGCCCCACTGGGCATCACCTCTCCTCAGGGGTATCTCCTGGTGCAATTTGCACCCCCTGCATCCGCCCAATGATGCCACTACCTGCATTATGATGCCCTAGTACAGATTAATGTGTGATCTGCTCTGGTTTAATACTATCAGAAATTACATATGAAATATGCAATGAGTCTAGATTTATGAATTGGATCATCAGCTGGAAGTATTGTACATATTCGGCTATAGGTCAACCTCATGTATAAATTGGGAGCAGGTTTGGGGGCCAAAATTGTGGAATTTGATATGACCCGTGGATGAGTTGAGGGTCAAACTAGGATCTAAAGCAGGGGTAGGCAACCTTTTTGAGCCAGGGGCCAGGTTGCTGTCCCTCAGACAATTGGGGGGCCGAAGCACCATAAATAAATAAATAAATAAAATTAAAATTAAAATTAAAATAAAAAAATAAAAAATATAAAAAGTATATGCATGCACACTCTCTCAGCCCCAGAAAAGCCATGGCAAAACCCCTGTGGAGATTTTGCCAAGAAAACCCCAAGAAGAAGTAATAACAACAATAATCAATATCATCATGGCGGGCAGCGGCGGCAGCGGTGGCAGGACCGGCCTGGGGCCGGTCCAAAGGCCTTGGGGGGGCACATCCGGCCCCTGGGCCTTGGGTTGCCTACTCCTGATCTAAAGGGTGAAGCAAAGTAAAACAATGCCAAAGAACTTACAAAATTCCACCAAGCATAACTGTTTATGTTCACACTGAAAGCTGGATGGATGAGAGAATAGAGGGTGGTCAGTGATTTCAAGACAGATTACACTCTTGCCTTTCACCAGGGGATGGTTCATTTTTTATAAGAGTTAAAGTACATTACTTATATTGACTTGTGAATAAATCGACTCGGGGGTTTTGGATAAAAATTTTGATTAAATTTCTAAACTTATACATGAATATATACAGTAGATGGATTCCCTAATCTTAGTTACATCCCTATACTTGATTCAAAGAAAAAGGAGGTAAGTGAACTTTGGAGAAAGATAGAAGATTTGCAAACTCAAATACTGTATACTTCTTTAATTGTACTTTTTTAATGGGTGTAGTTTTAAGCTGTAATGTACATTAGTTCTTGGCAGTATAAATCAAGGAAGTCTCACAAAGTTTGGTCTTTGTTCTCATAGCTTTCCGTGTTTACAAAAAGACTCCTTTGTTTCTCTCCAGATTTGGAAGTGTTCTTCCCAAGCCTACAAGTTCAGGTGCAAACTGTGCTACAGCCTTTCGACTGCATACATTACTGTGGCATATTGCCATAGGAAGGAAGTATTCTTCTGTGCAACAACATCTAGCGACAAGCACCCTAGTCACCATTCAACAAGCTTGGCTAGAGAAAAATAAAATGGTAGTCATGACAATAAATAACTGGGAAGTGGGAAGTAACTTTAGATTTGTTAGCACTGTGGTTATGTTCCTTATCCTGCTTGTTAAAATATAGTTATCACAAAGCTTTGAAATATTGGCCAGGTGCCATTTGGCTTCTTCAAGATGGGGTAAGGAGACAGAAAATAAGGGGTGCATGCACACATGCACATACTCCATAGTAGATAGAGCAGAGGGTTAATGTAAAATAGAAGTTGGAAGTTAGAGGTTTAACTCTTTGTGACTCAGGGGCCATTCGCACTACATTATAAACAGTTTTGCAAACTGGTTTTAAAATGGTAATTCACACTGGCACCTGGTTTTGCACACCTGAATAGGGGTGGACCAGGGGCAAATCCCCCTCATTGCAGGTTTTCCGATATCAAGTTTCCCCCCCTCCCCGTGTCTTTTGAAAAAACAGGTTTTGTCAGGGTGCTGCCAAAGTGAACTTGCCCCCGATCCTATTTGGGGCTTCCTGAAGGGAGGGATTA
>CM034703.1:180888044-180919079 GCA_020142125.1 Phrynosoma platyrhinos
AGTGAATACCCATTTGTGTGATTCGCAGAGACCACGAAGAAGAAATTCTTAGTCTGAGAGGAACAGGAACATTAATTTCTTATTCTCATTGTCTGATTCAACACTCATATAGAATTGTTGTGCTTGATAACATCATCCCTAGTATTCCAGAATTACAAGAATCATATCCCCTGCTCACTTAAGTTAAGCAAGTTGAGGAAATCAGTTCTCTGTTTAGAGCCAGGAGATCTATCTTTACAGTAGAGAACAAGATGCTGCTTGTTATCACCATGTTTTTCCTATCACTGTGTGTTTGGGTCTTTATTTTGCAGAAAATCAGAAGTCAGCCAGCACATCCACTCATTACGCTCCAGCTAATTACCTCAGCTCAGAAGCATGTGCAACATATGATGATGTTGGTAAAGTCTGAACAATTTACTTTGCAATTATAATATATATATATGGATTTGTTGTGTCGTTACTGACTTGAAGGTGAACATATCACAGGTTTTCTTGACAAAATTTGCCCAGAGGTTTGCCTTTGCCATCTCTGAGGCTGAGAGTGTGTGATTTGCCCAAGGTAACCCAGTGAATTTCCATGGCTAAGCGGAGATTCGAACCCTGGTTTCCAGAATTACATCCAACACTCAAACCACTACACCATGCTGGCGCAGCTCATGTATGTGTGTATGTGTGTGTGTGTCTATACAGAGAGAGAGAGAGAGAGGGGGATTCTTGCAGGACAAACATGGGTGACATTTTGAATTTTAAAAAGAGGAAGTATGGAAATATTTTGCAGTATTGTTCTCTTATTAATCAAGTTACACAGTTATCTTTTAAATTCTCATTACATGATTTTCATACTATTTTGCCTTCATAGAACAGTAGGGATTACTATTTTTAGAAAAGAATTAAGCCATTACTAAAACAGTGTTATTAAAATCTGTCATTTTGGAAACAACTTAAACCAAAACAGGTGTTTTGTGTTCAAAAATTGCTCAGCTTTTGATAGGAGCGTCAATAAACCTGATTGAAGTAATAAGACGGACCAGAATATGGGAATATTTATATCCCTGTTTATATCGACCAATATTGCAGTCTAATGTTCAAACCACTATACCATGTACCAAAAATTTGCAAAGGTAAGCAAAGAATCAAGGATCCACAACCATGATTCCTTCTTGATGTACACAATTTGAAAATAAATGGCCCATAAAATCAGTACACAGTACCCACTACTCAAACTGTACATCCAATTTAAAATCCAGACCTTACTGGGAAGAGACCACCAATTTAAGAACTAAACGAGAAGTTGATTGGAAAGCCACAATTTAGTATCCTAAGCGTATGACTACATTTCTTGTTTCCTGTATGTTCTCTCAAAAGACACTGAATGTCTTAGTCAGAATTTGGTTGAATTATATATTGTATTATATATGGAACACATATTCTTTATCTGATCAATTTCTTACTGTGGTTTGAAGCATTGCATATAAAATATAACATTCGTTCCTATAAATGAAAGGTAGGGATTATGTGGCCCTCTAGAGATTGTTCCACTGCAGATCCCATCAGACAATGGTGAGGAATACTGGGAGATGCATTCCAACAATGTCTGGAGGGCTATGTAATTCCCACTCTGATCTCGGTTGGTCCAAATTGACCAAATCTGGGAGTTCTTCTGTCACATACAAGTACATGAGGAAGTAGACTTACCTTAAGTCTAGGAAAGCTCATGCTGTCAGCTTCTTTCTTTAGTTAGTCTCAAAGATGCTACAAGATCTTTTTACATACTAATTCTACAGACTAACACAGTTATATCTTTGAATTCTGCCACATAGTTATATAGCACAATCTAAGGTCTAGTAAGGTCTAGTTGTTTTTGCGGACTAGAAATGTTATTTGTCTTCTCACTTATTTCTTGCATTTCATTCAGCATTCCATGGAAAAGATGAGGAAGTTGAGTATTGCAGTGTGAACATTACCACGGAGAGAGACTGCAGAGAAAGTAAATTTTGTTTAATTGAAAAAGAAACAAGATTTAATACAAATTAAACCCAGATTTAATATAAATTTCTATGCAAGACAGGTTACAGGTTTGTTTCTGATGAAAAGAGATCCATCATAGTAAAACAGTAGCTAGTTAGCAGCTCTAGCTGGTTATACAACAGTCAAATTCACATTACCATTTATTTGGTAACAATTTATATCACTTGATGTTGTGTATCCAAATAGATATTGTGATTGTGTTGTCCGCAAAATTCCCCTATTCCAAACAGGGGCCTCGTGACAGACTGCACAGCGAATACAGAGTTGTATGAGTCATTTAAATGTGATAATGAAGTAACATTCAGAACTAACACCAAAATATACAATCTGCCATTTCCCTTGAAGCATTGTAGATAGAAAGCAAACTTTGTAGCTAAAATTCTTGCAGCCTGATCATAAATATACTAAGTGGTTAAATGCCTGTACTGCAGCCACTCACTCCTAGACCACAAGGTTGCAAGTTCAGTACTAGCCAGGGCTCAGGCTAGACTCAGGCCTGCATCCTTCTGAGGTCGCTAAAAGGAGTACCCAGCTCTTGGGGGGCAATGAGCTTACAGTTGTAAACCGCTTAGACACTGCATAATGTGGTATGAAGTGATATATAAATGAAGCTGCTTTGCTTTGCTAAGAAATGAGGCTTTTTCCAGTAAAGTGCTCCAATTCATTTAAGAATTGCTGATGGTTGGATCAGAAACAAGAGGTTCAAAACAGCAGCATGGAATAACCTAAGTACACAATTCTAGGGACTTCTGACATATTGAACAGTCTCATCTCTCACTAAAAATAAACCTTTTAAAAGGCCATCATTGCGGATATTCACGGGTAGAAGTTGCCAGCAGAAGTTGGCAAATACGTATAAAATGGTTTTATTTCAGTAATTTCAGGTTTTAAAAAGCATAAATATTAAGACTTCCTTGTCTGTGTTACCCTATCAAGTGTATAAGTTTTATAATTCAAAACCTCAAAGATTATAAATTGCTGTCAGTAAGCTCTCCACAATTGACACTGAAAGGGAAAACAAACATCATTAACACTGCTGCTTTGTATGAGATAGAAGATTTAAGGGGAGAGAGATGAAGAGCACCTGCCCAAAGCAGAGGAATTTTCTACTAACCAATTTGTCACACACACACACACCCCAGGCAATCATTTTGGAACGAGATGAATATAAGGGCTCAGGCATTGTTTGTAGATTCTCATGAATATACCGTGAGTTCCCAGCCACTCCTATTTATCATGCTGTCTGTTTCTAATTGCTCTAGGGATCCTCACTGAGGACAGTACAGTAAACTATGCTGAGATCATCATCAGAAGATAAACAAGGTACAATTCTTGCTCAGAATTTCCATGCCAAATTATTTTCTTCTTTGGTTCTTGCTCTTTTCTTCCTGCACACTACTGGGTGAGCAAAATATTTAGCATTTCACTTATTGTTTGTGGTCACATTGTAGATAAGTCAATACCTCTTTTAAAGAGAGATGTTTTTGGGCTCTCTAAAGAAATGTTTTTGGGCTCTCTCTAACTGGGCTCTCTGAAGCATAGTTCAGATATTTTGCTTGGTAGTATGCAAAAATAAACAAAACAGACATACTTGCTTGCCAACAGCATGCACACACATAATTTTGGGGATTAAAGGAGGAATACAAAAAAAACCCAGATAATCCATATACATACAGTGTACAAACTGAGGTTTACTATTAGGCATAGGAACATCTACTTGCTAAACACTTCTGGCTCACCCAGGTGATGAATAGACCCATTTTCCTATCCTCCCTCCTATAAGATCAAGATATCAGTGCTCAGGCTGACTTTCTTTCCATTTCTGTTTGATGGCATGTTGAGGTAGATTGCCTGTGGATCCTGTTGCCCTCAAGAAACCACAAACTGTCCCCATTTTCATCCCATAACCAGTGAGCCAGCCAAAGGGGTAAAAAGGTCTGCTGTCCTCCAGAGGATTCTGTAGGGAGGCACACAAGGTACACTGCCATCCTATGGTTCCCCAGAGAGATTGAAGGACTGCCTTATAAATTCATGCATTCAGTAGCTTCAGTTTCTAATATTATGGAATATTTTCAACAACAAAGCTCTTATTTTGTATAGTATACAGGGAGAAACCAAGAAAGGGGATGTGGGTTGACAATCCTATCCTCTGTATAAGTAACCCCTGGAAAGAAAATGCCTTTTTACACAATTCTTTCAAATACAACCTCATATACAGTAATTAATATTTTTCTCTGTGGTGACTGCCTCATTGTTGACTTTATCTCATTATGTAAACATTGCATTTCAAATGTCAATTCAATTACCCAGAGAGCAAGAAAGTGCCAAGTGTTCATGTAAATCTGAGTCACGGGAAACTGGCACACATCATAGCTTTGTCATACTTATGTTTGTTTGTTTTTAAATGCCCATTTTGTTTTCGTTGGTCTTTTTTGGTGTATGTCTTTAAATAATTCTGATTGTCAGTGCTATTGAAATATTTCATGCATCTTCATTACTGCTATTTGCACTTCCAACCTTGTCTCCAACCTTGTATGTTTATGCTGAAAAGTACACATTGAAAATAAGTTATCTTCAGTACCATGGCACACAGATCCCTTATACGTGTTTTTCTTGGTCGTATTGGAGAAAAAGAAAAGAGCTTTTCAGCAACACCATGCTAATTTCTTCCATCTGAAGACATCAGAAAGTTATGATAAAATGTGGTTCCTCTCGAGTTCAGAAAGCTCCAAACTGGCACCCTCTGAAGATTAATATCTTGCCCACTTCTGTCCTCATTACATATGGCTCTGTACAATTATAATAAACCTCAATTTGTTTCCTTTAATTCGTAGGGGTTTTTGTTCAGGCTCCCAACTACTCTCTCACGGTGCATCCTGGTGAACAGAGGCAATGCATCAGAAATGAAGCTTTGCGGTTTACATTGAAGAAGCCATGCTGAAACAAAGATATAAAATTGTCTTTATTATAGTTCAGACATTTTTGGCTGCTGAAATGTACTTGGTTAAGAAGTTCTTTACTCTAGATATATGCATCATTTCTTTCATGGTAGTGTCCCTGCTTCTCAGTTGAACAACACCATTCTCTAGTGTGGCATCACTGACCAGGATGGTGAAGAGAATACTCATTTCATCATATCTGCAAAAAAGAAAGAAAAGCATAGAGCTTCTGCTCTGGTATATACAGCAGCAGCATGAGATGTATAAATTAAGAAGGTATACATCAGAAATCTAATAGGTAACTGTAGTAGTGCTGTGCTAAAAATGATTCTTGAAAAAATCCTAATTTTCCTTGTAGTTTTTTTCTATTACTTTCTGGAAAGGGGAAGCTGTAAAAATGAGTTTCTTCTTTGGGAAATAAAAAGGATGTTTATTTAGTAAATCAATGTATAAGGGTGTTTTAATTCCTAATTAGTTTGTTACATCTACTGTATTGTTCAACTAAAAAGAGCCAACATATAGCTATTCCAACTAGCAAACTGGCAGAGCAATAATAAAATGATTTGGGTGGCAGGATGTTAAGGGGAAAGGTGGTGAAGAAATGTGTGTATCCATTGCAAAACTTTTATCATATACTACCAATTATTCTAAAACTGGAATCTTTTCCCCAAAACAGTCATGATAATTTTCAGAAAGCTGGTGATACACAGCATCAAGCATATTGTAAGGAAACAGAATTCCATAAGTACAATAAATTAATTTGATATGTCAAGGTTAATTTGGTGAAAAGGCTCTCTCTTCTACTTAACAATTCTGTTATATTGCAGTTAAATAAATGTAATAGTTTTCCCCTCTTCTTACTTTGTATACAGCTGCTCCAATGTCAATGGCATGGTTTCAAGATATCCGGGCCAAACAGAAATCCCATTTTCTATCAGCTCATTGAACAATCCCAAACATACCTTTGACAGGAAAATACTGTCAGTTGTTTGAAGCATGAATTGGGGAAAGAAAACTATTTTTAAAATTACATGTATCATCAGCACTAATGAGGGATTATTTCTATAAAGAAATTAACAGCTCACTTTCCAGGGTAACCTCCCTCTCCCCCAACAGATTGTTATTGTTGCCATGTGCCCCCAAGTAATTTCAGAAGTTTTCTTGGGGCTGAGAGTATGTAATTCACCCAAGGTCACCTAGTGGACTTCCATGGCAGAATAGGAATCTAACCCTAATTTCTAGAGTTGTGGTCCAACACTCAAACCACTACACAACACTGGCTCTCTAAAAGATTAGAATTACTAGAAACAGAATTTCTATGGGAAGTCCTTAAAAAACAAAATACTTTATTTAAAATAGCAACAGTAGATAAAACATTGCAATAATTATGGTTCATTAAATTTAATCAAATGCAAACTGGAAAAACATCTCAAAAACTTAAGTCTTCAAAACAGCTAACAAATAGAAACTTGCAAAAATGAGCTCAGCTGAGACAAAAACATTCTATGAATAGAGAAGGGATGATAATGTTATATTGGTTCATTTCTCTAAAACATATTGGATCTTTACTTGTTTTGGAGGGGAGGAAACTTCAGAATATATGAAAAATTATTCATTATTTTGTATGCTCTCTTTCTTTAGCCATTTACATTCATCCCTAAGATTATCAGCTTGGATATATTGTTCCCAAATGTAAATCCTCCAGGAGAAGGTAAACTAGGCAGAAGACTTTTTTGCTCCCAACCAGCTCCAATCTATCACAATGAGGCTCTCATAGGAGAAACTGCCACTGAGTAACCTGTGTACAGGATTCAATCAGATATGCCCAAGGATGGTACTGCTTCCATTAGTGGAATCCTTGATGGAGGAACTACTTCATTTCCACTGCAGTCTCACATGCACCTCCCAAAAAATGTTGCTTAGGGATGGGATGGTGGCTTTGAAGTAAGAGGGACTATAGAGGAAAGAGGAGGAGGAAGTTCAGCACAATGCTGCATTTAGGCCTTTGCTTCTATCCACTGGGAATCATTTTCTCCTACTTATTGCCTTGAAATCAAGATAAGACTTCTTAGCAAGAACCTGTCTGATATGATATACTTCTAATGTGGCATTTAGGTTTACCTCCCCACAGTAGTTATTCATGAAAATAATCATATCAAGCAATCCTACATTTGAGAACCACAAGGTGAGAACTCATACCTTCCCGAAAGAACCTGCAGTGCCATTATTAACTGTTCTCAACTTATATTGTGTACATTTTACCTTGCAATATTTATTAACACCAACATCACAAGTTAGTCTCTCTTTTTTTGCAGTCAACTTAGTACTAAAGAACACTTAAAATACATTTGATTAAATCTTTTGTTTACTACCACTGGTAGAAGTGCTTCCTAAATCAGATAAACCACTTGACATACTGAAGGCGTGGTTACATCCATTCATAAAGCTGCCTCAAGAGTGGAAATCAAAGCTCTTACTTTCATAGCTCACCTGTCTCAACTCCGTTGCTGGGCCTCTTGCCACATCCAAAGCTACTTTTATTGGGGTCAAAGATGGGTGAAGCTTAAGGACCTAGGATACATTTCATAAATTAAAACAGAATTTGAAAACCATCAGTGAATGCTTCTAATAATAGAAAAAGCACTGGGTCGGATTCAGCAGGAACATTCAGAACAGCAATTCAAATCTTTCCTCAGTACCACCTCTCTCATTTCTCAAGGGTTCCTGGAACTTCTAGAACACATTTGTAGGCTGGGGGGGAGAGTTGAATCAAATGCCTCCCATGGATAGAAGCAATCTTCCTGTTTATGAAATCCAGCCCACTAACAGCGTATGGAATTAATTTTTATTTCTGAACTGATGGAAACTGAGCATTCAAGCCATAGAATCAAGACTGCTAATAAAATCCTGAGGAGAGAATACATAATTTTAAAGGCTATTTCACACCCTAGTAGCAATTCAACACAACAGTCACATGCTTGTAAGTGCCTTGGATTTGCATAGGAATAGGTCCAGCCCTCCCCACTCCCATGTTACATCTACAGTAGTATATCCATCCTTCAGTCTTTTAGCCAGTCTTGAGAAGCATTAATTTAAGATGATCACCTTTCTCTGAAGTATTTTCTTTCGAGTTAAAGCATTTTCAGCCAGCTGGAAACCATCAAAGAGATAGGCTAATACTCCACTGTCCAGATTGCCACTCACAGACAGGACATGAGGGACCACATTCTTCCTCCCATCTCGACCCTGATGGAGAAAGATCAAAATGTGCATCAGAGAGCTATCACAAACCAAGAAAATTCAGTTTGCTTTAGGAAAGATACTGTTTATTTTCAGGTACTGGACATACTGGAGAGCCAGCATGGTATAATGGTTTAAGTGTCGGACTATGACTTTGGAAACCAGGGTTCAAACCCATAGAAACCCCACTGCATGACCTTGAGCAAGCCACAGTCTCTCAACTTCAGACGAAGGCAAAAGCAAACCTCCTCTGAAACGACCTGAAGATGCACAACAACTGTACATATTGACTCAATTTAGATTGTTAACAGAAGATTAAACAATTAACAAGTGTTTCTAGAAGAGCTGTTGTATGCAAGTAACAGAGATGGGGGCCTGAATATACTATTTGCTCATTTGCAGGTGCCCCCTCTCATCTGCTGACCTTAAACAATGGCCCACCAAAGAAAGTAGCAAGTAATCCATAGTTCATAAATTCAGGTTTCATTTATATCACTTCTACTTTACAAACAGCCTTGCTTTATTTATTTTTAACCAGGAAATTCTCCTTCCACCAGGCATGGTTCACTTTACTACCACAATACTCAGCATCAGCCTAATCTAGTCTGATTTCAAAATCTAAGCAGGGCTAAGGCTGGTTACTACTTGGACAGGAAACCATAAAGTATACCAGCAATCTCCAGACAGGGCTAGGGAAGAGCAACCTTGGAAAGCCATTGCTGCCAATCAGAGTTGACAGTACCAGGTCAGATGGCCCAAAGGTCTCACTTAAGATCAGGCAGGTTCCTATCAGTATTAGTCAAGTAATTTTACGAAAACTTACGTGCAATTGTGATTGCTTTCCTGGATACATTTTTAACAGTTCATTATCACCTAGATTCCGTAGAGTTTCTATTAATTCCTTTCCCCATGGAAAGCTGTAATACAGATTGCTTCCTCTCCTTCCTTCTTCATCATGATGATCAGTACTGCTGAAGTTGGATGGACTTACTGCAAACTAAGACAAATTACAAAAGGGATCTATGAAAGTACAGATGAAGTGTATGTCAGGTACAACACAACTAACCTTCTGACTAGAAATAGGCACATTGATATTTAATCTTAACATCTATTCAATGCCTGAAAAATGCCTGTCCTTACACTCTGCAAAGGAGATGCATATTCATTCACGAAGAAAATCATGACAAGAAAAAGGCATGCCTGTGTGTGGGCTGCATCTTAGGATGACATTAACTCTTATCAATGCAGACAGAGCATTTTAATTCCTCAAAATAATGTTTTCTTGCAGAATATTCACAGAACGAGAACTGCTAGATAAACATTTTATAGCATTGCCTACAACTTTGCAGGTGACAGTGTCCCCTAGTTTCAGATATTGTTAAAAACAAACAAAAATAGTAATATGTCAAATACAAAGAAACTGGTTACACTTTTTTTTCAAATTAGGAAGACTGATGGCCACCAAAACAAATGTTTTGCAACATGTGAACATGTGTTTTCTGGCTCTGAGTGTGTAGGTACTACAGAATACTCTTGATTCTGTATTCACAAATTCTTGTGAGCATGGAGTCAGTTTATACCCTGAAATACAATAGATTTCACCCTGGGGTCAGAAAATGCTTTCAGATTAAGATACTCAGTGGAACTTTTTAAAAATCTACCTGGCTGTACTTCATCCCATAATGCAGTAGGAATTCTGTGCCACAAGACATAATGACTGTCACCAATATGGAGGGCTTTATAAAGGGATAAGTCAAATCATGGCATATAGGACTATCAATTACTATTAGACTGGATGGCTATACAGTCGTCCCTCCACTTTTTGATTATTTGCAAGTGTCATGCCCCGGGAGGGGGAGCCCAGAAGGGAGGGAGCAGCTGGGAAGGATGTGTGCACTGCTTTCTCCCTTCCCCATTCCTCAGAGTCCTTGGGCAAGCTCTCTGAGGTATCAGAGGAGGGGCGAGAGCAGCATGCGTGATTCCCTGCCTCCTTTTTCCAATGCCTCAGAGCGCTCAGGCAAGCTGTCTTGAGGCATCAGAAAAAAGGCAGGGGACCTATGCATGCACGCTTCTCCCCCCCCCCCCCCATGCCTCAGAGAGCTTCCTTCTGATGTCTCAGACAGCTGAGGCAAGGTCTCTGAGGCATTGGAAGGAAGGTGGGGGGATCCTGTACACTCCTCACCCCCCTCCTGATGCCTCAGAGAACTTGCCCAAGGTCTTTGAGGCATGGAGAAGGAGGAGAGCAGTGTGAACACCCTTCCCAGCTGCTCCCTCCCTCCTGGGCTTCCCCCCACCCTAAAGGGAAAAGCCTCATTAAGGAGTGATAGTGTAAACAATACATAGTTTTGAAGACAGGATGACAATGTAATAAGTTGAAGAATAAAAATAACACCTAGGACTAAAGTAACCCTATCCTACCCCTTTTGCTGAAGGTGGAGCATACAGTCTGCTTCAAAACCTTTTTTGTTACAGCACAGGTTTTTCTTCAAGATTTTACAAACAGTTACATAGTTGTTCCAAGAATCTTTACTAAATTGTGGATGGATCCTCTGTACTGCTTTGACAGAACAATCTTCCTGTGACTTCTGTGCTTATGAAAGTGTGATAATTTTTAGTTGCCACTGGGTGAAAATTCATTGGCAAGTCTAGATTAAATATACTGTTGGCTATATTTCTCTTCTGTTAACCATATGGCTGCTAACCAAACTACACTGGGCATTAATAACCACTGGAGTTTGGTTCCAGTACTCCCCATGGATAAATCTGTGGATGCTTAAATTCCATTATATACAATGGCATAGTAAAATGGTGTCCTAAACAGCAAAATCAAGGTTTGCTTTATTTATTTATTTAGGTTATGAATATTTTTGAACTGTGGTTGGTTCAATCTGTGGATGCAGAATCCATGGATATGGTGGGCTGACTCTACTGCTCAATTTCTAAAAGCAGATTTATTCACTGTTTTGGTAATTTTTAGTGTAAAAACTACATTTGTTTATTGTAAGAATGCCAATTCAATTTATAACTCTCACAGCAGATGTTACAACATGCAATCCAACATATTTGTATCTTAAGAACATTTTTAATGTATTTAAAATATTTCTGTATAATTCCCACCTGAAGCAATGCATAACATGTAATGAGGGTACAATAACAAAAGTGAATACCTTTCTCCACCACTGGAGACGCTGACGTAACCAGTAATCAAGCCACTGTCCAGCAGTTCTGGGAGAGCTAAACCATACGAGGGTGGACATTGTCCTTTCACCTGTTCTTTTAAAAACAAAAGAGAGCAAGTGGCTAGCAAATCAGAATATAAAACACAAACTCAAGCTATTAATTTTCTACCAGAAATGAAATTCTACCAGAAATAAAAGCACACGAGTAAATATTTTATTTTAAAAAGTTATAGCAATTTTTAATATTGTACCTCACGTAATTGTCTTTTTCATTTTTTGTTACTGGATGGAAACACACTCCTACTTGAGCAATCCCAAAAGGTAACCTCTTGTTTACCAATTCCAAGCATTCAACATAATGCTCTAGAACACCTAGAAAGTATTAAATATAGAAAGTAAAGAAAGCATTAAACACAGTAGCCACCCCAGCAACTGCTGCTACACTGAGAAGTGTAGCAGAAGTTACACATACGAGCTCTGCAAGCTAACACTAAAAAAACTCAAAAATAATCCAACTATCATGAAGCATCCTAATAGTAACGTGTAAACAAGACTCTGGAAACTGCAATGAAAAAAATCTATCAGTGTTCAGTTCAAAAGTGCAATGGTTACTTAAAACTAGGTTTGCTTGCCAGATTTTGCCTTTTTTTCTAGAAACCTTACACCAACCTCAAACAAAACAAATAAGAATTCTAGCTACTTTTGTGTCTGACTAATCGACTGCCACTTCTAAACAAAAGGCAAGAGATTACAAGAAATGCAAAATACAGTGGTACATGATTAAAGTCGTAATATGTCCTTTATTGAGTGGTGACTGAGGTCCAAAACACACTGCTGAAATAATCCCATTTGAGACTGCTTTAATTGCCCTGCCTCAGTGCTAGGGAATACTGGGAACTGTAGTTTATTGTGTCACCAGAGGTCTGACAGAGAAGGCTAAATGTCTCACAAAAGTAGTTCCCAGAATTCCCTAACATTGAGTCAGGACAGTTAAAGCAGACTCAAATGGGATTATTTCTGCAAGATGCTTTGGACCTGAGTTGCAGAAACTGGATCCCAGTACAGAAGATATATGCATGCAGTATGTAGACAGATCTTGTAGCACCTTTGAAACTACTAAAAGTAGAAAGTCTACTTCCTCAGATGCATTTAGTGGAGTGGAAGCCAGGGACAGAGCTATATATGCCACTGGCGTTTGAGAATGTCAATTCAAATTTAAAATCCTTTTTGTATGAAAATTAAGTGGCAAGTTCAGTTTTAACGATGGTCATTTGTGAACAAAGACATTGCAAACTAATACACAAAGGCTAGTTCCCAATGTCTGTTACAACTGGACTTGCCACTTCATTTCAATACACAAAGGATTTTGGATTTGAATTGACATTCTCACACACCAAGGGCATATATAAGTCTGTCCCTAGCTTCCACTCCACCAAATGCATCTGAGGAAGTAGACTGAAATCTACAAAAGCTCATGCTGCCAACTTCTTTCTTTCAGTTAGTTTCAAAAGTGCTACAAGCTCTCTCTACATACAAGTTTTCTCTACATGCTAACATAGTTGTATCTTTGAATTCTAAATATATGCATGCAATTAGCAATAAAATAAATCTGCAATCTGTTCTGAATACCAGAACTGAATAAAGTCTCCAAGTCCTTCCACCCAGAAATCATCTTCTAGCTACTTAAAGCTTTTTCTGTCAGTGGTATACCAATAATTGGGGGCAACGGGAAGACATTTGCTGCTTCACTTATTAGGTATTGCTGTTGTGTTCCTTCCAATTCACTTCCAACTTAAGGCTATCCTAAGGCGAATCCATGGTAAGTTCACCTTAGGGTTGCCATAACTTGGAAGCTACCTGAAGGCACACAAGAAGGGAAAGTCATTTGTTGGTTCACTTATTAAATGTTGTTGTGTGCCTTCAAGTGATTTTCAGCTTAAGGCTAGTTTAAGACAAAACTATTATGGGGGTTTTGTGATTTGTTCAGAAAGTGTTTGGTTGCCTTTGCCTTCTTCTAAGGTTGAGAGTGTATGGCTTGTCCAATGTCACCCAGTGGATTTCCATGGCCGAGCGGGGATTCAAACCTTGGTCTCCAGAGTCCTAGTCCAACGCTCACCATGCTGGCAAGGCTATATAAAATCCTTGTTCATCCCCTGCAAATCACCCATTGGATCTAGATCCAATTTCTGCCTACCACAATATTAAAAACAATGGGCTCTCTGCATCCACAGATTCTCTATCCACAGGTTCAAACAACTATGGTTTGAAAACATTTTTTTTAAAAAAAGATATATCCATAAAGCAAATCTTGGTTTTGCCATTTTGTATAAGGGACACCATTTTATTATGCCACTGTATGTAATGGGAATTGCGCATCCATGGATTTTGGTATCTACCAAATCCATGGGGAGGTGTCTTGGAACCAAACCCCACTGGTTACCAAGGACTTTCTGTATGCTTTTCCCTTTATTAACACTTTCTGTTTTTTTTTTTTAAATAACACAACTTAAGATGCAAGGTATTCCATGTTCGGGAACTAGCGTGTAGTAGTTTGAGCATTGGACTATGACTCTGGAGAACAGGGTCTGAATCCTGGCTCAGCCATGGATACCCACGTTGTCATTCATTTCCATCTTTTAGAACATTCAATATGAAGTTATACATAATCCGTTAGATATATGATAAAGCATTCTTTGAAAATGTAGACACAACAGATCCTTAAAAACTAGAAGTAACAGGTAAGAGTTGTAATTGTGTGTGTGTAAAAAATATGTAGTCATCTCGGTCTCCAATGTCCGTGTTGAAGTTTATACTTATAAGGTTGCCTGTCTCCTGGATTTTTTTAACCCGCTAAGTTGGGTTTTGGCAAGTCACACTCTCTCAGCCTCAGGGGAAGGCAATGGCAAACTCCCTCTGAAGAAACTGGCCAAGAAAACACTATAACAGGGTTGCCATAAGTCAGAAATGACTTCAAGGCACACAAGATGTACTAAAAACCCCGACAGTACTTGCCTATAGGGAAACCATACTTGCCCACAGTCATAGGAGAATACTGGCCCATGGGCAGTGTTCCCCTATGATTCTCTATGGGCAAGTATGGCTTCCCTATGGGCAAGTACTGTACACTCATCCCTCCACATTCACTAGGGTTAGGGACACAGGATCCCTGTGAATGTGGAAAAAAACACAAATGACAAAAACATTATGTTTTTACCTGAGACAATTCCTCTCTAGGAATCTCTAGGTCCTCCAGTGCAACTCTGTGGTCAACATCTGCCACACATCTCTACATCCTTTAGTATGACCTTTGGTTAAAGTTGACCATAGCGTTGTGCTGGAGGACCTAGATATTCCTAGAGAGAACAACATATTGATATCCACGAATAATCAAATTCACAAAAGTCAAAAGCCGCAAATGTGGAGGGAGGAATGTACTTGCCCATAGGGAAACCATACTCGCCCACAGAGATTCATTGGAGAATACTTGCCCAAAGGGAAACACTGGACAAGCATTCAATGTTTCCCTATGAGCAGGTATTCCCCAACAATTCTCTATGGGGCAAGTTCGATTTCTCTGAGGGCAAGTATTGTCATTTGTTGCAGTACCTAACAACAACAACAATTCCCATGCCCTGTCCCTCCTCTTCCCAGAAGGAGCAGAACCCCTCATCCTCATCATCCATCCCCTGAGGGAAGAAGCCCCACCGTGAAGCAGGCTCTCCCGCAGCGTCCCGGAGGCGGCCAACATCTCGGGCAGCAGGGCCCTTTCTGGGCCGCTCTCTCCCTCCTCCGAGGCCTCTCCCCGGAGCTCCACCACCCTCAGGCCGCCTCCTCCTCCTCCTGCTCCATTCCCGGGAGGAGGGCGCCAGAGGGGCGCCTCCACGCCCAGGACCTGCTCCCTCAGGAGGACCGCCGACTCCCACCACTGGGCCGCCACGTTCTTCCTCAGCTCCACCCCGAGGGGCCCCAGGAAGCCCGGAGGGTCCCCCAGCAGGTAGGAGCCCCACGGCACTCCCTCGCCCTCTCCTCGGAGGAAGTGCCTCCTCCGACACACGCCCAGGAGGGCTTCCGACGTCCCCCCGCAGCGCTCTTCCCCAACATTACTACTACTACTACTACTACTACTAGTAGTAATCTCTTTGCAATGGCGCAACCCCGAGGGCTCCCCAGGGCCCACTGGGTACCACGCTTGGAGGGCTCTCTTTAGGACCCAGCAGAAACCGCGGCGCCTCGCGCACAGGGGGGAGGAGGAGGAGGAGGAGGAGGAGCACCCGCCGCCGCCGCGCGCTCGACCGTTGCCTCCGCAATAGAAGGCGGACAGAAAGTGCCGGGCGCCTCCATTGAGCCGCATGTCTACGCAACGCCCCTCCCAGGAGAGCTGAAACGGCGCATGCGCCTCGAGCGACGGAGGCACGTAGACGGACGCGGGAGGAGAAGAGGCCTTGCGCGGTTGTTATAGTGACCTATTTGGTCAGCTTCCGGTTTCTGTGACGTTCGGGCCCTTCCCGAGGCGGAAGTGGAGGCGGGATGAGTTATCAGGCCGGCTGCCAATTGGCTGTCCTCGTTTCCCTCTCTGCCTGGAAACCATGACCACAAATGAGAGATGTAGGAGGAGGATTCGCTTTCTCTCAGCCTCCGAGTGTCGTGTCTTCTATAGCCGTGGTTCCCAAACGTTGGTTCTCCAGGTGTTTTGGACTTCAGATCCCAGAATGCCTAACAGTTGGCCAAACTGCTCAGGACTTCTGGGAACTGAAGTCTAAAACACCTGGAGGACCAACGTTTGGGAACCACTGCTGTACAGGACTTGTTGTTGTGTGCCTCCAAGTCATTTTTGACTTATGGCAACCCTGTTATGGGGTTTCCTTGGCAATTTTTTCAGAGGGGTTTTGCCATTGTCATCCTCTGAGGCTGAGAAAGTGTGACTTGCCCAAGGTCACCCAGTGAGTTTTTATGCTCAAGTGGGGAATTGAACCCCGATCTCCAGAGTCGTAGTTGGAGCTCAAACCACTACACCACACTAGCCCTCTACAGTACAATAACACCCAACATCCACGAAACAGATACTTTTATTCCACCAACCGAAATACACAATGGAAGCTTTTGAAGCTCCACTAGCTGCTTCATCAGGCAAAGATGTTTTCAAAAGGCTTATAGGAGAAAGGGATTATAAAATGGCTGGTTCATTGCATCTTTTGGGCTCCCACACTACATCCGAATACTACCTTGGCTTTAGGCAACATCCTTGCCTTGCAGGATGATCAGATGGTATAACCACAAATGAGAACAAGGCACCGCAAAATATAAGGTGTTCAAGAAAAATGGAGGATTTATATTTTTTTAGCTAAAACACTACATATAAATACATGCTTCTTTTGTTGTTCTTGTTATCCCCCTCAAGTCAATCTCAACCCACGGATGAGACATCTCCAAGACTCCCTCTGTCCTCCGCTGCTCTGCTTTGGTCCTGCAAATTCGTACCTGTGTCCTGTTTATAATAAAGTCCATCCATCTAGCATGCAGCCTTCCTCTCTTTCTACTCCCTCCCACCTTTCCTAGCATTATTGTTTTTTCCAATGAGTCCTCCCTTCTCATAATGTGGCCAAAGTAAGACCACATCAGTCTAGTCATCTTGGCTTCCAGAGATTTCTGGTTTGATCTGTTCTAGCACCCATTTGTTTGACTTCTTGGCTGTCCATGGTATCCTCAGCAATCTTCTCCAACAGCCATGCTCAAAAATGGAGAACATTTTGGAACTCTTCCTGGATGACATGTAGGACATGTCCTGGATGGTTACCATGTTGTCTCGTCCCCCACCATTGATAAAACTGAACTTTGTCACCTCATCTCTAGTTTTGCATTCCTATGGACATTCTCAAACACAGACTGCTTTATAGGTCTGTCCCTGGGCTTTCTACTCTATCACATACATGTGAGGAAGTAGGCCCAAGTCTATGAAAGCTCATGCTTCCAATTTCTATCTTTCTGTTAGTCTCAAAGGTGCTGCAAGATCACTTTGCAATCTGATCTTCCCAACTAACATAGCTATGTCTTTGAAAGAAACAAGTTGTTAGCATGAGCTTTCATCAACTTGAGTCTGCTTCCTCCACATGGACAAGTTTATGAAAGCTCATCCTTCTTTATTTCAGATAGTCTCAAAGGTGCTATAAAATCCTTTTACATAAAATGTTAGTCACAAGCCTGCATGTTCTCAAGATGTTGTTGTGTTGCTCTGTGGAGGGGTATCTATGCAGGCCCTTCCTCCTTCTGTGGGCACTGGGAGACAAAGCATCCCAAAGTCCAGGAGATAAAATCTGAATCCCATTACAAAAAGGTATCACGAACAAAGGTATCAGTTTTGTGGATTTTGGATGTTATTGTACTTTGCAACACAGCTGCCCCTGAGTATGTTTCCTAAATGTGAGGATAATGCATTTTAGCTGTTACAGGGAATCCTAAAAAGAGAGACAGAGGACTGGGACTTTGCTATTTGGGTTTTTTACCACCAACAAAGGTAACACTTTTTTCTTAATTGGTACTACATTTGGTATGTTTTACCAAAAAAGCACCTGGAGCTTTCCTAATGCAGAAGCATGGAGGCTTCTCTTGACAATTCAATGTTCTCTGCTTAACAAAGGAGGCTGTGACTTACAAAGGATGGAGACCTCTTGGATCTCAGAAGAAGCTTTTTGCATTGCTCTGTGAAGGAGGTCACTTTGAGTATTAAGGGGTTGCAGGATTTAAGCAGAGTAGTGGAGGACAGGGAGGCTTGGAGATGTCTCATCCATAGGGTCACCATGGATCAAGATCAACTGGAAGGCAGTTAACAGCAGCAGCAGTTACAAGGCAATCCTCATACAAGTTTACTTGGATGTAAGCCCCCATTTTTTTCAGTGGGGCTCACTCATCCAGAATTCATTTTTATGTAAATTTGAATGTTGCAAGTCGCTCCGATTGCTCTGCAGAGGGGTGGGATATAAATAAATTATTATTATTATTATTATTATTATTATTATTATTATTATTACTATTCAGCCTAGTAACTGTTAAATTTAAAGGCCAATAAAGAGGAGGCATTGGCATAGAACAGGACACAGGCTGCATCTGCTCTGCAGAAACAATGCAGTGACACCACTTTAACTGCCATTCCTAAATGCTATGGGATCCTGGGAACTGTAGTTCATTGTAGCACCAGACCTTTCTCATAGGGAAGCCTAAATTCTCACAAAACGACCATTCCCAGAATTCCATGGCACTGAGGCATAGCAGTTAAAATGGTGTCAAACCGAATTATTTCTGCAGTGTGGATGCGTCCTGAGAGAGAAAATTGGCCTGAGGGAACACTATGAATAGACTGACTTCAAAACAAAAGAAAAATCTGAGGGGCATTTTATATGTAAGATATTTGGGCTGAAAATCCACACTAGCTTCAACCCCATCTCTGATCTGCAATGTTCCCAGTATTGTATACTGCAGGGGTTATCATAAACCATTATCTGCCTCCTTGGGCCTGCCATGCACCCTCAACCTGCAGTATGGGAATAACAGTTGTGCAAACAGTGTTAGGATGCAACTCTCAACCTGAACCCCAATGTGCAATATATTAGTTAACACCATCACTAAACAACAATGCAGAATTGCCTCCCTGGTGGCCTGACCTACAGTTTTAACCATGGACTACACTACAGGGTGGCTGTCTTAAACCATTAGTTTCCAGCCACAATGCCTGCAACTTGCAATATGCAAGACAAGCTAGTGTAATTGCATTACCAGGTCTTTTGTTTAAATGGTGAAGCAGCAGCAAGGAGGAAGAGAATGTAAAATGTTTCATGCTTCAGCTGGCTGGTTTTTTATTTGAACACTGCCATGGTCGGAAGGCCATTTCCGGGACAAGTTGGAGAGACAGGCAATACCTCAAATTCAAATGAGTTGTTCAACTAAACACTGGTTTGTGATTAATTTGAAGTAGCAATTTAACTAGATTTACCTTTACGTAATAAACATTATTTGTATACAATTTCTTTTGGTGTAAGTAGGCTGAAATCTATGAAAACTAATGTTACCAACTTCTTTCAGTTGGTCTCCAAGGTAATACATTTATCATTTTACATACTGATTTTCCAGACGAACATAATTCTTGATGTCCATAATTTCAAGTGATTTACAGAACCTCATACATGCCTACTCAGGAGCTAATCCCATTGCTCTCAGTGGAAATTACTTCTATTTTCTAAAAGGTTGCATCACAGACGGACAAGGTGTGGCCCTCCTGACATTATTGGACTACAACTCTCAGCATCCCTGAACAATGGCTGGGCCTGGTAGAGCTGATGAAACACATCATCTGGAGGGCTGTATGTTTCCTGGCAAAGATGTAATTGAGAGGTCATCCAGAATTATGGGTTAAATTTTGGTTGCTAAACTGTCATTAGTATGTGGATGACACACGGTGGTGAGTCAATCACACACAGCTCAAGAGGGTTTATTAATGAATTAACTTCATGTCATTTTTAAAAATTTTGCAACAAAGCCTTTATTAGAGAGCTATAAATCACTAATATCCAAATTATACTTATAATTGTTTTGTGCCTTCAAACTGTTGACTTATGCCAACCCTAAGGCAAACCTATCACATGGTTTTCTTGGCAAGATTTGTTCTGAGGCTGACTTGCCCAAGGCCACCCAGCAGGATATTGTAATACTGGATGATCATTTTCATCCTACTCTTCCTTTCAGCAAGGGGCTACACTGCAGGTTTGCTGTATTTCTAAGCCTAATTGCTAACTATTAAGGTGTTAACAGTAGAGTCAAAAGACTCTTCATTCTGAGTGCTGAAAGGGCAGCAAATTGTTAAATTTAAATGAACTTGTGGGATTTATGCTAGGCACCATGATGGGTGAAGAGGGGTAAAATAATTTGGTGCTTCACTTCTGGAAGCAATGTATCTTACCACTGCCACTACCTGCAATATGGTTGTAGACTTCTGCCCTGACACAAACACATAAATAATAAAGAACTTTTTATTTTTTTTCTCTCTGCTGGAAATATTTGTTCAGTAACTAAGAAAAAAACCAACTCAATGAAAATGGGCTTGTTTTTGCTGTTACTTGGACAGAAGGATCTTGTCAAAATACAATAAAGTTGACTGAGTTGACTTCTTGCATTTGAATGGCAATACTATTTCCTGTTCTACAAAGAGTAGTCATAAAATTATCCAGGAAATTCAGATAAAAACCTATACCTTATGTGCTCGAGTACTACTAATGACCTACAAGGATGTTGGTTAGGAGTTGAGATATACATGAGCTTTTTGATACCTTTGTTTGTTTTTCATTCTTTGGAGAACAAGACCTGTTCTCACTGGCATGCTTCAAATGTTGCCCTGTAGTGTTCAGCCACCACTTTCCTCCACTCCCATATGCAGTACTAGAGGATTTTACACATGCTTTAAAGTTTATTATTTTAAATATTAATAAAATTACATTCAGGATTAAATCTTTCAGTGTAATTCCCTGATCCAATACAGGTATTAATTTAAATGAGACAAAGGGATGGGTCAAACATTGCCCCATGATTGTAACTGGGAATGAAAGTTAAGGTGAAAAGGTAGTTGGAGAAGTCTTGAAAGAAAACCTCCATGAATACAGGACAGCCTAGAACAATCCAGAGGGGTCCTGTACCCCTTGGCAATGAAAATAAGTTCCCCTGCTCCTGGCACCTACAGGAATCATAGCTTGTGTTAAAAAGGAAGAACTGGCAAAAACATTCTTATGTATTCTTTGTCTAAGATAACACTATGAATTGAATGTGGTCACAGGTACAGGCAACTTGACACATATATACACATAGTAAACTTCACCAACCTCCCAGACACAAAGACAGAAACCTGAAGTGGACTTCAGGACACTTCCAGTTGTGATTTTTTAAAAAAGAAGTATCTTGGGCCTGGTGTTGCCTGCGACACTTGAACTCAGCAATGCTCTCCCCTGGTTAATATGTAGAGCTGGGCAAAGAGTAAGGTGGATTTGTATTCAAATACCACTGGGGACAGTAGTCAACTGGTCTTGAGGGGATCTGTGGAACATCATAGTCTGAGCAAAATGAGGAAGGTGAATGAAATGTGACAGATCAGGTTACAGAGCACAAACTAGATTTCAGTCAAGGAGCATGAGTGCCCTTTTGAAAGATATGTATACTGAGATTTGGCAAATAATTGTATGTAGAAAACAAAGGGAGAAAAGAAAAAATTAAGCTACCAGTTGTGTATGCTGTGTGGTATATAAAAATAGTGGCATCAAATTATTAGGCGACGGGAGAGGTGGATCAGTTCATCAGGGCAGCAAGAAAACATCCAGCGGATCTGAGAGGCCAGGAGAGATGCCAGATTTGAGGGCGAGTCACATCTAACTGATACAACTAGAAGTCATCAGCATATAAATAGTATTAACTGTCTGGAACTTAGGCTGCATCTGCACTGCAGAAACAATGCAGTTTGACACTACTTTAATGGTCATGGCTCAATGCTATGAAATTCTGGGATTTGTAGTTTTAAGGTGTTTAGCCTTCTGTAATAGTTCTAGAAAAGGCCAAGCAGGGTAGTGGTTTGAGTGTTGGACTAGGACACCGGGAGACCAGGGTTCGGACCCCAGCTCAGCCATGAAAATCCTCCAGGTAACCTTGGGCAAGTCACGTTCCCAGCCTCCAACGACAGCAATGACAAATGCCCTCTGGAGAAAGTTGCCAAGAAAACCCCATGTAGATTCTCCTTTGGGTCACCGTAAGTCAGAAACTACTTGGAAGAGAGAGAACATCAAGAATTCTAACTAGCTAGAGATGCCAGGATTCTTCTGCAAATAGCACTGAATCATGACAGTTAAAGCAGTGTCAAATTGCATTATTTCTGCAGTGCAGATGCAGACTTTGTGAAATTACCCAAGGACAGTATGGAATGTGAAGACTTGACCAGAGGGGTCTCAAGACTGCTTCTCTGACAAGTAACAATATTGGTTCCAGTACACACAAAACTGTGACAAAACAACGCTTGGGGTTCACCATATTTATGTTGGCAAAAATACTCCAACCCCATGTTCATTATTAAATAAGGAACACAGAAAAAAACAACATTGATTTGTAAAATGAGGGTGATGATAAAGTACCCTTTTAACAACTGCTCTATCCATTTATGCATTCATTAATAAAATTATTTGTCACATATTACTAAGTGCCAAAATGCATACTCTAATTACATAATTCTAGTCAAATTAATTTACACACTTTGTGACATGTCTTACAAACATGTTTTAATAACTTGTATTTGTTATAAGCTTGTAGTTTCCAGTGCTGAAAACACAAGCACAGTAGCATGGTACAAATCTATTTTTTGAGAACCAGTGCTTTAAAAAGTACATTTAAATTACTAGGGTCTTAGGTCCTTGTGGATGCATTCATCAGTAGGTCAGGTTTAAGTTTGATCTCTACCATGTTGTTGTTATAGAAGTCTTCTTTGCCAGTGCTGCCAATTACATTCAGGACTGGCACAGTCATTCTGACTCATCAACAGGCCAGTGGAAATTTCCACCATGCAACATTTGTTAAATCAGTTATAACCTAGTTCCATTAGGTGGAGCTTACAGAGAAGCAGCATTAAAACCCACTGAGCCTGTTACAAAGGAGGAAGATGGGAGTCAGCCATGTTCAAGTTCCAATGAATTAGAATAATCCTATTATGGGTGATTTGCTGCACTCCAGAGCCCTCAGAATAAGATATATCAGAAATCTGAGGTAGCAGTTGGGTCACTGGGTCAAAATTATGATACTTTTTGCTAATTAAAAGCAACCCATTGCAATAAGGTTCCTAAATCTGCCTTGCAAAAGAAAAATAAATTTAGCATTTACAAATCTCTGCAAATTATGACCACAGGCATTTTTAATTTTTCCATTCCGATTACTTTCATGGGTGGAGTTTCACAAAACAGGTTAATAACCTTTTACCTGAAATGATGCAATTTGTTTAGACTTGCATCTACAGACTAGAATAGGACAATCCGTGTTTTGCCCAGATTTGTCAAGCAATGGCACATACATTTTTAAGTTTCTTAAGAACAGATTTTTGATTTGAGGAAGTTGAACTCCGATTCTGCTCTGGAGTAGCTAAACATTTATTCAGACATTATAGGTGACTGCAAGGTTGAAGCACATTTTGTAACCAGAAGTATTGGATCACCAGTAAGCCCAAGTATGTGTCTTGCCGTAACATTGTTACAAGCTTAAACACAGCCTTCTTATATCAAGAACATATTTAACTACCTTCAATGCTTTTTGGAAGGCTACATCCTTAAAAGAGTATGCACATTTGCAATTCACAAGAGTATTTCTTAAGTGATCCAGCCCTTAAGACCGCATCCTGGAAGTAGCTACCTGTCCTCACCAACCCATTTCAAGTGTGCAGTTGTACAACTAATCTTGTACCTTGGGAGGAAATGAGGAACAGATGTTTCCCAAAGCCATAGCTACAGCAAAAACTCCAGAATAAAGCAAAGGTCTCAGTCTCTGAAGCCTTTCCAGTTTTAACAAGTATAGATGTTTATTCCAGGATACAACCTGAAATGCACTATTATTTAAGGACAGGAGGGAGCTATAACATTATTTTAAATGAAACTTCACTAAATTCATTTTTTAGAACTGTCTTACACTGGCTTCCCTCAATTTCAGTAAACTCACAGGAACTAGTTATTATAATCTGTTCTATTTAGTCACCATATATTTTACTTCAGGCTGTATTAAGATTCCCCCCTCTCCCCAAATTTGTCTCAAGAGGTTTACTATCCCTTTTCATTTACTGTGATCTTTTTACAATAATGTCATAACTCCAGTAATCAGAACTTCAGAAAAACAGTACAAAATTTTTGGTTCTGAAGTTAATAGACTTCAGTCAGAAAAAATAAAAGTGCTTACATTACAAGTCAGTGTAGCAAGATAGTAACAGACCATTTTTGATAGGTAAATCACTCAAACATTTAACAAAGTAACTTCTGTTTTCAAATCTCTTTATTGGAAGGCCATGCATTGCCCCCAGTTGTTGTATTTCAAATCACTGTACATTTACTTTGTGAAAACACAGTCTGCATTTTCTAGTACAAAAAACTAAAAATCGTTCAGGAATGTAGAGAATATTCAACTTAAATAGCGGAAAAGTGCACCAAGTACTGCTGCACTGCAGACACTTCTGCATGTTCCATAAGATTTTAAATAACTATGCTGTCGACACACAATATAAAGAGCAATTATGAAAAAACAAGACACTTAAATACACTAGGTTATTGGGTATAGTTTGCTGGCATTGGATAACCTATCATTGGCGTACCACCAGTTGCAGGGTATGCATACTGCTGTTGGTTCATTGCACCGTGCATGTTTGCCATGTTATTTCCATACTGCTGGTCATAGCCATTCTGATAAGCTGGAGTGCCAGCCCTAAATCCACCCTGCATGCCAGTTGCTCCAAAGTTGTTTCCAAAGCCAGTTCCGTTACCAAAACCTTGAGCACCATAGCCACCATTCTGAGCTTTTGCACCAAAGTCTCTCTTGCCCACTGCACCATAGGTTCTTTCAAAGTTTTCCCTCTCTCTAAAACCAAATCCACCTCTTTTGCCCGCAGAATATCTGTCACGCCGGTCACCTCTGGAACGACCTGGAAGATTAGAAGTTGAAACAGATTCATTATGGGGAGCCACACACCTGCTCCAAACAAAAACAATAAGCACAAATCTTTTCCTGCCTCATCTCTTCTCACAAAATATTGCATCATTGCTGTTACTTATACTTATAGGAAACAAACATTGGTCAAAAAGGAATTATGATGTCAAAACGTACTTCACAATGCATGCTCTCAGAAGTCAGTCAGGTATTGGAAATATATTTGAGTAAAGTTAAAGATTTACCTGAACCTCTGTCTTCAACCAGCTGGAGCAATTTTGGGTTGATCGCCTGATTAGCTTCACGAAGTACAGAGATGAGGTCGCTTACTTGCTTTATATTGTTAGGTGTAAAGAATGTGTATGCTGTGCCTGTTTTGGTACTGCGGGCAGTTCGTCCAATTCGGTGGATATAGTCCTCAGAGGAGTTAGGGTAGTCATAATTGATGACAAATTTCACATCTTCCACATCTGTAAAGTGTTGCAGTGCAGCAAAAGCAATGCACAAAATTTTGCACACCACAACAGCCAGATGAAAAAGCAAGTTAGACAGTAATAGATTTTAAGATGCTAACTGCTGTAAAGAATGTTAATTATCTATTTCCTGCAAAAAAGAGGAAACTGAGAAAATGGCTGCACCTCTTTCCTCTGAATCTCTCTGCAATTATCCCTGCGATCTAAAATCCTTACCAGAGTACCCCTACAAGTCAAGTGACATCTGAATGCTTCTTGCAGTAGGACCAATAAGCTCACAAGTAGCCTCTTCGTGTACTCCCAAGGACCTCGATATAAAAATGAGGCCTTGCCACACATCAGAAGCTTAAAAAGAAGGCCACACTGCTCGTCTTGCCAAGACCTTTCAACCGCAGCTGCAAGAAAAACATACCTGTCCCTGAAAGGTCATCAAGTTGTTTTCATGCACTGTGTCTCGTCTAGGCAAGCGCTTCCAAGAAGCCAGCGTTCACTTGAGTGTGTCTCTCTCTGGCAGGTCTCGACATGACGGTTACGGTATAGGTGACGGAGGAACTCCAGGTTTGAAAAGCCACTGCTTTCCCACCCCAACTTGAATATGAGAGGTGGATTTTCAAATTTCATGTGCCAGTACTCACCAATTTGTACAAGGCTCAGTACATTTTAAAGCTGCTCTCTCCATTTCAAAAGTTGGAAAAAAAAATCAGAAAACCACAGAAGTTTAATTATTCTTCGACATTTCAGCAAACTCACTGAAATCCAAAGACTCACGGACCACAGCATACAGTATGCACACAGACTAAACAGCAGTGCACTATGGCGGTCATGCAAAGCATGGAACAGTAGAAATAACCGGGCAAAAGTGAACCGTGAATGAAGCTACCGTTTGAGAGAACAGTTTATGGGATCGTAGTTTTTGTCTTTGCCTTTTGAAGATTACTGGCACACAATGCTCAACTTTCACCTCTCTATTGGACTGGAAGCGTCCAGACGATCACTTCCACTAGTCCTCCATCCCCCTCGAGTCCTCCGATTGTCATGCCTAGGCCTTGCCACAAAGACTGCACCTTAATGTGAAAAAACTTAGAAAAATGCAGAGGTTAAAGAAAGCAATGAACTTTCTTTAAAAATTTGTGCTGCACCCAAGAGTTAGAGTTGTACTAACCTAGACCTCTGGAAGCAACATCTGTAGCAATCAGGATAGGAGCCTTCCCATGTTTGAATTCTGCAACAAAGAGAGGCTGATTAGTTTGTATTCAACACTGAATATCTGGCAGAAATATCACCAGCCTGAATCAATATTTTAGATTATATTCAGAATTACTCACCATTTAGAACCCAGTCTCGCTCCTGTTGACTTTTGTCACCATGGATACCCATTGCTGGCCACCTGCAAGTATATTCAACCCCACATAAGCATTCAAACTTAGTTCCACATCTAGGAAGGACTCAGTATCAATGCCTTTTATCAAGTCCTGTTTGGGTGGTTGAATCATGACATCTTTCTATCAAGTAATTGGTCCACTTACACAAACAAGAGCAAACTACAATCATTCTGATGATACATTTACCATTGCTTCATAGAAATTCAGAAAAATCAATGTGGCAGCGGAAACCAATTAGCTCTGCTTAGTATCAGAAATTGCAGCAAAGGGAGTCAGAATGACGGGTGAACAATGTGCCACTGCAGCTGTGCTAGGACTGTACTGAAGCAGCAGCAGCAGAGTATTACAAAAACAAGCTAACAAAGAATCCTAATGCTGATTAAGTATATTAACCTGCTTACCCATCTCTCCTCATTTTTCTAGTAAGGTCATCACATCTTCTTTTGGTCTCCACAAACACAATCGTCTTGTTTTCTTTCTCACTCATAATTTCTTCCATTAACCGAATAAGCCTTCATAAAAAAGAGAAGTCCTATCAGGGCAGTGAAATTAGCACTACACTAGAAATATTTCAACGGTTTACAGCAATGTTTCACGTTTGACCTAACTCTAATTATTCCTTCAAGTGGAAAGGGCTTTGCATTTCACTTACTTGTCATCCTTCTCTACATCATGACATACGTCCACTATCTGCAGAATGTTGTGATTTGCACTTAGCTCCAGTGCACCAATGTTGATGTGTACATATTCTTTTAAGAAGTCTTCTGCTAGTTGCCTAACTTCCTTAGGCCATGTTGCACTCCACATAAGAGTCTGCCTATCAGGCTGGAAACAAACAAGATTTCTCTTAACATTAAATTGGTTGCCTAGTTACCCATGGCTAAAACTGAGAACCTGTAAATGAAATCTAGGACTAGCAAGTTCTGTAACAAGGCTTCTCAGTTGTCTTTTAGTATACAAATGAACTATGAATCTTTACACTTACTCTAATCTGTTCTACAATTTTTCGGATCTGGGGTTCAAAGCCCATATCAAGCATTCTGTCAGCTTCATCAAGAACAAGGTAAGTACATCTCCGGAGATTGGTCTTTCCAGCTTCTAGAAAGTCTATGAGTCTACCAGGTGTTGCAATGCAAATTTCCACACCTGAAAATAAAGAAAAATAGGACTCCTGGTTTTGTAATCTCTGCAATAGAAAATTAATGTTCAGATTTATTAGATTCTTCTTAAATTATAATTTTGATACCTCTTTCCAGGTCACGTATTTGTGGTCCCTTGGGAGCGCCTCCATAAATACAAGTGGACTTCAAACGGCAGGCTCTGCCATATTCTGCAGCTACTTGCTGTACTTGTTGAGCTAATTCTCGAGTTGGTGCCAGCACAAGACACTATGAAGAGAAGTACAAATACATTCATGGTACTTTGACATGATTATTAGTTAGCCAATATTGCATTAAAAGCATGACACTATTGTGGAGTACCCTCTTTAAAATTAAAGGACTGATACATGTCAATACCGTTTTGATTTGTTTACTTTCTTTAAATGTTACAGTCAGGAGGTACATATTAAGTTACTATTTTTCTATCTGCTAGCAAGATTATTGTGCATAAAGTAATTCTAAGGCTTTAATAACAGCTATGGAATAAAGCAGTACATTAACCAAATGTGAAAGTCATTTTTGCCATGGGGCTAAGAATAGGCTAGAATTAATCAATGCCCTGTTTCTAGCACAATGATGCTGCATTCTGAGAAAAGCTACATCTGGAATATTCGGGCTGGGGGGGGCGAAGTATGACTGCTGAGGAACTCCAAAAAAGCTAGCAGTAAACAAAACAAAAGGAAACTGGTAAGGCCCCCAACTTTGTTTGTACTATTTGTACAGCTTCACAACACAAAATCCTGAAACCCTGCCTCGGTTTCAAAAATCTTTTCACTACGATTCCCTACTGCTAAATTTTGACCCTAAAGCGCTCAAATCTTACCCACAGATATATTTTATTAATCTACAGAGCTGACACTCAAAATTAAATTTAATCTTCCCCCATAAGATTTGCATGGCTTAGTACTTACAATAGGCCCATCTCCACGCTCAAGGAAAGGTTGATGATTTATATGCACTATGGCAGGCAACAAATACTGTTAAGAAAATACAAGAATACAGTTACATTTTTACAAGTACAATGTATTCATTAATTTTAAGCACTGAAGTTGCTATAAAACAATTACTCACTGATAATGTTTTCCCTGATCCAGTTTGTGCTACCCCAACCATATCCAATCCACTCAAGGCAACCGGCCAGCCTTGTGCCTGAATAGCAGTTGGTTCAGTAAAGTTCTGTCGCTGGATCACTTCCATAACATTTGCTAAAAGATACAAAAGTGGATTGGTTAAAAGCCTGGCATATTGTGAAACAAAAAATGCATACAAACATGCATGTTAACAGTCTTACTCAGGGGTAGGCAACCTTTCCCCTTTAAGGGCCGAGGGACTTCAGCTCCCAGAAGCCTCAGCCATGTTGGCCAATAGTCCCATGTTGGCCAATAGCGCCTGGGATTCTGGGAGCTGAAGTCCCTCGGCCCTTAAAGGGGAAAGGTTGCCTACCCCTGGTCTTACTACTTACCAGGAAAATTAGCTTCATAGAAGTTCATAACAGGTTTTGGACAGTTATGGCCTTTAACTGTGATTTCTTTGCTTGCTCTATATTGTTCAATCTCTTGCTGCAAATAAAATACAGTCAGAGTCACTCTGTAGTCATTCTTACTCAAAAGCATAATAAAAAAATCAACAATTCCAGTACCATGGATCTACATCGGGGCAGGCAACCTTTCCCCTTTAAGGGCCGAGGGAGTTCAGCTCCCAAAAGCCTCAGCCACGTTGGCCAATAGTCTCATGTTGGCCAATACCTCCTGGGATTCTGGGAGCTGAAGTCCCTCAGCCCTTAAAGGGAAAAAGTTGCCTCCCCCTGACCTAGATAATAGAGTACTTCAGAGGCCATGTAGGTGGCAAAAGAAAACAAGGAAAGATCAGAATGTGTGCGAAAACCCTTAAACAGTGCAGGTAGTGGAGCCTGAAGATGAAGAGGCCCCTAGAGGCTTTCAAAAAGGACCAGTTTACCCTTTCCTTTTACCAAATAATAAAGGTCCAGGGTCACAAAACAGTTTTGGGGCCTCCCTTTTGCCCACTTCTGGTCTACAGCAACAAGTTCAAGTTCCGTTCTGGCCAAAACAAAGGCAGTATTCATACCATAGGGCGCCTGGCAACATCAGGATGTTCCTGGTAGAAGTTCTTTTCAAATTTGGGAAGCTCATCTAGGTTCCATTTCTTCTTTGTAAGCTTTTCTCCAGGATTTCCAAACTTCTTTCCACCTAAAGATCCCCCTCTGCTGCCTCCAAAACGAGGGCCACCAAACCTGTCAAGTCAAGGTAAATTTTGAAGATTCAAGTTATTCAACAACATAGCCTACAGAGATATGTGAAGACCCAGATAAAAACCTGGAAAAAATCCTGTCCCTCCCCCATGTTAAAATGAAACATTCTATAATTTATTTTCTTCATTTTTTTTCCAATTCCCCCCATTTTCCCTCCTGGTCTTCACATCTCTAAGCCAACACACTTACATAAACAGCAATACTTTAACCTTACATTTATACCCGCTTCCTTCGCGGAAAAGGATGGGGGAGTGATTTAGAGATGGAGTGGGGCTTGGAAACCCTCCTGGGGGCATTTACATTTATAAATATTACAAAATATTACCACTTTGAGTATTTAGGCTATTCAATCACATCACCTACATACTTAGATACACAGCGATACCTTAACCTTCTATTTACATGTCTTTACAAATCCCAAAATATTACAACACCCTGGACTTAAGAGGACAAAAAAAATATATAGCAGCAGCTGTGATACTGGAAACAAACCCAGAACTTTGATGATGTATTCAAAAGGAGGAAGAAGAAAAAAATCTTAATTGTTGGGAGTCTGACGCAGAGAGGGAGGGACCGAATGGGCGGGGAGGATTATGAAACCAACAGGATTCCGGTAAGAAGCCTGATTCACAATTGAGATGGTCAGGTTACTTCTCTAAAAATATATATTTTT
>CM034703.1:180933672-180944788 GCA_020142125.1 Phrynosoma platyrhinos
GTTGTTCCCATGAGGAAAATTTCAGACACACATCTCTACATTTCACCTGTGACTGTATAACCCATCTATATTCTAACAGAAGTCCCCCTTGCTGAGGGGACTCTGACACCACCACTGAGACCAAGAGGGAAAATGTTGGGCAGTAGAGTTTATCAAACCCATCAGCCTATGAGACTGGGCACCTAGTAAGGGAGATGGAATTTTGATACACCAAAGAAATCATTGAGTTAGAAGGGGCCCTATAGTCCATAAGGTTAATCCCCCTGCTCAAAGCAGGGTCTCCAGCTACACAACATCCCCAGCGGGTAGCTGTCTAGCCTCTTTTTGAAGACATCCAGGGAAGGAGACCCCACCATCTCTCTAGGCAATTCCATTGCTGAACCACTCTCACTGTCAGGAGGTTCATTCTTAACATTCAATTAAAACCCACTCTTCTGTAACTTAAAACCATAAGACCTAGTTCTACCTTCTGAGACAGTAGAAAAGAAACCTGATCTCCTCTTCATGGCAGCCCTTCAGGAATTTAAGGAGTACAGTCTTGTCACCCCTCAGTCTGTTCACAAAGCTTAATATGTCCAGCTCTTCAACCTCTCCTTTTATGTTTTTTTCTTCCTATCTCTTATAAACCCCATTGCACTTCTTTGAACTTGCTCCAGGTTGTCAATATCCTTCTTAAAATGAGGCCCTGAGAACCAAACACGGTATACCAGATGAGGCTTGAGCAGCACAAAATATGAGGAGACTTAAAAACATACTTGACTTGAAAACATGCTTCTCTTGACTTGAAAACATGCTTCTATTAATGTAAGCTAAGATAGCATTTGACCTCTTTGCTGCTATATCACATGTTCATCTTATGATTGACAATGATACCAAGGTCCTTTTCACATGTAGTACTGATGAGCCAAGTATCCCCCATCCTATACCTATACATTTAGTTTTTGTGGCCAAAATGTAGAATTTTGCATTTTTCTCCATTAAATTTCATTTTATTAATTTCATCCCACTTTTCTAGTTTATCAGGGTCCTTTTGAATTCTGTTCCTATCTTCCAATATGTTAGCTATCCCTCCCAGTTTTGTAACATCTACACCAGGGGTAGGCAACCTTTCCCCTTTAAGGGCCGAGGGACTTCAGCTCCCAGAAGCCTCAGCCATGTTGGCCAATAGTCCCATGTTGGCCAATAGCTCCTGGGATTCTGGGAGCTGAAGTCCCTCGGCCCTTAAAGGGGAAAGGTTGCCTACCCCTGATCTACACACTTAATAAATATTTCCTCCTTCCCACCACCTACATCATAGATCAAAATGTTGAAGAACATTGACCTCAAGACAGAACCCAGTGGCACTCCAGACCTCCTTCCAATTTGAAGTGCCACTAATGACAACTCTTTGAGCACAGTTTTTTAACCAATCATGGATCCAGCTGATGGTGCTTCTATCTATTCCATATTTAGTCAGTTTGTTAATGAAAATATCATAGGCTTATCACATGCTTTGCTGAAATCCAGATAAATGACATCCACAGCATTCCCACCATCTACTAAACTAGTGGCTTCATTAATACTCATGTATGTTTAGTTTGGCAAGATTTGTTCTTAATAAACCCATGCTGGTTCCTACTAATCACTGCATTGTCATTAAGATGCTTGCAGATGGACTCCTGTATAATCCGTCCTAATATTTTTCCTGGTATTAAAGTCAGACTGACTGGCCTGTAGTTTCCTGGATCTTTTTTCATCTCCTTTTTTGAATAGAGAAACAGTATTTGCTCTTCTCCAGTTCTCTGGCACTTCACATGCTCTGCAAGAGTTCTGAAAAATGATGGCATAGGGTTCAGAGAGTATGTCAGGAAGTTCCTTGAATACTCTGTGTATATCATTTGGCCCTGCAGATTTGAACTCATTTAGGTTAAGTAGGTGGTTCTTGACTAACTATCACTCTTTGAGTTGTAACCTGGATTCCTTGCCAAGGATCAGTACACAGTTCTCTTTGGGGGTGGCGGGAGGGGGGGGGGAAAACTGAAGCAAAATATGCATGTACCTGAAGATACAATAGGCCGATTTACCTTTTTCTTTCTTTGCCTATTTACCTTTTTCTTTCTTGTAATTCCTTCAAGTACCAAAACAGGAAGTTTGTATACGTTAAATTTGACAATTAAAATTACCTTAACATTTCCTTTTGCAAATACTATGACATCATGGAGTTAATGTGATCCTTTAACCGCTCCTGCTAACTACACCCCATTGACACATGTAATATGTAGAAGTTCTTTATGCCAGTGAATCTTTTATATCTGAGCAAAGTCATAAAATTTCATGTCCTTATTTTAATACAGAATGGGTCAATGTTGCCAATGATCTTCTGACAAAATGTAATCTAAATCTGCATGCTAACAGTCTCTCTGACTGTGGAGCTGAAATGTTTATTCGTCTTTATGAATCAATACTGGGAGAGTGCGTTCCAGGTAAGAATAATATGTCCTACTATCTTCTGCTTTTAAGGCAATGGTTTGTCAAGTGTTCGTATGCACATTTACACTGTATAAATACACTGTATTGAGTTGGACATAAATGGCAACATATAGCTTGTTGTCCAAGAGTTTTTCATAACATTCTGAACAAATATTTGCATCATTTTTAAAGTCCAATTCTCTCCCACTTGTAATTAGACTTAAAGGACGTGAAGCCAAAAATAAATGTTAAATTCTGATGTAATGTCAAACTATTTCTAGATATACCTCTTGACTATCTCTTCCCCCCCCCCCCCCCCCCATTTCTCTTCCTAGTGGTTTCTCTCTTCTTCCCCCTGCATCCTGTATCTGGAACTTCTAAAACTGTTTTTGGGATAATACTCTATTTGTGCTGATCTATAGCTGTAGGCAGTAATCCTGTTCACACACACCTCGGAGGAAGTCCCATTGAGTTCAATGGGGCTTACTCCTGAGTAGAAATATATTGGCTGGCATCCTATTGGTTAACCCTAACTAGAGTAGGGTGTTGAGTGATGTATCAGCACACAGGTAAATTCTGTTGATCTAATTGATACACTCTAGTTAGAACTAACTAACAACAGGATTTAGATCAGTGACTTACAGCCTATGTACACAGGGTATATTTAGTTAACATCAGTTTTGACAAATCATGTTTTATTCAGAGTTCTTAGGCATGATTTAACTGAGAAAGTGTGGGTAAGAATTTATCTCAGACAATGTTTTTTATTTTTGCTTTTACTGCACTGAATGTAATAGCAGTTTGATATTCTCATATGTTAATATATTGTTATATGAACTTCTACAATCTTCTGTGAAAAGATCTGTGTGAGCTTGTACTCGGGTTACATGAGAAGTAGATAGTTTCTCAAGTTTATGCAGTATCCTATTCTGTGAGGTAACAGTGATGCGATTCCATTATTTTCTAGATTTCATCGCTATACCGAGTTGTCAAGAAGATGATGCACATAATGTGCAGGCTGTAATAGATTCTTTGGCACTGGATTACTTGCAGGTCAGCTTATCGCATATAACTGGTAGGTACCCATATTTTAACAGACAGTAACTTGTTGGGAAAATCCACAAAATAATATTGTGACCCAGCCTGCTAGACACTTGCCATTTAGGTAAAATGAAATACATGTGAGTGCATGTCTGGCTAGAGCCAGCAAGAATTTTATTTCACCTTGGATACATAATAATGCACATAATGTACAATATGGAAATTTTATGAGTCAGTTTTAAAGACTATGATCATATTCTTGCTTGCTTGGAAGTAAAGTCTATTGTATATGCTGTGACTTTTTGATAAATAAAGCAGGAGCAGAATTGAACAGCAGGGCACTTATTCCCAAACATTCCCATTAAAAGCAATGAAGAATGCCCAGTGCAATTATTTTGGAGTAAGTTGCCTTGTAGTGCAATCTTTTTCAGGTCTCCTCAAATTAAATTGCATTACATTCAGTGGACTTATTCCTGGGTAAATGTTCTGTTTGATAGATATTGGAATAGTGAATCTGTAAGTTAAGGTATTTGATACAAAATAATTTTTTTTGGGTAAAACTAGCAACACTCTTATTGTAACTGATACAAGAAAATGTTTTTGGACTATATTTTATTTAGTAAACCATCAAAACAATTAAATAAGCGGTTATATTGAAGACCTCCAGCTTTTGTAGCAGAATACTGTCTCTATTGTATTCTGCTCAACCAAAACTAGATCATGCTCTACATTGCCCTGGTTAATATTGGCAGCAAGGAAGGAAGTTTGATGCTGTGCTCCTTGTGAATATGACTTCCTTCAGGAACATGGAAAAACCCCTGTAGCAATAAGCATTGACAAATTGTGTATCAGTAATGTGGACTTTGAGCCTGATTGTAATAAGAATAAGAATACAATGCACCCATCATATTGGTTCTGCCTCCCCATAAGAAAAAAATGGGACCACAAGCCCTGTATTAGTCAATGGGAGGCAACGTGCATGCACCCACATCAGCACAACTGCAGGCCCACACTACCCATTGGCTAATAATGGGGGGGGGGCAATCTGCAGAAACTCTAATCCACAGGTGGCTGGTTTACTGATATGATGGGACACACTGTAATAATATTTTTAGATAGCACAGGGATAGGAAATGGTGGCCTGAAAGATATTTTGGCCTGCAGCTCTCAGCAGGCCCATCCAGCATAGTTGACAGTAATATTATGGGGGTTGCAATAAGAAACATCTGAAGGATTGGAGTTATCCATCTCTGAACTAGCCAGTAAAGGGAGATATAGCAGTGTAAGCTAAACTGTAGTTACAAGTAAATGTTTGAAGGATTGCTCTGATTGCACTGATACTATTATCACCTTTGTTTCAGTACTAACAAGTGATTCAGTATCTTCATAACTTGGGAATGAATAGACTTCTCAGCAGAACTATTAAGTGCAGCCGCCCCACTTAGAGCCAGCATTTTGTATCTGCATGACTGGAGTTAGGGAACTAGGGAAGTCTTCTGAGAACCACTCTTCTGAGAACCTCAGAGGGCTGCATTCCCCCCCCCCCCTTTTCCTTCCTGCACCTCTGTCCCTTAATTTTTTCCACAAAAAGGGCCAATTGACACCTCCCCCTTGCAAAGCCTTCTGAGGGCACAACTTTCTGTTTAAGGCCTTTATGCTACTCCAAGCCTATATTTAGGGTTTTATTGGAGCCTCTTTTTTCAAAACTGGAAGTGAGTGGATAGTTAAGCAAACCAGGCATCCCAAAACAAAGTCTGCTGCAACACTCTTCTCCCATCCTGGAGCAGTATGTTGAACTACAGCATTCACCATCCCTAGCTACCATGATTGACCATGTTAGCTGAAGATGGTAGAAGTTCTTATTCAACACATCTGGAGAGCTCCAGATTAGGAAATGATGAGATCCATAGTGCAGTTACTTCACCTGGTGAACTCTTGTATTGATATGTGTATGCTAATTTGAAATATATCCCTGTACCCTGGCCCAATCCATCCTTATCCCTGCTATGAAGAGTATGCACAATCCATGTCTCTTCCTTTTCTTATACATGATTAATGCTTTTCTGTTCAGGAGAAAATATCGTGAAGGGTGACAAGGAATCCATTAGAAATCTCTTGGAAATATTTGATGGCTTACTTGAATACCTTACTGAAGAAATCAGTGAGACTGCTTCTCAGAATGGTGGTGAGCAAAAAGGCAGTATTTTCTGTGTAGATACAATGTTCTATATATTTGTATGTACTTGTATTTTTGTGTCCATGGGGATGTTGTTAGGAAAAAGGGTTAAAATTAAATAAGTATATTAATCTTTTACTTTAACACCAGCTACCAACTTCTGAACCCAAGTATACACACAAACACACATGCATATACAATACACTTATTCCTTGCAGTGCACTGCTACAGTTTTCTAAGTTTGTAAATGCTGATGGTAGTTTAGGGTAAAAAACTCAACTTATGTGAATATCATACGCATTGAAGAGATTCTGTTTAAAATCTCTGGTTGTGTCTTTTTGGGAGCAGTGATGCCCACAGCACTCAGAAAAATCCAGGTTTATGGACTTACCTACCGTAGTTCAACTTAATCTCTTGTTAGAATCCCTGCAGTCAGCGGAACCATATGTAAAGTATCATAACATTGCAGCATGGGTTAGGAAGAGATGCAAAGCGGGAAGGGGAGATTGACAAGAGGTTACCATTTCTGGTGGCAATCAGATGTTCTTCATTATGTGTAGGTTTTCCCTTAGCTAGAGCTGTACGAATTGCTTGAAAGGCCTGTATAAATCACAGGCTGTTTCTTGAAGAAAGGGCTAAATCTGTATTAAGTGTGTTGAATAATGAACTCTTTGTGTAATGTTTTTAAAATGTTTCTATCTTTGGGATCTAGCAAGCCTTCTTGGGCAGTTGTTCCTACAGCAAGATGAAGATACCAAGCAGATTCCATTGCTGCAGAAATGTGTGTGATAGGTAGACCTTTATGAAAAGAGATGTTTTTCATGATATGCAGGGCTTGGACTTCTAGAGCTTTGTGTGTGGTCATTAACACCTTTATCTACACCTTGATACACCTTGATGTAACCCAGTAGGTTTTAGAAGGGTCTGACTGTGCCTAAATTACTAAATTTGGAATCTTAAATTGTTGTTGTTATTGATGTTGTGTGCCTTCAAGTCACTTCTGACTTATGGCGATCCTAAGGTGAACCTATCACAGGGTTTTCTTGACCAGATTTATTTAGAGGAACTTTGGGCCTAAGCAGACTACCAGAAATAGTGCACATTAAATTGAGGCACTGCCCTGGCTCAGTGCTAGGGAATCATGGGAACTGTAATTTATTGTGGCACCAGAGCTCTCTGACAGAGAAGGCTCAATGTCCCAGAAAAAAATACAGTTCCCATGATTCTCTAGCACTGAGCCAGGGCAGTGCCTCAATTTAATGTGCACTATTTCTGGCAGTCTGCTTAGGCCTTTTGTCATTGCCTTCCCCTGAGACTGAGATCATATGACTTGCCCAAGGTCACCTGATGGGTTTCTGTGGCCAAACAGGGAATCAAAAGCTGGTCTCCAGAGTCATAGTCCAACAATCAAACCACTACATCATGCTGGCTCTCAATCTTAAGCTACCTAATTTTGGAAGAATCAGCAGAACAACAGGGTACAAACAAGCCAGAGGTTCTTCATAAATCTTTTCTTGCTGTCTCTCAGAAATATAAGCACGTGGAAAGCCATTTTATACTACACTGGGTCATTAATTAATCTAGCCCAGTGTTGTCTTTGTTGATTGACAGCCACTCTCCAGGGGTTCAGACAGCCTGCCCAGATGTGCCAGGGATCAATCCTGGAGCCCCTTACACAAAAGTTTACATTCTACCACTGAGCTGCACTTTTCCACAACAGCCTTTGATACATTGATTCTTTCCCACAACAATTAGCAAAAGTGAGATGACCTTTAGTTCAGTCTTCAGTTTCCACTAGTCTTTACTGAGCGTGCAAAGTGTTAACCTAATGCTTCTGTTAACTGAGGGGCTCTACAGACTACCCAAAAGGGGCCGTTCTGCAGCACCCCTGGGAGCGCTGGATCAGGTCTGCGGCAACTGCATGCCACAACCCCAAGCTGGTGCTTTGCTGGCCCAAAAGGGCCAGCAAAATGCTATCCTTTTAAAAGCTCCTTTGCTGCACCAGTGGTTTTTTTTAGTTTTTCCGGTGCAGCATGTCAACGCTGCACTGCAAAAACGGAGAAACACCACCTGCCGTGAGGTTGGTTGGGCGGCATGCCACCGGCATGCCACCGGCATTGCGGTAGTGTTGGGGCATGTGGCATGTGGGTGCCATGCCCCCATTCCACCCTGAGGCCGGCATTTAGTGCCGGTCTGCATAGCCCTTGAATTTTCCTTATTGAATCATAGAGTTGGAAGAGACAGTTGGAAAAATTTATCTAATTTCTGTCGGGAAAATATTATTAAACATGTTGCCAAAGAATTAGCAATTTTAAATAAACACTCACATTAAAAGAATCTAAACTCTCTGATATCAAAGTGCAAAGTACTCTCTGATATCAAAGTACAGTGGGCCCTTGGTATCTGGGGTATTGTTCCTGGGCCCCCTTGAAATCCATTTATGCTTGGGTCCCACTATATATAGTGGGTATTAAAATAATGATGCTTATATTAAATGGCAAAATAATTTTTGCAAGGGATGGCTGAATCTGGGGATGCACTATTAGTGGATACGGAGGACTGACTGTGCCTGGTAGAAGATCAATCATCCTGAATTAGTCTTCAAAACAGCACCATGAGGAATGTTGAAAGTGGCCCCAAGATTCAAACATTTAAAAAAAAACCAACACTTTTGGCCTTCAAATGGTTTCTGGGAGCATGGCAACAATTTCACCATGAATTAACCCCATTGGCTATCAACTTCCTGATCACTTCCTGTTTGGAAAAACAGGAGGCCTGGTGGCACAGTGATTAAATGCTGGTACTGCAGCCACAATGTTGTAAGTTCGAACCTAGATAGAAGCTCCAAGGTCCACTTAGCCTTCCATCCTTTTGTAGATGGCAAAGTGAGTACCCAGCGTGTTGGGGACAATTAGCTTACAGATTGTAAAAGGCTTAGGGAGTGCTAATTCACTGATAAGCAGTATAGAAATGTATTTGCTATTGCTTGTTATTGCTATAAAAAGACCTCTCCTGGGCCAAAAATGGCCCAGAGTGGGCCAAAAGCCTGCCAAAAATGCCCTATATGCCCCAGGAAATAGTTGTGAGCAAAAATCACATTTTTTTCCATAGGGAGTGTCACCCTCCAAAAATCTCTGGAGTCCAGTATGGCCCCCAAACCCCAGTAATTGCCCACTCCTGATATAAACCATTGTGCCAGCACAATATGAAACAGTAGGATTACAATTTAGCAACGTAAATCGCCTCCAGTTCAGATGGGTACAATGAAGAGGGAGGGAATGTTTACAACTTTTCACCTTGATGGCAGAGTTCTTTCTTCATAATATTGCTGCTTATTAACAGATGGTTTTAATCAAATGACTAAAGATGAAGCCCAACGTCATCATTTGGGAGAGCAAGAAGATGGCCACGAGGTTCCAGTTCCCTCTTTGAAGCCCTCATCAGCTATGGGGTATGGCAAGTTCATAGTTATCTTGTGTTGCCACTTCAGCTATCAATCTATCACTTTATTTATATCACACCTTTCCCTCAGACCAGGGCTTAAGCAGCTCAAAAAAGACAGAACATTACAATAAAATCACATGTAGTGCAAACATGTAAAATTGAGATGGAAACAATATTCAACAACAACAGCATGCTTCATTAGGGTGCATAGCATTTAACATGTTAGTATAAATAACCTAAAAGCACTATGTCCTATCTGGTCTTGGAAGCTAAACAGGGTCAGCTCTGCTTAGTACTTGAATGTGAGACCACCCAACAAATGCCAGTGCTGCTGACTATATTTCAGAAAGAGACACTGGCAAAACTACCCCTGAGTATTCCTTGCCTAAGAAAACCCTATGAAATCGTGGGATCAACATCAGTCGATAGACAACCTGAAGGCACGCACACATCATGCGTGTAAGTTGTAGTAGGTTGTCTCCTTGTTAAACGGGATGTTCAGTCAAAGCCATAACAAATAGAGCAGTTCTTGAGACTGGTTTTAGAGATCAGTCTCTTCAGACATTTTGAGAGGGCTTGTGCAGTTGTCTGCAGATTTGAAACATATGCCTAAATAATGTGCATATAGGATGCAATGCACATATAATCACTGATAGTAGTAATCATTTGTTTGCAGGGGAGAAAACCCTAGTAATTATATACTAGCTTACTGATCCAAAGCTCATTGAAGAAAGTGGCTTGGCAACTATTAAAAGAGGCAGCATATGTGGCCCTGGTGTCGTACCGTCTTCATACTGGGATATGTTGCCTGTGGTCACTTAAAGATTTCCGTGCTTCTTCTATAATGGTATCTTAGGTGAATGTGTAAATCACTGAGAATGCAAAATCAAAACATCCATTCAGAATTTGCCATTATAATATCTGAATGCATCTGTGCTTTCTGTTTTTCTCTTTACCCACATTGATTGTATTTTGTCCCTAATGATAAATATTTCCCTCAACTGTAGTGGCCCCAAATACGAGTTCATTCCTTTTTTCTAAAAAAAAAGAAAAAATAATTTGATTTTCCAAATATAATATCATAACAACATTTAATAAACATGCAACACTTATCACTAACAACCAAACATCCTTGATATATCCATGTACATACACTTATATACGTACACTCACATATAACTCACAATCTCTACAGTCCTCTATTACCCTGTGTTATCCTCTATTATTTTTCTAACTAATCTAACTAACCTATCTACACATTTTACAACCAACAGAAACATTTAAGCAAAAAACAATATCAATAACCAACACCTATTAAAACTACAACTTCATGCCTTTTCAGTGTTGGTTATTTCTCTAGTAGTTTTTCCTTCTCCCTTTGTGTATTTTTTATATGCAACTCTACTTAATTGAACTGAGACGACATTGGAAGATGAGGAGGACAGGATCCTGGATCCTTTGTGTTCACCTCACTACTACTAAACCTCTTGGACAGAAGTGTAAAGGAAAGGAAGCTGCTCTTGGACTTGGACGATTTGAGGTGGTCCACAATTTTTCACTGCCAAATGCTGGGAATTACTCAAAAGCTGCTAGTGATATATGCCAGCAGGCAAAGGATCCAGGGAGAGAATCACTGTTCCCATTTCCTATGCCAGGGCAATGGTGCTTCATTCAGACTGCCTGGTAGAGCTTGTTCCCAGCTGACATTTCCCTGAGAACAGAGTTTATGTAAGAGGGGGGGATTGCCTACAGTAAAAAAACCCAACAACTTCTGCCTAATAAAGGGATGGAGAAGAGGGAACCACTGTGGTGATGGTGATGTGTGCCTTTCAGGTTGTGGGGTTTTCTTGCCAAGATTTGTTCAGAGGAGATTTGTTATTGCCTTCCCTTGAAGTTGAGAGAATATGATTTGCACAAGGGGGTTTCATGGCTGAGCTGGGAATTGAACCCGGTCCCAAAGTTGTAACCCAGGGGTCGGCAACCTTTTTGGGGGTTGGGCTGGTCCCC
>CM034703.1:180949423-180989733 GCA_020142125.1 Phrynosoma platyrhinos
AAGACGACCCCCAACTTTAACCCAGATTTTCCTGGGTTAAAAAGTCGTCTTATACATTGGAAAATACGGTGGAGTGTTTTGTGATTTAAACTTAAAGTAATAATATATTAATGCATCTTTGTCATCACTTCTGTTTTAGTTTGAATGATTTTTCATATGTTTAAAAATCAGTTTTAAAATGCATGCCATGCTCCTTTTGCAGCCAGCAGAACCCCTAACGGAAGAGTCTGTAACCCCCTCAAGTTGCCCCATTTCTCAGCCAAGAATGGCATCTGGTAAGAAAAAATATTGATGATAATAAATTGTGTTTTATTATTCCTTCATATGTTGATGTTTGTTGTTCTGAACTCATGCTCTAGGTGTGGGGAGAAATACATGTTTGAAAATCCAATATTTGTCCAAATGCTTACTTTTAGAGGCTTTTTCTTTTCTATTAATGCCAACGCTCTGGTTGTAAGGCAAGTTATGGCCCTCCAGAAGTAGTAGGATGTTCCATCATCCCTGGCCTTTGGCCATGCTGACTAGAGCCATTAGTGGCTGGAATTCAGCAACACTCCCACCCCTGTGCTGGGGGCTCATCTATGCTATACATATGTACTATGCATCTATGCAATATATATGTAATATATATGGAATGATAAGAGTTGGAAGAGATCACGATGGCCATCAATCCAACCCCTGCCTTACAATAATACAAAAACAAAAATCTCTGGACAGATAGCCTTCCAACCTCTGTTTAAAAACCTCAGAAGATGGAGACTCCAGCACACTCCAAGGCAGCAATCTTTATCTGGAATCTCTTTTCCTGTAGTTTGAATCCATTGCTCTGTACTCTAATCTCCGGATCAGCAGTAAATGAGCTTGCTCCATCTTCAATATGACATCCTTTCAAATCTTTAAACATGGCTATCATGTCACCCCTTAATCTTCTCTTCAGCCTCAGAGGATGGCAAAAGCAACTCCCCACTGAACAAATATTACCAAGAAAACTCTTTGATAAGTTCACTTTTGGATTGCCATATGTCAGAAATGACTTGAAGGCACACAACAACAATACATATTGAGTGCAGCATTAACAAAATTCTTGTTGGTGAAAACATTGTTTGTCCAACTATCTTTAAGCCTATTCTCTGCTAATACAGCAATTGTTCTTTGCAGAGGAGTTTGCTAAAGGCACATTAGCAGTAAATGTTGCTGGAGAGAGAAAAAATCTGGAAAGTACAGCTAGTTACTTTTTTTTCTTTTTGGAGATAATGGTTTAAATTTAGAAGGGAAACTATCAGTAAGAATCCTGATAAATGGCGTGAATTTTCATACTGAATAGTGAGACCTGCAATTTTAACTTTGCTGCTGTACCACTGTTGTGCCAAATAAACTTTCCAGAGCCTAGAGCTTGCCTGTATTTGTATATTCAGAAATCTATTACCAACATTAATTTCTTGCTGCTGCTTCTGGCAGACCATCCAACTGGAGATGATAAGCAAGCATCAGAAGCTGGTTCAGATGATGTAACTGATAAATTTGTGCCAGAAGATGTCATGGATTCAGGAAAGGTAACTGAGAATTTGTTTCTTGCTGGATATAAATATATGGCGTATATGTTTGTTACGTACTCATGCAAAGCAATGTATCATAAAATAAAGCTTAAAACAAATTGAAAATCAATAAAAATCACAATTCCTGTTGTATAAAATGGCAACCAGCAATGTTATTATGATACTTATATGTGTCTTTATCGTGTCATTGCTGTGCATGGTGCTGTGTGGAATAATTAGAAAAAGTCTCTGGCTTAAGGAGCTTGCAATCTAAAATTCAAGTGCAAGACCACAGAGTTGGGTAGACTGCTGGAATTAATATGCACGTGGGCTTGGTTCTGGAAAAGGAAAAAAGTTTGGACAAAAGTTTGTTGTAAAAGGTAGATTTTAAAGGTGAGATTTGCTTTAAGAGAGAAAGGTAACATATACAGTAAAGTTTTCTTAGGGTGTTTCAGGCATATAGGAGATGAAAGATGAAAAGAGCATGAGGGCTTGGGATAGTGGAGTAGATCTTGAATGAATATATAGGGATATGTGGGCAGGGAAATAGGAGGAAATGAGACCATCAAGAGCTTTCAAAGGTAAGGATAAAAGAATTTGGGTCAGGTTTAGGAACAAACAGGAAGCTGTGCTTATGGTGCTCTATCATCAATGTATTCTATAAAAAAAGTGGTTTTTAAAAATCTATCCTTAAATTAAATGAGGTACTGACACAATATTTTTGCCCTTCCTATTCATGCTCATGATTTCAAAATTAATGCCCACTTGTTTCTGCCGAAGCTCTGTTTAACCAACTGTTTGTTTGGCATCGAGACATAAGATGGATTTCCCCCCCACTACATCTGATTACAGATTTAACATCCACAGCATTGGTTCATAGGATGTGCACCACTGTTGTTCTGACAGCCTTTTTCTTCCTTTAAGGAAGTGTAGCCACAATTCTCAGGCTGGCTGAAGGAGCAGTCCACAAGTAGTGGCTTTGATGTAGGAGACCCAAAGTTCTAAATTCGCTTGGTTTGTTTACTCTTCTCTCTCCCTCAACAGATTTGATTTTCTTGCCTTGCTAGCTGGTCTACTAGCTCTATTCCTCTTTCAGATTTTTTCTAAAATCTTTAAAAATCTTTCTCTAAAGATAAACTTAAAGCATGGCTACTGATTTAGCAATGAAAAAGTGAAAAATACAAAATCTACTTTGTGCGAGAGAGAGAGAAGAGCCCTACTTGCCTTCTGAAGAAAAGAAAAGGCAACTGGAGGATGGAATGAGATTAAAAAATCTGCCCCTAAACCACAAGTACATTGGTGGAAGAGGGTGAGGAAAATGAATAAAGCACTGAAAAATTTCAGTTGGCTGTTAAGAGATGAGCCTCTGAACCCATATCCTTCCAGCAACTATGAGGGGCAATCTGTGTAACTCTATGGTACAGTGATTTGTAGCTAAAGAACACTCTGGGGAATTAATTATTTGTGTGAGCTAACTACAGTAGCCCAATTGAGACTGCTCCCTCCTCTGTACCAAAGGAAAAGAGAGCAAAGGGAATCGCAGAGACAGAATCTTCATGAACGAACTTGTATTTTTATTAAAGGGGGCAATCACCCAACAGATGCTTTCACTCACACTTACATTCCAGGACTAAGGAAAATTAGGGGTTAGCATGGGATAGCTTGAGGCTCAACTAACGGAGATACTTACACAAGACGAGGTTGGGTTTTGGTCCAGTCAAGATGCAGATGATGTGAGATATAGTCTGTCCTGGCAAGCGGTGAGGAATGGGTGTATCGGAACTAGTTAGAATTCATGGTGACAGAGTGTCCCCATACATTCCATCTAGCACACCTAACAAAGGGTTTTGGAGATCTTTTATAGCTTAAAGGCAACGGTATCTCACTCACATCAAAAGGGCTGAATCTACATTGTAAAGGGATACTTGGTCTGGCAATGTCTAGGGAAAGAAAGGATTTGTAAATCAGCTTTATTTTGCTTGTCTGGCAGAGTATCCTGCTTGTAAATCTCCTGTCTCCTGTCTTTGGAAGTGTGAGGTGCCCTATTTCAGCCCCCAAACTAATCTGATGTGTTAACATGGTTTTGTGTGGATGTGACCCAACGCTTTGAGGATAATGGCTACCACGACACAGAGTTCATCTGGGGCCATAGAGGGGACCTACACACACCAAAATTCCAGGGATGACAGTGAGGCTAACAGATTCCCAAGGAAATCAATTTAGATAAGGGGAGAAAACCTTAAAAAGTCAAAATAAAGTAAAAATTAAATCTAAAAACTTACCTGAACAAAATTTAAAAGGAATAAAGGGACATTTGGAGGCTTCAGATCACTCATAACTCCTGAGTGCCATCTTGATTCTGCTTATTCTAAGCTCAGAAACTGGTCAGAGGCAAGACAGTCTTGACTCCAATCAGAGAGGGTCACTCAGTCGAATATGGAATTGCACATAATGGCTGATGCTCAGGGAATCCTTGATAATCAAATGCAGTCCTTTTCAGGAGAAGAAGGGAAAATTTTAAACTCAAGTGTTTAAATTCAGTGAGCTTAATAAGCAATTTTTGAAACTATCTTACTTCTGTGTTTTCTGAAAATCAGAGACAGGTACATGAAGACAGAATCTGTCACAGTGAGACTTGTACAGGAACACAAATATCACAATCCAGTCTTCCTGCAATGAGGATATAATGAAAGACAGAGTAAATATGGAGCTTCAATGCAATCATCATTTTAATAATCAAAACTTTAAATCCCATGCATTTGAGTAACTTAGGGCCTAAGCAGACTGCCAGAAATAGTGCACATTAAATTGAGGCAGTGCCCTGGCTCAGTGCTAGGGAATCATGGGAACTGTAATTTATTGTGGCACCAGAGCTCTCTGACAGAGAAGGCTCAATGTCCCAGAAAAAAATACAGTTCCCATGATTCCCTAGCACTGAGCCAGGGCAGTGCCTCAATTTAATGTGCACTATTTCTGGCGGTCTGCTTAGGTAGTTAATTTATCCAATGAGTTCCTTCTCACAGCATGATTTAACAGTGGATTCAAATTTAATTGAAAAAAGATTGGGAAGGAATTCATTTCAACTGCATAACACAGAGAGAGACATAGGGTTCAGAATATGAAGAATTAATAGTCTCAGACAGTGACAGTGCTGATTCTTGAAACTCAGACAATGAAAGAGGGTGGTGAAACCAGATTATATGAGGCAGAGCATTTTAAAAGTCATCTTTTAAAAGTTCTGCTGACCTTCGGTCTAAACACAGATCAGAGTTTAAATAAGGAAGAAAATAAAGAACCACAAAAAAGTAATAAAGTAGCTGAAGTACCATAGAGCATGTGCCTCACAAGAAGAAATACAAGGGCATGTATTCAATTTCTTTTCATGGTACTCAACCTCAATAGGGGTTGCAGACCAGTTCTGGATCTCAAATAGCTAGTGTGGATTTGTTCAGTACCACAAACCAAAGTTGAGACCTTGTAAACTATGGGCCTCGGCAGACGGCTATTTGGGCCGTCCTCGAGGCAAGGAAGAGGAGGGGCAGCCGCACGATCGGCGCCCCTTCCTCCTCCCAAAGTTGCCCTTGGAGCTGCTGGCCCTCCGCACGGCCAGTGCTCCAAGGGCAACCTCCCGCCGCAGCGTCCGCACACGCTGCGGCGGATAAGTCAGTGAAAGTGCGCCCTACGCTTTTAGGGCGCACTTTCACTGACTTCTGAAAGGAGCGCTGATTTTGCACTCCTTTCAGAGGTGCTGACGGTGCGCCGCGGTGCGGATGCTGCGATCCCATGGCGCACCGTCCTGCGGCGTCCTGGAAGCTCTCGTCTGCTTCCCCCCTATATTAGAGAATTTGGAGTTGAGGGACCATTTCCTTTTAATAGATTTGAAAGAAGCTTATTTACATGTTCCAATGAATTCAGTTTGCAAGAAATACCTGATTTGACTGCAACAGTCATCATTATCAATTCAAGGCTCTCCTGTTCTGGTTGTCATCAGAGTCTTCAACAAAGTATTGGTGCCAGTAGTAGTCTTTCTAAGATAGCAAGAGCTACAGTTGTTTTCTCAGCTGGACAGCATTTTGGTGAAAGCTGAGAGCAGAAAGCCAAATCAGATCTCATGATAACATTAAAACATTACAGAACCATGGGTTTCTAGTATATTTTGAAAAGAACCACCTCCAAGCATCAAGAATACTAACACATTTAAGAACAGAGATAAATAGAGAAAAAGTCTGTGTATTTCAAAAGGAAGAAAAGAGAAAATAAAAGGGTGTCAGAATTGCTTCAAACAAATGCAGCACACTTAATGTGTCTGGCAAAGATATTAGGAATGTTAATATCAACTGTTCAAATAGTGCTTTGGACAAGCTTTCATAAGAAAGAATTGCAAATGTTCTAAGATCTCATCAATGATACAGAATAAGAAAATATCATTACAATCTGACTGTACCAGGCAGAGCAAAGAAAGGTTTGAAATGATCTATATGCAAGTCTATATGGATGAGGGTTCACTACTGTGTTCAGATTATCCAGGGTGAATCACATAAGAATCTCAGTATCAATCTTTTAGAAATGAGAGGAGTGAATCTAACTCTAGCAGGTTTTGCACCAATGACTGAGCATCACAAGGTACAAACCTATATAAACAACATTACAGTTAAGGCATATCTCTCAATCCAACTGGGATCTCATTCATGTCAACTGATAAAAGAAAAGACAATATTTTTAAATTAGGTCAAGAAATGTTGGAATTCATTAACAGCAATCTATTTAAAAGGGACTTTAAACTGGAAGCTGGATTTCCTAAGCAGGCACAAAATCTTGTCTGGAGATTGGAGTCTGAGCCAACAGGTTTTCAATTCGTTAGAGGGAATACAGAAAAATTTTGGTACAGTTATTTGCCTCCAGCAAGAATTTCCAATCAATAAGACATTTTTCAATAGGTGGAGATATAAGAAGAGAAAGCCATGATACTCTTCAAGTGATGTGGCCAAAAAGTCTACTATACACTTTTTCTGCGCTGTCAATGTACAGAAGGTTTTCACAAAAACAAGGCTATAGGGAGGTCAAGTTGTGTTATTGGCTCCACATTGGCCTTGCAGACCATGGTTCTCTTTTCTGAAAAACATGTCAGTGGAGGACCCACATCATCTACTTCCAAGATCAGACTTACTGCTTCAGTGACCAATTCACCATCCCAGTCCACAATGGTTAAAGCTACTGGAAGTTGAACAGAGAGGTTTGTTGCAGGAAGGATATTCTGAGCTGATGACTGAAATAATTTTAGCATCCAGAAGGCAATCAACTCAACACTTTTGGAAAGTATTCAAGAAGTTGTGCTCACAGAATTCAGTTATACCTGGTAATGCAAAAATAATAGGGGTATTAGCATCTCTTCAAGATGGCATATCAAAGAGTCCGAGACCAAATACACTGAAAAGACAAGTAGCTGCCTTGTCATCAGTATTAACAATAGCAGGAAGGTCTCTTTCATCTGCATGTTAAAAGGTTTGTCAGAAATGCAACACTGCAAGCTCTACCTGCTGTTCACAGATTCCCAACTAAGGATCTGAATTTGATATTAAATATATTGGCAAAATATATTTGGACTTCGTAAAGGGGCCACCTTAAAACTGCTGCCTTTCAAAGTAGTATTTTTGATCACTATTAGTTTGGCAAGAAGCGTTTCTGAATTCGTATCATTATCAATCAATCCAGCTTTTTGCTAGTTTGAGAAAGAAAAATAGTTCTGAACAATTAAATTTTCTTTTTGTTCCCAAGTCTTGACATCAATTACTGGACTTACTAACATTCTGCCAAGACATTCTGCCCTGTGATGGAAGAAGAAAGGGAGGAAGAGGAGGACAAACATGAAGACTATGGTGGCAGCAGCTCTAGTGTCCCACTGCATGTTGATAGGACACAACAGTAGTACAGTGCCTTGTATATAGGTGATTTTCCCAGTTACCCTCCCCACTGTGACTTTAGGAATTCAAAAAAGCTAACCATTCTCTGCATTGCTGCCTTCTGCTAAAGCAGGAGTGGGCAACTATGGAAGGCTAGAGAGCTTCATTAGCCTCCTAGGTCACCTTGGAGGGCTGCACCTGCACCCAAAAAATAAAAATAAGTCAAATATTTTTTTTTGCCCTTAAATGCCTCTAGAGAGGGTATGGAGATATTTTTATGAAGTTTTGGGGGCTCTCTTGGCCTTAAATTGGCCCAGGGGTCCTGCAAAATGTGATGGAAATGCAATCCACACCCCTAGGGGACAGTGTAAATCATTTGGGGGCAATGAAAAAAATTTGAAAAAAATTGCAACATTTGTTTTTGACTCTGTGAAGATCCAGTGGACCTTCATATGTGGTGGAAATGTTCATCACACCTGTAAAATGCATCTGAGGGGATTCTGGGGGGAAAACGATATTTTTGATCCCTGTGGGCCACATGCTGTTTGTTGCTTAACTGTTGTGCTAGAGAATTGCTGTGCTATGGATGCTAGAACTGTCACCACTGTCTCCTTTCCTTGTCTTTCCCTGATGGGAAGGATAGTAAGGTAACATAGCTACCCATCTCTACCTCCTAACATGATGAGCGACTCAGCTAGTTGGATGTACTGTTGTGTAGGCCACATCAGCGTTGTGTCTCTGGAGGTGGTTTCCTCCCCAGCACCAAAGAATGGCTATTATGGCTGCTCCCTCAAACAGAATGGTCCTTCCTAAGCCTGCAACACCAGTGGGTTGGGGGATGTTGGGGGTGGGAATTGTATATTTGATATGAGGTTACTTGTACTCTGCTTCCAGAGATGACTCTTTCACCAAGTTCCATGGAAACACCAGTCCTACTAGATTAGATTACATGGTAGTCACAGTTCCATTTCAACACTAGACTTTCTCTTGAATTTATCCCAACTCCTCCCATGACAGTTTGTTTAAATTCTCTTTCTAAAAGGAGATGAATGACAGTTACCAGAACACACCAACTCCTTGTTTGGAGGACCCATTACCACAATCAACATCTATACTAAGCACAAGACCTAAACAAAGAAACCTACTTATTGGGAAAAGGTATGTGTTTCCTGTAGATTGTATACTGTACTGATGTTTCCTTACTTCACCTGGGGCCTCTTAATTTTGGATCCCTCCCTCCCATGCCACCAATAGTGTAAACCAGGGGTAGGCAACCTGTCCCCTTTAAGAGCCGAGGGACTTCAGCTCCCAGAAGCCTCAGCCAATTTGGCCAATAGTCCCATGTTGGCCAATAGCTCCTAGGATTCTGGGAGCTGAAGTCCCTCGGCCCTTAAAGGGGAAAGGTTGCCTACCCCTGGTGTAAACAATGATTCCCTAACTTTAGGTCTTCTTGATTTCCTGTCACCACTGACAATTGGCCAGGCTAGCTAGAGCTTGCTCAACTCAGGCACTATGGGTTATATAGTCCAATTGTGTTGTGTGTCAAGTTTGAGAACTGCTGACATAATCTAGCTATAACATAGGAATAACAGATGTAATCCATCAGAGTCATGGAAAACAGACTCTGAAGCTAGAGCATGAGGTCTTCCCTATGAGGTAACAATGTGTCCTTATGTTACTATAAAGATTTAGGACTGCAAATGTGATTGCTGGGAGCCTAATGTGACATTTCCCACTATATTGCTGAGGTGAGGTCTGGGAGGTATCCTATCATTCACTCCATAGTGCCTGAGTTGAGCTGAAATGAACCCTAGTACTTCTGACCTTTGCAAGATGTTGGTGAGCAGGGGGAGTGAAAATATTGTAAATAAACTGAATTAAAGTTATAAAATAATTTAAATATAAATAAGAAAAAGTCTTTTTAAAAAGTAAATTGAATAGTAGAATATGCTTACAGGATGATAACTTGTTTCTCAGCCAGAATGAAAGCCACACCTTGACAGACTCCCTTGATGAAGAACCATTTCCCCACAGAAGGGCAAAGGAGAAGCTGTCTCACCAGGAACTGCATGAAATGTCCCAGAAACTCTCCCAGCGGTTAAATGAATTAGATGCTGTGAGTGAGCACAATCTGGCCTTTACAATCAATACTGTCACCTAAACTAGTGCAAGACTCCTTAAGAGTTAACATCTGTGAAGAAATGAAATGTAGTGAGTGTTAATCCTTCCTGGCGTTGACTCTTCCAAAGACAGTCTGGTTTTTAAGGGGGTAAGCTAATTAGTTTATCAGTTTTAACAGTGGATTGAAATTTTGTCAGTGAGCACCATCTAGTCTAGGAGGAAATGACTTTTTTATAATCATAGCAGGCTTGGGGCAGCAAGGCAGCAACAGGTGCTTGGCTTGTTCACCAGCTACTTCACCAATTTTTAGAGTAATGACAATAACAGCAGTAACCTGGCTGGAACAGAGGGCTGCCTGAGCCAGCTTCCAGTCAACCTCCTTGGACACCCAGTTCATCTGTTATTTAACCATCTGATTGAGATCCTGTTGTTAGGGTGGATTGGAGTGCTGCTAGTGGACTGGGGTCAATGAGCAAGCCCCTCCTCCATCATTTGGGGGTGAGGATGGAAAAATATAATCTCTGTTATCACTAGGGGAGATATAGGAGCCAATTGCCTTAAATACTATTAATCACATCAAGAACACCACCATTTCCCTCCTATTAATTAATGCCATTGGAGTAGGTATGGCTGCAGTGGGCATAGATGTTTTGTGATACTACTTCCAGGAGAGATCCCTGGACATTTATATTGCTCCTTATCTATTCCATCTGTTATGCCCTGGACCAGACCTGAAAAGAGTTGTTTCTAGTTGCCTCATTTCCTTCTTACCAAAGGGAGAACTTGAAGCAATGATCAGTCTCATGATGGTACCTTTGTAAGGAAGAATGACTCCTGATCATTTCCTGTGGGAATGTGAAATCTCTAGAACATAGGATCTGAGTAACATGATATGTAAACTAAAATCTAATAAAAAATGAGGAAACTACAGTTCCTTCATACAACCTTATCACACGGGGTCTAAAGCAGAACTAATCCAAAGGGTATCCGTAGCTAATACATATTATTTCCCCATGTTTACACACGACGTTACACCGAAACTCAACAGAACCTGGAGCTAATCCGTATTGTTTCTCCGTGTTTACACACGACGTTGCACCGAAACTCGACAGAACCCGGAGCTAATCCGTAACGAATTGAGATCTTTTGACATTCGGTTTTTCGGGGAAGTACAAGGGAGCTTTCGGAATCATTGCGCAATGGTCGCGCAGGCGAAATTCAGTTCATTTCGGTATAGAACTGAATTTATTCTTATTTTGGTTACTTTTTGCTTCGTGGCCAGCGTGTGGTAAGGTCCATAGTAGTGGAGACAATGCCAAAGTTAATTTTTTAAGTTGTTATTAGGCAGTCCTTCCTTGAAGGGTTACTTCTTGAAGTCCAGAAGGTGAATTGTGAGTTCCTAGTGGTATGGATGAAATGTGAGTAGCACTGTAACTTTTTTTTTAAAAAAAGGTTGTGACTTAGAAATTAAATTGCTAAGAGATACACATCCGATGATAGCATCCCATGGGGGAAGATACTGTGTCCACCTAATTGCCCTAATCCTCTTTATAAAGTTGGATCACACATTCACTTTACTTTTCCTAGTGGTGTAGCAAAGGCTTTAGTGCCTGACTTTGGTTGGGATGAATATTTAAAAATATTTGAAAAATTGTTGAAAAACACATTTTCCAAATGTTGGGAAACAATGATAAGAAGAATCATGGACTGGTGACAATCTTCACATTAGTTTAGGACTAATTATGCACAAAATTTGCATGTGATAGTTTTGTATAGAAAAACAGCATTTTTATGTATAGGAAACAATATTTTCTGCACAGGAAATAATATTTCTGTGCAGAAAACACTGTTTTCTGTATAAAACAACCACATGTAAATTTTACACAGAATTAGTCCCAAATTGCAAATAGGCTCAAAAAACTGCATAGTTTTCAAAAACTTCTCACAATGGGAAAATTGCTAAACTACTTGCTTTCTTTGAGAAGAAACCTATTGAAGAATTACATCCCTGTTAATGACACCTGAAGAGAAGAAGGTGAAAGAAAGAAGTACATGTTGCCTATTTCCCTCTCCCCTATTGAAAGAGATCCTTTTGCTCCCTGCCTTCCTTTTGCCAATCTGAGAGCCTGGGGAAGGGATGCAATGTGTGTGGAGCGTTAAGATGCCACTTGTTGAGCTGTAGGAAGGTGTTTGGTTCTAGATTACGCAAGGAATATAGAGAATAGACAAAGCCTAATAATATGTAATGGATTTCTTCTGGGGCTGATAAAAAGAAAGAAAAGGGACAATGCATAAGCAACAAAAATTATAACAGGAAACCATTTTGTGTACATGTATTTTCCATCAAGATGCATGTAAATGTCTCCATTTTAACAATGCCTATTAACCCAAATAAATTTGTACACGTACAAAATTTTGCTTACTGTGCAACTTTAAAACAATCTGCAGGGATACCAAAAAGTGTGTTTCTGGAACTTATGCTTATATATTTTTTTTACATGTATAAGTTTATTTGGGTCAATAAGCATTTTTAAAATTGAGATATTTTACATGCATCTTGAGGAAAGATACACAAAACTGATACTCCAAATTGTTACTTGTCTCCTGTTGTAATTTTTGTTGTTCATGTATTGTTCCTTTTCTTTCTTTCACCTTTTATTAGCCTCTGGAAAAGACCATTAAATATTACTAGGCCAAAACATATTGGCCTACTTGTAAAAATAAAATCTTCTTTTTCACCACCCTAAGACTTTCTAGATTACCGCACTACACTCTTACAGCGCTGCTGTTCCACTTTAACCGCTCTGGCTGCCTCCTGTTGCCTTCTGGGATTTGCAGTTTAAGGAAGGGCATTTAGAATTCTCAGCCAGAGAGCTCTTAGGCCTCAATGAATAAACTACAAGCCTCAGAATGCAACAGGAGGCAGACAGGGCAGTAGAAGTGGAATAGCAGCACTATAAGAATGTAGAGTGTTAATGTGGTTTGTCTTTTCTCTGTGTCCCTTCCATTGGGTGCTACCAGTCCTCTTTGCTTTCTAGACTATGCAGACAATAATTTAGAGCTGTGGGAGATGAGGTGGCAAGCACAATCGTTTCCCTTGCCCTGCTGAAGGATAGTTTTCTTTTGTCATCTCTTTTTAGTTTGTGGGCAGGGCTCTATCTTGTTTTTATTGACTGTGTGCAAGGCTCGCTCTCAGTCTTTTGGGCTGAGGAGCAAGATAGAAATACTTTAAATAAATAAATAGTTATTTGGTAACTTTTGAGATTACTTTGGAAAGAACCCTTAACAAAAGGGACATTTCTCTTTAAACGACAGATGTTAAAACATGCTTTGGGTGAACGTGCCCAAGCAGAGTCATCGTCTGAGGAGGATCAACTTTCTCAGCACAGTGACAGCATCATGGATTACCGTCAAATGAAACCAGAGCCAGGTAACTCTTAACCTGAGGGTTATATTTATTGAATACTAGTGGGCTGCATCTTTCTATATGTGTTCTTTCAGGCTGCTTTCACAAAGGGATTTTTCTCTGTGTCCCATCTGTCAGGGCAAAAATCATGATGGAAGAGATAGGAAAAGGCCTTTTCTGTTGTGGCACCCCAGTTATGGAATATCCTCCCCTCTGAGATCCAATTGGTGCCAATGTTGCTGCTGTTCTGGTACCAAATAAGCACATGACTGCTTTATAAAGCTTTGCACATCTGTATAGTTTTAAATAGTTTTAATTGCCTTTATTCTGTCCTGTTAAATAGTTTAATAGGCTATTGGCCTCTTAAATTATTTTTACTGATTTAAATTGGCCAAATTTATTTACATGTATACTGCCCTGGGATCCTTGGATATAAGTCAGGATATAAATATTTTAATACACAAATAAAAATAAATAAATGTAAGCTAGTTTCCACACTTGAAATGGTACTGCTATGTAATGGATATGGGTGGTGACTAATCCTAGGTAAAACTTATAAACAGGGTTAACCAAAAAAAAAAATTGAAAACAAGGAGTAATTTTTCAACTGTGTGTGTAAGCCTAATTGCTCTCCTGAAACTACTGCAGCCTTGGAATGTGGAGGAGCAGAGCATTTGGTCGCAGAGACTTGCGGCAGGCTGATTTTGAAATGAGAGTTCTTAAATCTGAGCAACCCCACCTGGTTATGGAAGGGCATTCACTTTGTTCTGTGTGCCTGCAAGGGTTTCTCTCATAGTGAATATTACCAGTGCAAAACTTTTGTGTTCTTTCTTCCCTCTCATAGCCACTCCACGTTTGAGGAAAGGACCCAGCAGGCCACGATCACTTTCTACTTCACCACCACCATCTAGCTCCCTACTGTTGTCTGAACGAGACAGTGTCCTTCATAAAGACATAAGAGGGCCAGCAGAAAAAATGCGTGAATGCTTGCAAAAGGAAGAGGACCAGAGGAAGTTGAGAGCAAAGGTAATGGCAGGAGGATCACAGAGGCAGCCAACTCCCCAGGGACCTCAGTGAACCAATACAGGTTCTCTCAGCGCTGAAGAGGCTGGGGGGGGGTCTGGAGGATCTTCTCTGCTTTCAGTTTCCTGGGGAGGATCTGGAACTTTTTGTTTGTGGGGAGGGTCAGCATCACAATTTAAGAGATCTTTGGGTGGGCTTAATCTGATCCCTGACTAGAAATCAGTGAATTTTCTGAAGCTGTTAAATATGTAGTCTGTTTTGGGCTTGTATGGCAGGGGTGGGGAAGGTGTGGCCCAGAGATTGTATGCTTCCCCACCCCCTGCAAGATATATTTAAGGTAGTATTCAAGTGACTTTTTTAAAAAAAATTCTGATGGCTAGTGTGTGTGTGTGTGTGTGTGTGTGTGTGTGCACCTGCATGCTCAGTATCTAATCTCTTGTAAGTGGGCAGTGTGGGGGGAAAACCCCAACTCTGCCAGTTGCCCACTTCTTTATATGGTTTGAGCAAAATAATTTGGAGTCAAAACACTGACTAGCTCTAAACATTTCACTAGAGTAGACATGTAGTTGAATTGTAAGTTAGTTTATATAACCCGCCATTAAAAACAAAAGTGATGTTATGACTTGATTTCTTCTATCGAGACTCTTTCTAAATTATATGTGGTTTTAACTAGCTTATTTGCTGTCCTTGTTTATGAAAGACATTTTTTCTGGCTTTGTAACTTTTTCAAAAGGGCTTAGGCCCAAATCAGTGTAGATAAATGTTATGTTTAAATGTCATTTAAATTCACTCAAACCTGTGAGAATTGGTCAGAGATAGCAGCAGAGTGGTCTTGTGAGCCAGACTCCCTATCCATTCTCTAAAGGATCAGGCTTATAGGTCTGGCAGTGTTTTGGTTCTGCTTTTGCACACATAGCCCAGATGGTTTCATGGCAGCAGCCTCCTTTCTTCAGCAGAGCCTGAGGTCCTGGCTGTGGACTCTCTAATCTAGGACATAATAATTTACACCCTGATCAGCTCCAGATTAGATTGTATGCTTTTTCTGTGGAGTTGCTATTGGAGAGTTCCTAGAAAGATCAGCAAGTGTACATTGCAGCTATTTCCTGAGATTTTCTGTATCAGTTTTGAAACAAGAGGTTTCTGGGCACAGAGTCCTAATGTTTATTTTTTAATCCTCCTGTGGTTTGGAACCTGTGTAAGAAAAGGCTCATCTTCTGTGTGCCTGTTAAAGATACATTTTATGTAAAGATATATTTTGGGATGTCCATTCCAGATTGTATTGCTCTTTGTGGTTAAACAGGTTGTTACCATAGAGAAGACCTTGTGGTATTGCTAGCATAATGCTCTTCTGAAGCTAGCCACTCCTTTTGCCCATGACACCTTTTTATTTTCCCAGACCTTTTGAAAATATCTTTTAACTTCATGTAATTTTTCTGTGAAGCTTTTGGGCTTTTGTTGATGTTTCAAGATGCTGATTTGTTTTTGTTTTTTATTTAGCTCACATGTTAGATGCTCTGAAAGTTGCCATATTATGTGAATGCCTGAATGAACTTGTTATGGATATTAAACAAGCTTTTTTGCTTTCTAGCTGTTGACTAAAGCCTATGATGATGAACTGAGAGCTTATGCAGCTAGTAAAAGATTTGAACTGGCAAAGCTAAAAACAAAGGCAAAGGAAACGGTAAGGGAAAAGAAATAGCATAAATGGAGGTATACCTTTCTTGTACCTCTCTTGGTTTTCCTGATATTCTAGGCCAGGATTTCCTGTCTTTCAGAGAGAATCCTCTCAACTGATTGCCCTTTCAGTTACATACTAAAACCATCCAATTAAATGTGGCCATGCCAAGATCACTTATATTATTATGTGGCTGCAGTGTTTTGCCCTGATATAATCAGAGTGTGCAGAGCCAGTTTATCTTGAGTCTAGTATTAGTAACTGTTGCTTGGTAGTAGGTCTCTAGACTATCTCTTTTGCTTCTTGTGCCATGTGTTTTCCAGTAAAATTGCCAATGTTCCCTTCTTAGGAGGAGAATGAAGTTCTAGGTTGGATTCTTCAGTATACAGGGCATTTCATCTGAACTATAACTTCTTAGATATTAAAAGCAGACTAGTTTCTGAACTGTGCTTTCTTTGCTCTTACTTTTCTTTCTTTCTTTCTTTTTTGAGGAGTGATGATTGCTCACTCCCACATCATACAACCAGGTCAGTGGTGTTATTCAGAAAATGCCTGGAGACTTAGCAAGCATTATTTCCATGAGTATAATGACCCTTTGGCAACCAGGAATGGGATTTTTAATATGAGATTGTTTCCATTCAAAAGCTGTAACTTCCTTAGAGGTGATGGCAGTAGCTGACTTTGCCTGAAAGAAAAGACCTGGCCTGCATCTGCACTGCAGAAATAATCCAGTTTGACACCACACTGTCATGGCTCAATGCTGTGAAATTCTGGGAATTGTAATTTGTTGTACAACAGAGCTTACTGACAGAGAAGGTTACATGTCTCACAAAACTACAGTTCCCAGAATTCCATAGCATTGAGCCATAGCAGTTAAAGTGCTGTCAAACTGGACTATTTCTGCAGTTCAGATGCAGCCTTGGTTTTTAGAAAGCACTTCCATTGAAGCAGGTAAAAGGAGTCACCAATTCCCTCCTTGCTGCTACATCCATCCATAAAAATTTATCCTGAAACTCCTTTGTCTAGTCAAGGGTATCAGGGTACCTAGAGAAGGGAGAATCTGTCATGTTCCTATGATTTTCACAGGAATCTGACAACAAAAGTGTGGGGCTGTAGAAGGGGAAATAAAAGAGAATTGTAGATTGGGGGCAAGTGTCTGAAACTATTTACGATGGTGCCTTCCTCTCTGGAGCGATGGCGGGGAGATAGGAATTGAGGAGGACAAACTTCAAAGCGCATCCTTGACATGGGCAAATGGTACAGACTACAAGGACAGGGCTGGACAAGGGATTTTAAAGTGTTGTTTAACTGGTGAAAACTCAGTCAATTCTAATCATTGTGGAGTAGTTTGTGTATCTTAGAATCCAGAATAAATGCAATACTTTATTTTCACTACAGTACTATCCTTCAAGTCTTCAGCTACTAAACATGACACTCAATCCTTCCTTTGCACCTACTGGTGAACAGTGGTATATTTGGATCTGATACTACTAGTATTTGAAGCATAGGAAATGGGATATTGCAAGTGCATGGATGGATTCAGGCTAACACTTATGTGTGTCCTATGTCTATTAGTGGCGTGTGGAAGAGGAGAAGGCTCACGGCCTGCAGAGAGCTGCATTTGTAGTTCTTAATGCAGTGCTGAACATTAGCCAGACAATGACCTAAATCTTATTATTTGTTCTCACTAAAGAAGAGCCATTGGATCAATGGGATTTACCTATATGCTGGTTCACCATTCTACAACTGCGTCAATGCTCTATTCTTTCTGGGACGAACCAGCAGGATTCCACTGCTTAGGGTTGCAGCATAAGATCCTGGTGGACAGAATTGCTCTTGTCACTCAGGTATCCTCACTCTGCCCTATTGGAGGATTCCACCCAGTCTGTGTGTATCTCCTTGCTAATGGCTGGTGTCTGTTTTCTAGATGTACCCATACTTGAGTAACAATACTCCCCATGTTTTTTCATCTAGGAACAAAAATACAAGCAAAGCATCTTGAAAGGATCTCCGAGACCCTCACAAGCAGCAAAGATTTATTCTCAGAAAAGTGGGCCTAGGAATCCCAAACTCAACCAGTGGATTTCAAGGGGAGGCTTTGCAAAGCCAAAGAAAACAGCTCCATGTAAGAAAAGCAGAATATTCTTTGGTAGAAAGCCTGGGCACCTTTAGAAAATGTGGGTGGGAGGCAAGGAATGCTGGCCTTTTGCCATTATATATTTGAGTGAAAGCCATTTCTCTTTCAATCTCCATATGTAAAAGGGAAGCCAGTTCATTTACTGCTACTTAACCACAAGTGTCTAGCTCTGACTGTACCTCATCTCAGCACTTCCTCAGATGACATTAAAGAGGGTAGCCCCCTCTTGCTGCATTCCTTTCAGCTTTGCCCGGCCTTCTGAGCTCAGCCCCGCCAGCTGTTGCTGCATTAAGATTTGAACCTCAAGCAGAGCATGCCAGCAAAGCTCGCACAGCTTGATGTTCTTCCTGGATAGCCCTAGACCATCTGTGTCAATATCTGTATCCCTGCTTCTCTTTCTCACACATCTCTAATTGGCTTAGAAAGCAACTGATTTTGTGGCATTTCTACAAAGGGTAAGATGTTCCCTGCCCCCATAAGGGAGCATACACAGAGAGCCTTGGGTTTACTCTGCACACACTTCATTTCTGGTGAAAGAAATGCCAGAATGCCCTCAGTTTAGTGTGCAAGCATGGCTTGGAAGTAGGTTATGATACCCACAATCAGTGCCTGGTTCTCTGTTTTGGATTATTACACAAAGCTCACATTTCAAGATGTCTATTTTTTTTAGTATAGGTAAAAGGCAATAGATATTATGTCATCACATAAACCAGGGTAAGCAACTACAGAGGAAGAGAGGGACATCTTTCATCCCCTGTACCTGATCAAGGTGCACTTGAACACCCAATGTGACCAGAAGTGATCTCACATTGCTTCCCATTTTGTTTTGCACTGATTTTGTGCCGTTTGGGGTTTCTCCCCCCATTTTAAAACCTTGGTGGGTTGTGGTTTAAGCTATTTTGTGTGTGTGTGTGTGTGTGTGTAGATATTGCCTGAAAAAAGTAATTTGGGGGCAGTCTGGTGGCTCTGCAAGCCACACTGTGGGCCAGACTCCCCACTTCTGATATACCCTTGTGGCCATACAAATCAAATATATTTATCTGCTTATCCTATGGATCCCATGGATCTAATACTTCTTCTGCTACACCCTCAACAGTCTCAGGATGCCAATTTTTAGATTGGAGGGCCGTGAAAGCTTCCATTGGTGATATAGGAGGTTATGAAGATGGTTCCCTCCCTCCCAAAGTTGGGCTCCTCTTTCGGAGAAGGAGATTAGAATTTCCTATGGATCCTAGGACACCCTCCCAGGGAGCATAGGATTGTTAATCTTCATTCGAAGCACATATTTTTATACAAATTTATAGAACGTTTGCCAGAAAACCCCACGATAGATTCATCTTAGGGTTGCCGTAATTCGGAAACGGCTTGAAGGCACACAACAACATTTATTACCCATATAGAGCTGCTGTTAGCAACTCTATATTAATGACATGACTGGTACTCATAACTACTGAGATCCTTTTTTTTTTTTTTTTTGTCCTCCTGCATCTTCATAATGTTCAGAGCCAACAATCTGAAAAAGGATTAGGATTTTTGAAGGTGCCAAGCTTTTTTTTTTAAAAAAAATGGGATGGATCTAGGATTTATTTTCAGCGGATGGAAGACATTTGCTCCTAAAAGTGAGGATCCTCCCAGACACATCACAACTTCTCTTGGTTCTGTGGCTTTCTCTTCAGGAGAGGTTGGCATGGCGAGAAGACAATGGTAAAGTCCTTTCTGGGTGAGCCTATTCTTGTGAACCTGGATCCAGCCTAAAGATGCAGAAAACACACATTCTCAGCAGGAGGAATCCACAACCATTCAGATATTCCCTCATCCCAGATGATCAAGGCAGGAGACCAACATTCCAAATCTGTTTTAACCATTGCCTGCTTCTCTCTTTCCTTCAGTTTTTCTTCTCCTGCCTTGCCATTTGGTCAAGAATTTTTCTTTCTCTTTTCCTATAAATCAAAAGCTAGTTGGACATTAGGTTGTAGATAATTAAACAGGTAGTCTGCAGGAGATAGCCTAAAGAAAAAATGTAGAACCAGGTGGGAATGGGGAAGATCTCGGTGTGCTATTGGAGAAAAAAAAAAAAAGCTACCAGATGAAAAATCAAGTACCAGAGCTGCTCGGTTTAGCTACAAGTATGCAAGCTACAGAGTGAGATGTTATTAAAAAATAGTTCTGCCATTCAGTTGGGCATTGAGTGGCATGCCTCTGATTAGGTGTCAGAAATTATCCTTAAGAAAAAAAATTGAAAGTCTAGCAAGAACATACAGAGGGAGGATCCCTTCATCAATGCTCAGACTCCAAAGCTATGGTGCTATGAACAACAATAATTGCCTTAGAGAAGCTTTTGAAAGTTAGGAAAGATAAATAAGGAGAAAAAGAAAGTGAAAGATTTACCAGTGTTTTCTTTCTAGAAGGAGTAATGAAGATTGGGTGATTTAAACTCAGTGGTGCCTTCTGGCTGTCATATTGAGTCAGAGGATTCTAGGCAGAAGGGAGGGGCCAAAGTAAGTTACATCTTCATTGGATGAAGTGTGTAAACCAGCTGGATGAAAGGAAACATCAACATTTATCAGATATTATAAAGCGGGCAAATTTAAGTCAGGGCAGGCAGCATTTGTACAAATTGTTCTACAAACTGTATTGAAGGAGGCAGGCAGCCATTCCCACCCATAAGAGCTTTGGCTTGAGTTTATCCCAGTGGATGTGGATTGCTCATTTCAGTTCTCCTGAGAATGAGAGCTTGATACTTACTGTGAATAATTATTCTAGGAAGGCAGAAGAAACAATCCACCCCCACTGGTGGCTGCAATAGATTAAAAATAAAAAGCTCTACTCTTTCTATTCATAATTCTCAAGGATAAAACTATTTAAAGCTATGTAACAAACTGAAGAGGAGAGAGAAGCAGACAGCGGTTCAAACAGATTTTGAATTTTGATCCTCCTGCCTTAATCTGCTGGTGTGAGGGAGTATCCCAATAGTTGTGGATTGCTTCTTCAGCCTTCCTAGAATAATCATTCATGGTAAGTATCAACCACTCAAGCCCTTGTAGACTGCAATCCTTTATATATTTGTCTAGAAGTAAGCCCTGTTGGACACACAGTAGGAATTACTGTCTGAATAAAAATGTCTTGGATTGTACTTCTTGTTAAGTTAAGGTCTGATTTTTCAGATCTCTTTCTAACGGAATGGGGAATATGTACATAAATGGGTGCTGATATGGAGAGGTTTTCTGTTGCCACAAATGAAATATTTCTCAGGGCTTTTATAGCAGGACTCCATAGGATTTCAGAAAAAAGGATAGAATTCCAGTTTCTACCTTTAATCTAAAAAAAAGAAAAGATAAGTAAATCCTACACTCCTAAGAGCCAGAAGGATATTCCTGGTAACACATGATGAGTTCTGAGAAGTTCAAGGAGATGGAATAGGACTAGCTGTAATAGCCCATCTAGCTACATGCTTTTTCTCCAGGTCTAGCAAAACATCAATTGTACCAGACAGCATATTCACATAAACTTCATGGGCAGGGGGGAAAACCCCACCCAACTTTCAAGTGTAGATTTAAATTGTCTCCATGCAGATTTTAATTATCAGTAGTAATAACAGTTAGAAGATCCATGGATCTGACCTTATTAGCAAATTCTAATAAGACAACAAAACAAGAGTGGGTTCTTTTTCTGTGTTTATCCAGACTAAAGTGGTCATTGAGGGACAACCTCGGCTTTTGAGAGAGATTATATTGGAGTGGAAAGGTGGGTGAGGAGGGTGGTAGAGGTGGTGGGGTATGTATACATGTGTGTACACTCATGTGTACACACTCAAGGCTTCCTGGGCCTACCACTTTTCTGTTCCAGACTGGCATTCTCCAAACTAAGCAGTTCTGTTACCGATTACTTTCAACTCGATGATTCTATGACATGCATTTGTAGAGAACCATTAGGTGCTGGGGAGCAGAACTAAAGTGCTGACCCTTATGGGGAGTGAGAACATTTATTGAAAGAGAGAGATTTTAAAGATAAATTATGTTTTTCAGGAGCACAACAGGGATGCTATTAACCTGCCTGTTGAGCAGGGATGGGGAATGTGATCCTCCAGGTGTTGTTTGTCTCCAATTTCCATTGTCCCTGACCATTAGCTATCCTGGCTGGGGCTGATAGGCATTTGAGTTCCCCACTCCTACCCTTGACAATACTTCCTTTCCCTTGACAGTATTCTGACAGTTTGAAGAATGGCCCTGAGGCAGCACCAGCTTGGATTTGTTCTCTTACCCTTGCCTTTTTTCCACAGTGAAGGTCAAGGAAAATGATCTCTTGCCTCGTCTATTGGAAGATTTTCCCCACATGCAGATTTCCCGCCCAACTATGAACAAGATGTGGCAGCAGCAGCTTGCACAGATAGACCAACTGAAATCTCCCATTGACAGAAACCGGCTGAAACTTCAAAGTGAAGTGAGTTATATCCCAAAGGTCCATAGACTTCTAAAAATGAATTGGAACAGTGTCCCAGTACCAGCTAAAGTTGTAATCCTACACAGATCTTCTTGGGAATGTATTGGACTTGGCCTAAGCAAACAGTACTACTTGTATAACTACCACTTGCTTTTTCAGCAGGCCTGTTAATACTGTAAAATGGTGTTCTGAGTTGGGACTGGTTGCTCTTCCAGGCCTCCCTCGGACTGAAACCAGACACACATATTTTATAAGATATGTTTTCTTGGTGATATATGAGGCAAGCAGATGGTCCGCAGGAGAGAAAGCATTTCAGTACTTTAGCTGATGGGGTACACCATCTCTTTGCAGGAGGTGGCAGAATTGGGCCCCTAGACACTGTTCCCTTTTGGCTATGATGGAAACAAGGCCTGTAAAATCTACCTGCTCATTTCACTTGGCTCTACAGTAACTTTACCACTTATGGGCTCCTCAACTTCTTTCATCCAGGAGGTGGTTCTTAACCCTCATCCCATTGTGGAGCTGAAGAGGAAAAGTGATGGGAGCAGTGCAAAGGGGGGAAGGAGAGCTCTTCAGCTGCATCTGGCATGGCTCAATGCTATGGAATTCTGGGATTTGCAGTTTTGTGAACTATTTAGCCTTCTCTGGCAGAGACTTCTGGTGCCACAACAAACTACAAATCCCAGCATTCCATAATACTGAGCCATGGCAGTTAAAGCGGAGTCAAACTGCATTATTTATGCAGTAGATATGCAGCCCACCTCTGCTGCAGTGCTAAAACAAACTTCCTGTTTTTGGAAGAAAAGAAAAAATACTGGGGGTAGGGTTGGAGTAGACCATGTATTTCCTTTAAAAAGTGAGTCACCTTTTAGTTCTTACTCTAATCCAGATTGTCTGCATCAGGGGCTCACAAAGCGCAATCATCCAAGGCTATTTTTCTAGACCTCCATCCCTCCAGGCTACCTGGACTCCCTTGTTTCTGGCCAAAAAGAGGTGAATTGTCTTTTTTCAAACTCTTCAAGATTGGCAATGTACATGTTAAATAGGTTTTCAGGGACCCCTACTACTTAACATAAAAAGAAACCCTACCTTTTTCAAAACCAGAACTGGACTTCCAGCCACTTTTGGTTTACTTATGGTTTTTGTTTTCTTGATTTTTAGCAATCTGTTGCATTCCCAGAGAGACTTGGGGCCAAAAATTGGTCCTGCAGGACAAAATCCTGCATGATTTCTGGTAGTGTAAATTACCAGTAAATTTGCTGAGCTAACACACACTGATGTGACCTTGTATCTGTTTTTATTTGCAAAAAGAAGGATCCAGTATTTCCTAGCGTACAATCTCAGGATGGTACTTGGGTATATTACCACAGCCAATCAATTAATGCTGTTGGTAGCAGGGAGATCCTAGGTTCCATCCAGCTGTAGCTTTGCACTGGAAAAAGGAGGAGCCATTGACCTCCAGGTTATGCATTTCATCAACAGAATTCCAACAATTATTTGTACAGGTGACCACTGTTGGCCTACCTAGAGAGCTTCAACAAGAGGTTGTAGATTTGACAGGGATAGGGCTTCCTTATAATATGTTACACTAGAAAATAGGCAGGCTAATGTGTAGGGGAAAAAGGTCTTCCATAGAATCCGTGTACCTTTTCCTTTTCAGGTACTAGAAACACTGAAGAAACATGAGCTCCTTGTTGACCTTATCAAGAAAGAGCAGACTCATAACAGGAGGCTGGTAGGTTTGAACAACTTATTTTCAAACTTATTTTAAAGCTGCCTTTCTGGATTATGTCCATGCAATGCAGCAGATTATATTATAGCACAGGGGTAGGCAACCTTTCCCCTTTAAGGGCCGAGGGACTTCAGCTCCCAGAATCCCAAGAGCTATTGGCCAACATGGGACTATTGGTCAACATGGCTGAGGCTTCTGGGAGCTGAAGTCCCTCGGCCCTTAAAGGGGAAAGGTTGCCTATCCCTGTGTTATAACAGAATGCCAACATGATGTGGGGCATGGGGCGTGAGTGGAATAAGAATGCTGCATTAAAATATAATTGATTCTCTTTAGCAGACACAGGTGTAATGTGGCCTTCTAGTTGTTGTCAAGCTTCAGTTCTTACTTTCTCATTGTTGCTAATATTGACTGTAGCTGATGGCACTTGCAGACTAACATGTAGGAACTGCCGGTGGCTCATCTTACCATATAAAAACCACTTCTAGAGCCACAGGAGCAAAAATATCAGCATGCCCAATAATATATGTAAACTGGAAGTTATTTGAAATGAATGCTGCAACATGAGAATTCAGAGATGGAACTAGTCAGGGCAGGCTTGCCTAACACTTGACCCATGACTCAAAGGCAGTGCACTGGCCACCCGTTGATTAGGACCCCACCAGGGCTTGATGAAACTCTTGCTTTTTCTTGCCTCCTTGAGATTGCAACTAATGCCATGTTAGTTATATGTTAGAGCAATTTGGACAAATTGCACAAACCCAGTGTAGGGCTGCTAATGCCACACAGTCCTTAGATCTGGTGTTGAAGCCCTCCAGGAGGCAGGTCAAATTCCCTGGCTCAAATGGTGGAATGAGAAGGTTGACAAACTGCTCATGCCAGAATCCTCCCTTCAGGAGATCCTGCCACTACCTTGTTGGAGTGAGGAAACACCATGATTCTGTGCTTCCAAGAGATCGGTTGTACCATTCGCTTGCTAGAGCAAATGCTTTAGCAGAAGTGGGACTTGCTGGAACAGCTATTTGCTCTAACATGAGATATTAGGTAGTAGGGATGGTGAATTGGGAGGTAACAGGTGTCCTCCAACCATATACAATAGGATTGCTGGTCCCGTAGCTGTTTAGCTCAGTATTATGCAACAGTCATCTTTCTGCAGCATAATGGCATGAGAAGCAGGACATTTAAATTTCTGAAAAATCACTTGCTCTATGGATGTCATTGTCTGACTGCAGTTCCACTTTTGAATAGAAAAAGAAATATCATGCCTGGCATCCTGTTAGTGACATACACAGGGGTAAGTAACCTGTGTATGTCTGGGGGGTGGTGGGTGGGAATGGTTGCAGTGGTCAGTTCTGTTTCTCCTTAGAGAGATCCAAACCAATTGACAGCCTATCTACCCCCTGTGGCTGCTCTATCCACAGCCACATAGTGGCTGGTTGAGAGTGGAGAACAGCTGAAAAGTGCCTGGCTCAATGATTGTAGCCAAATGCACCATAAAGATGGTATTTTAGGACTTCCCAGGGGTTTTATGGAGGTCCTGGGAGATCATGATGTGCATCTGACTATAGTGATATAGCTAAGGACTTCTCACCCATTCCCCACTCTCTACTATCCACTATGTGACCATGTGTGTGTGTGCCCACAGGAGAAAGATGTGCCCTGTGGAAAAAGAGAAGGATATTTCATAATTCCAGCATGGTGGAACTTTACAATACGTCTCCCAGTGCAGAATCTTAGTTCACAATTTTCAAGTAGTAGTTACTGTTAAACCCTACCAGAGATCCAAGATATGTGCTCCCATGTGCTAAGGGAAAGTAAAGTAATTTTTCTGTTTTTGGTTTTTCTGTTAGCAAGAGTTTAAGCAGCGCATTCATCGGCAGAAATATACTCAAAATAAAGTGAGGGAGCGACGGCAGCAAATTGCAAGAGCCAAAAAGTACTACCAGGATTACAGAGTTCAGTTGCGGGCCAAGATGATGAGGGCCAGGACACGCGAGGAACGTGTAAGTAGTGGGCTTTGCTCTGCATGAAGTCTAAACCTTCCTCTGGTTCCCATCAAGGCTATATCGAGACTTAAGGGTGGAGAATTTTATAGCAAATGGTGACTAACATGCAGATTAAGACACAGTTATTCTTTAAACTGGGGGACAACGCTGTTTTGTAAACTTAAGTGTATGTGGTTCTTATGCTACATTCAGTATCTCAAAAGTTATCTTTATTGAGGTTTTGGTAATAGCAAATATCTTTAAACATAAATAATCTAAACAAATGTGAGACAAATGGTTAATAAACTAAAAAACTATTCCAAGATATAACCATGTTAGTCTGGAAAATCAGTATGTAAAGAGATCTTGTAGCAGCACCTTTGAGACTTAACTGAAATAAAAAAGCTGGTAACATGACCTTTCGTAGGCTTGAGCCTCTTTCCTCAGATACATGAGGTGAGTCCAGAGACAGACTTATATAAACTGGTTGTGTGTGAGAATGTCAATTGAAATTCAAAACTTTGTGGATATGAAGATGGAGTGACAAGTTCAGTTTTAGCAATAGTCACTGGGGGACAAAGGCAGGAGGAAAAATGTTGCCTAAAACCAAGGAGAGTAGATAGCCATATGAATGAGTATTGAAATGTTGTATGGGAACCAGAGAGGAGATATGATTAACTGGTCAAAGGGGCCCTCATGGGGCTGCAGGGTTAGATAGTGTTGAAATGTGTGTAGTGTGCCAGGAAACCATTATCTCTGTTCAACCCACTGCTGATAACTGTAGTCTGTGGATACATTCAAAGTTTGCTATTTCTCTTTCCGATTTTCCTTTGTAGTTCTTTCATTCAAGGAACACATTTATTCGGAAATGTCATCACAGGACCTAATGACATCACCAACAATATTAGAGGGACTTTCACTTGCTCATCTTCCAATGTGATTTATGCTATACTATCTCTACATTGAGCCAACAGGCCAGTCCCTGCACCAGAGGATAAATGGATGTAAATCAGACATTAAGAAGGGGAATACACAAAAACTGGTTGCAGAGCACTTCATTCTTCTTGGGCATTCCATCTCAGACCTCAGAACAATGGTCCTTGAATGTTGGAATGTCTCAGGTCTGAGTGAGGGAAGAAATCCTGAGTAAGGATGGTAGGAAGCCAGGGATCATCTAGTTAAATGAGTTAGGCTTCTAGTTCTTTTGAAAAGGAATTGGAAAACAGGATTAGCAACAGGTGGAGCTGAAAAGCATTAAGGTTTTTAAACATGTTAAACCTATGTTTGGTTTCTTTTTCTTTTTGACAAGGTAAATTGGAAAGGTAATTGGAAAACCTATGCTTTAAACCAGTTGAGCTTTCTTGTTATAACTACAGTTACCTTTTACTATGTAACCTACTGGATGGTAGCCACAGGTACATGGTTGTTCCAGAACGGCCATCAATGCAGCCACTCTTTCAGCAGAGTTGATGTAATAAGCCTGTCCTGCCCTCTCTTCCATGGCTCCACAACCTGCTGGAATGGCAGTGGCTAAGTTTCAGTTGAGGGAAGGTAAAAGGCCACCAGTTTATCAGATGGCTGATGGAAAGCAATGACCCATTTTGTTCAAGGGTGGGCTATGCGACCATGTAACAAACTTAACTTCGGGGGTGTCCTTTATCCAACAAAAGAGAAATGTTGGGTTTCTTCACAGAACTATCTTTATGGCTGTGGATGTCACTTTTTTTTTTTTTGGCAGATATTTAAAAGCTTATTTGAAGAGGGCTTGGAAATTCAGAAACAAAGACTGCATGAGTTAAGATCATATGCCAAGGAAAAGCGTGCTGAGCAAAGAAAACAGCATCAGGATGAATTAGAGTCAATGGAAAACTACTATAAGGACCAGGTAGGCTTTCCCCCCGCTTCCCATCCCAAAGGGAAACTGTTTGCCTACACATCATTAATCTTCTTTTTTGTTGTGCTTAGTTTTCAATGCTGGCAGAAGCAGTTTCAGAAGAACGTCAAGAAATCCAAACCAGAGAGAAAGCACATGCAAATGTAAGCCTTATTGCCTTAGACTTTCAGGTCTGTTCATGAACTTGACCAACTTCTTGACAATCTTAAATGTTCTCTTTCAGACACTAAACAAAGTGAAACGTGAGCTGAGGTCAAAGATGGAGAAAGAGATTAAAGAGCTGCAGGATATGATCACGCAGAATGATGATGATTCATTTTTCCGAGAACTGGAAGCAGATCGTCTGAAATCCAGACTCCTGGTGGCTTCCTTTCAATATAGCAAAAACTACCAATTCCTTTAAGTCTTGGCATGTCTCTCTTACAAATACTTATGTGATTTGTTTTTGGCAAGAAGACTTCTTAAAGAAAACATAGAGGGGACCAGAACTAGAAGTGTGAAGTTAGCAGTTTGTTTTGCCACCTGAGATTTGCTGTCCTAAATCCAAAATTAAACTTATTTATAATGGCAAGAAAATATTGAACAGACACTTCTCAGAAGATTTTATTTTTACAGATTTTTAAAATAAAGATTATGTGGAAGCTTATCAAAATGAAGCTGTTGGAAGGTGTCTCCTAAGCTTACTTGTACATTCAAGTTACTTTAGCTATACTTGAGCTACCAAGAATATGCAAAATCCAGAGTGGGTTTGTGTAGGTAGAAATCCATTAAGGTAGAACTAAGTCAGAATATCTTCTGAGGAGGTTCCCCCCCTCCCCTTTTCTTGCTTCCTCTCAATGAGCTGTGGCCATTAGCCCTATGACTGCTTTTATGCACCTAGGGCATGTGCAGTGCACAAGGAGGCAGTGGATGCCACCTACTGCAAAGCCCTTAGTAGCACAGATGTTGACATAATCAAGGGCTACACAAGTGCTACAAACCAATAAGATTCTAATTATCAAAATTCTAACTTGTGGAGAAACTCTGTTCTGATCTTAATAACCTTGCCAAACTTCACTAAAGGAAAGACAGTTGTTAAGTAGAAAGTAAAAGAGATAAATTCCATCCTTGATCTGTGAAAAGAACACTCTTTAAAGATGAAAGACTCCTTTTGCCCCATCAGTGTGTGGTTGTTCTAATGCTAAAAGAATTTTTTTCACAGAAAGGAAAGACTTAAAACCAGTCTTAGCCTTTGTATTACAGCTGCTTGTGAGAAAAATTGAACTGGGACCCTGACTTGTTCCAAAATGGGTCAAACAGGTACTGACTTGGGTACAAGATATGGTTTGACAAGATTCCAAAGATCAGGTATATGCCTTGCAGGTATATGCCTTCTCCAGTAGCAAAGGATATGGCCAAGCAAAAGATAAGATTTGGTGGAAATGGAACACAGCATTCTGTGCATTTATGCTGGCCACATGATCACAGAGTAGTCTTTGGACAACGCTGACTCTTTGGCTTAGTAACGGAGATGAGCAAGGCCCCAGATGGTCGGACATGACTTGACAACTTTGTCAACGGGGAATACCTTTACCCCTTTACTAGAACACTTACTGGAGAAAGAAGTGATATAGGTGGTTCCAGTGGTTCAAGGGTTTACTGGAGTTTATTCTCTTTATAGTTACAAAAAGCAGTAGGACTTTTTGTCATGTTTTGAATCTGAGGTATCTCGATGGGTTCATGAGGTACCTGAGGTTCAAAATAGAGATGTTGCAAATAATAAAAAAGAACTTTAAAATCAGGGATCTAATGGTATTGAACTATTGATAGACCTGAAGGAAACATACCTTCATATTCCGATGGTGTCTCTGGACAAGGAAGTATTTGAGATTCCAATATTGAGACAAACACTACCAGTTCATAGCATTGCTGTTTGGCCTGGCATCAGCACCAAATTTGACCCATTTTATTTATTTATGAAAGTACTGATTCCTTTTATCAAGTATCTCAGACAGAGAGGAGTTCAACTGTACTCCTATCTAGATGATATTTTCATTTTCATTAAAGGCCAAAATATTTAAAGAACTGACTTTAACACTGCAGACCCTTGAAAGTTATTATTTTACAATAAATTACAAAAAGAGTCATTTATCACAAATAAGATTGTTAACCCACTCTAAGAGAATATGTTCCCTGACTTTTAAAGAGGAAAGGATCAAACAAACAGAATCGTACAAGCTATTGTACCCCCATTACCATGTATGGATGCGAGAGCTGGACAATTAAGAAAGTGGATAGGAAGAAAATTAATTTGTTTGAGATGTGGTGCTGGAGAAGAGTGCTGAGGATCCTGGGGGCAGCGAAAAAGGCAAACAAATGAGTCCTAGAACACACAAAGCCGGAAATCTCCCGGGATGCGAAGATGACTAAACTGAAGTTGTTGTACTTTGGTCGCATCATGAGAAAGCACAATTCATTGGAAAAAAACCAATAATGCTAGGAAAGGTAGAGGGAAATAGACAGAAAGGAAGGCCATATGCTAGATGGATGGACTCTGTTAAGCAGGTCAAAGATGAATTTGCAGGAACTAAGTGGAACAGTGGGGGACAGGGAGTCTTGGGGATGTCTCTTCCATTGGGTCACCATGAATTGAGATTGACTCACGGGTTAACAGCAACAACAACAAAACCAGGAGAAAAAAATCTATACAGTGCGTCCGCACCAACCATGGGCTTGCAATCTGTGGTTTGTGCTTCCATGGACGGCAAGTCCCAACTTTTTCAATGGGCGCAGGCATGGCACACACCCATTGAAAAGAACAGGACTTAAGGTCCCACTTTTTTTTGCTATCTGCGAGTGTGTGAGTCTGGAACCGATTCCCGCAGCTAGCAGGGGCTTACCGTACTATTACTGAGATCAGCAAGGATTATGAGGCTCCTCATTTTGTTCATACAAAAATGAACAAAATCTTCCTAAGAGGAAGATTTCATTCAAGGAGTCTTTAGAGGCATCTTTTACCCCATCAACAAGCAATAGTAAAGCAAGATACATTTTTAAGTACCACTGTCCATTATCTTTGAGAATGGAATTAAAATGGTGGATGAGGGATTCCCATTTGAACAAATGAAACAGGGCCTTCCTTGTGTAGAAAACGATGGATGCAAGCCTCATGGGTCGGGGGCCTCATTGTGCAGGTTGTTCAGTTCACGGAGTATGGAGTGTCAAATGAGATGGAACATGCAATATAAATTATCTGGAGTTAAAAATGGTGTGGTTGCCTCTGCTCAACTTTGTGTCAGTGATCCAGAGATGTCATGTTCAAGTGTGGATAGACAAGATGTCCGTCTGAGCATATATCTGCAACCAGACAGCTCTGCATTTGTTCCCACTGATAGCAGAATTGAACAGATTACAGATTGTTTCAATAGGCTGAGCAAAATCTTGTGGACACTGAATTATGCAGTTTTCCATTTCAAATAGACATCTGCTTTTACCATTATGCTTTTGCATTTATATTCTGCAGAGGGTGCTTCTGAAGGTTCAGCAGGAGAAAGCATTACTGAAAGCACTGTATTGGCCCAGGAGCCCATGGTTAGTCAAATGTCAGTGGTACCTTCATGGAGGTTGCCAAAACATCCAGACCTATTAAGTCAGGATCCAGTCAATCATCCAAATCCGGATTGACTAGATTTAGCTGTTTGGGTTTTGAAAGGATAACCTTAAAGCTGCAGGGTTATGCATAGGTGTGATTAACACTATTTTGGCATCTAGAAGGGAGTTAATGCAAAATATTTATAAAAGGGCATGGAAAACTCCAAAATTGGTGTACTTCAAATAATCTGAGTGGAAAGAATAGAAGTGAAGCATATATTGCAGTTTTTATCTAATGCAGGCAACCTTTTTGAGCCGGGGGCTGGGTTGCTGTCCCTCAGACAATGGAGGGGCTGAAGCACAATAAATAAATAAATAAATAAATAAATAAATAAATAAATAAATAAATAAATGCGCATGCACACTCTCTCAGCCCCAGAAAAGCCATGGCAAAACCCCTGTGGAGATTTTGCTAACAAAACCCAAAAAACAAGTAATAACAACAACAATATCATCATGGTAGGTGGCGGTGGCGGTGGCAGGACCGGCCTGGGGCCGGTCCAAAGGCCTCAGGAGGCCGCATCCGGCCCCCAGGCCTTAGGTTGCCTACCCCTGATCTAAAGAGTTGAGGCCAAACACCCTGATGAGACAAGTGTCTGCATTATCTGTAAGTATGAGTTGTGACAGAGCTCCATTGTCAGCATACTCCCATGTAAAGAGTTTTTAAAAGGTGAAATGATTACAACATACTGAACTATACATCATTTCCCTACATGTATTTTAAATTTAGTTTTGAGACTTACTGTTTCTCCTTTTAAGCTGATAAAAGAATCCTCATTAAGAATGCTTACATTTAAGATCGCTTTTCTTGTGGCAATAACTTCAGCAAGGAGAGTCTTAGAATTAGCAGCATTGTCACTTGATCCTAATTTATGAATGACAATTAGCACTGATCCTGGATCCAACATTTTTACATAAGTGCATTCCAAAAAGGGGAGAATCAGAAACAATGTATTTGCCTACTTTCTGTCTGCACCTAATGGAACATAAGTGGCATATCTTGGACATATGGAGAGGAGAAGAGTTTATATTAAAAGAACTTTACAATTCAGATACACGGAAGCTTTATTCATTTCATTTAATCTGTGAACGTTAGGTCAAAAAGCACCGAAGACTGGAATTGCTAGAATGATTAAATTGTGTATTAACTTGTGCTATGATTATAACAAGCCAAGGCCACAGTCAGTTTGGCTTCATTCATTGAGGTCTATGGCTGCCAGTACTGCTTATGCAATATTTATGGTATTACAACTGGTAGTATCATAGGAAGTTATAATTCTAGTCAGTGTTGGAGGTTTGAGAATATCCCAGTTGTGGTGGCTGGCTCCTCCCTGCCATCCTGAGAATGAGAGGTTGTACTTACCATGAAGAGTCATTCTGGGGCGGCACAAAGAGCAATCCACACCTGACCAGGCAATTAATAAACAAATACTCTTGTCCCTCTCTGTTTGCGGACTTGGGAGTCCCTGGCCTTGCTCCTTTGCGGAGGGCAAGTGTGGAGGGACAAAATGGCACATGTAGTTGAGATGCGCAAGCAGTGCCGCACACAAGAGCGCACACCCATTTGAACCAATGGGCTTTGAATATTTGCGGTTTTTCCGATTCACGGGGTGGGTGGGTCCTGGAACAGATCCCCCGCAAATTGGGAGAGATCACTGTAGAAATAGGCATATTTATGTATAGGTTTAAATAGGTTTAGATAATTGAATTTAATCTAGATAATTTAACTGACAGAGGAGGGAAGGAATCCTTATGAAAATACCTGAAAAAGAACCTGACTAGTTGGGTTGGCGCATGGAGATTAACCCAATTGTGGTTGATTGCTCTTCCTGCCATCCCAGAATGACTATTTACAGTAAATACAACCTCTCATTCCTTTTACTTAAACATGAAGTAAATGCAAAACAAACTTTTTTTTAAAACCATTGATGCTGTGGCAGTGCAAACAGCATACAACTTTTATTGCTTGACTTCTGCATGGGTACATAGTTTTAAAAAAAACATTTTATACAGATGTATTGTTAAAGCTCATGTATCAGCTTGGTGAAAATACAAGGAATATCAATACTAAAAACACTCTGCAATAAATACAATAGAAATGCAACTAAAAAAAAAAACCAAATACCTGTCAGTCTGTGGAGAGGGAAAATCATACGAAGAATAGACTAGTTTTAGCTACAGACAAAGCTCTTAAAATTTGGCAAAGTCAGAAATCTACAAATAGAGTGTATTAAGTACAAATTGCACCTGTTCATTCTGTGGTGCAGTTTAAAGTCTGAAGCAACGGGGTCATGCTACATTAAGATGTACAATATAGGAGCAAAGCTCTTAATTCCATCACTGCAGCCAGTTTAAATGCACCAAAGGTTTAACAGACGTAGTGTTGTAGAACAACCACAAATTCCTGTGTGCTCTGGACTTTAGTACAACATAAAATTTTGGTAAAAATAAAATCAGTTTAGGGAAACTGAACCTATGTGCAAAAAAATTAGAATACATACTGTACAAAGCACCATTACAAAACTTTACACCTAGAAATTAAATTCAAAACACAGCTGAGTACTGTATAATGGAACCCTACCAAAATAGTCACTATTGATATTAACACATTCATTAATGGGAAGAAGAATGGAAATGTGAGGTGGTGTCTGTCTTAACCATTTAATGCACAACTCAGAATGAATGAAGAAACCATGTAGGAAGAAGGACATGTTGGAAATAAATATTCACATTTAAATCTGGGGTGAAAATCCAAAGGTTCAACACAATATTGGATTTAGCACTACAGCTGATGGGTCCAGAGAAGCTTCTGGTAGATTGTGTGCTTTAAAGCTTTTAATGGTAATGCAGATAAAAAGGCACTCAGAAGACAAGATATTTAATTTGCATCACTCTGCTCAGTATAAACCCTAGCAATATGCTTATTTTGCCTTTGTAAAGTTAGCCCTGTAATGACAGAAGGATCTCTGGACATTAAGCATGTTAACAAAAAGATCATGCTTATCCTCAAATGTTGTATTGGACTGGAGTCAGTTTGCCTTTCTCAGACCATTTGAAATGAACTTTTTGTTGAAGCCTATCAACTATCATTTACCCTTTTGGAGTTATTAGGCTGCATCCTCTTACTGAAATAGTGTGAGCAGAAGAGTCAAAGCCATCAATGAAGACTATTAACATTCAGAATAATCTGAGGCAAAATGGATGCATCCTTAAAGGATGGTAAGGGTAAGGCTATCTTGAGTCAAGGAAGAATTCTGCAGAGAAGGAAGAACATGCTTGGCCCTTCTTTCTTACAAATTAAACAGCAAACCAGGTCTTGCATATATTCTGGTTTACTAAGAAGCCCCACAACCAGCTGTGTACAATGCAAAATGACAGCCTGTGAAACGTCTGAAGAATAATCTACATTGGAAATCTTCACAGAAGTAGACAACTTTTGGCTTTCCAGATGTTGTTGGATTACAATTCTTATCAGTCCTAGCAAGCATGACCAAGGGCTAGGGATGAAGGGAGTGGCATTCCAACAACATTTGGAGGGCCTCATGTTGCCCACATTTGTTCTATGCCAACCAGTTTTTCATTCAACAGAAGTGAGAAACCAAGGCAATGCTATTTTGGATACCTGAAAGAACAAGTGAAGTAGGTAATCTCACAGTTTACAGCCTAGCAACACAGATTTCCAAGTGGGCTAGGTTTGTGCTCCAAAATACCTGGACAGGCGTGTTTTCAGCAGAGGGGCAACTACCCATTGCACTTTGCAGGGTCAAATATATATACGGGGTTTTCTTTTATTTCAAAACATTTGTTTTTGCCTCTAAGGGATGTGGGAGCCTACTTGCTAAGTGTTTTGATCCCACCCAGCTTGTACGCATAGGAAAGCACCTTTTATAAAAGTAGTAAACTGACTGGAAGTGGCTAGAGGATGCTAGGGGCATTGTGATTTTTTTCCTCCCCCAAAAATCTTTAGGGATGAGTGGCCCTTGAGGCTGTAAAAAACAGCTTTGAGGGCCACTGTTAGGTTTGATGTAGCCCATAGGAAAAATAAACTGAAGCTTGCTCTACCAGAAATACACCCATAAATAGACCATCTTGTTTGCTACGCTTGTCTAATTTGTGTAGTTGTTTCATAACCGAATATAGCTTCTTACACCTTATCTACTTCTACAGAGATGCAAGGATTTCAAAGAAGTCACTTCATAGTTGATGTTACAAATGGAAACTGCCATTCATCCTCACTTTCTCTTCATCTGGTGATGCTATACCTTCAATGAAATTGATACTTGCCATACCACTTGCTGGCCTCCAGAATCAGTATTTGGATCATGGCAGAAAAAGCAAGACACTATCTGTTGAATACCTTTTGCGCTATTTGCTTTCTTTTCTCCACATTTTAGACAGTTATTGAGGGTAAAATCTCATGCCAGATAAAGTGTTTAAGAATAGTGAGGTTGTGCTAGTAGCTTCCAAGTTATCTCAATATACACAGGACTCTTGATTACTCATTGCTGCAACAGAAGAAGTGGTGGCTTTAGATATCTACTTATATTGAGTTACTATAATCCACCTTGCAATGCTTGCTGTTTCTTGCTTTTTAGTGGAAGGTGAACTGTACTGACTGTTCACGAAGTTTTCAGCACTCTTCAGAAAGCCCTCAGGCCAAATCCAATGTTAGTCCTACCTGTTAGTAGCACTACTGAATAAATGGGGTGTGTTCATTATTACAAGTCCGATTATTTTCAGTACGTCTGCTCTAAGTAAGACTAACATACAATTTAGCTCTTAGGTCACACATGTAAGCTCTACTTGTTTTTGCTACACAGTCAGGTACACAAAACTATGGAGGAATATTAGCATCAACCTGAGTGTACATGAACAGAGCAGCAAACTGTGCAAAAGAAGCTATGCTTGTTACAGCATCAACACACACACAAAATTACAAGGAGAGCTTAATATGTGAAGTATCCCCAAGACACAAGCCCAACAAATTTACAGACTTGACATAAAATTCCTCACATAACTGTCATTCAGAGCCCTCAGAATATACCCTCAGTATTTAATCATTCTGCAAACAACTTCCAACCAGTTTTTTTAAATCAGAGCTCATCACACAATATTTGCATATCACATAAAAGCAAAGCTTCTGCATTTCTTTGAGTCCATCACATCACAATTTTCTCTTAGCTGTAGCTAACATGAACCCATACATCATGAGCCATTAGAAAGAAATACATTTTAACCTGGTAAAAATATTCAGTAATATGGAGTGCAGAGTGGCTGTATATGAACAAGGAACTTTGGTTGATCTGACATCCACAGAGCATTTTTAAAGATGAACTGATGACCTGGCAGAAGGCTGTTGATATTATCAACATACATAAAGGATTTTTAAAAAATGCAGCAGTTCCATTTAAAATGGAAAGCAAATTAAAAAAACTCAAGTATTCACTTTTTACAAAAATGTTCTTTTTAAAAATGCTAAATGCCTACAATATTTTTCTTTTAAAAAAGGGCTTCCCACATTTACCACAAAGTACTGTACCAAATGCAGTGCAAGTTAACTCAGATTAGGACTCTGCTGAAGAAATATGACAAGAGAAAAACAGGACCCAAAACCTGTAATTCATGCTTGAGAGATATAAAAATCTTACAGAAGGAACACTGAAGATGAAGTCATAACAGAATAAAATTATCCGTTATAAGAAAACATAGTTTATATGTTAAGTGGCCTTAATTTAAAAGGTTTTATCATTTGTTTAGCCAATTTTATGTAAAAATTAGAATAATCAAAATATTTTATTTAAAAAAATAGCAGGTATAGGTGCTGTTCAGTATCACATATTTATGTAAATAGGCTGGAACGAGACTTGTACCGACTGTATCTTGGACCTGTAGAATAGAAATCATGTAGGCAAATAGATCAGATCACTTTTTACAAAAATAGTAGTCGTCTTTTTAAGAGAAGAACACTGCTTAACTGTTGAAATGAAGGAAAAGTCAGCATTCTGTTATGTTCAAGATACTAGTTTTTAATAGCAGCTGAATGATTCCTTGGCAGGAGCCACAGGACATTTTGTTGAATGAAGAATTCCAAAAATTGTCTTTTCCCTCATACTGTCCTAAAGTAGAAAAAAGGGGGAGATTTTTTCCTATATTTCAAGCATTTACTGTGTCATGGCTGAAAGGAGGATTTTCTGCTCGACGGAGTATAAATACAATCCCAAGTAAGTCTGCAAATGTTCATTCCACAGCAAACCCACATGTTTCTTCAATGGCGGTTAGCAGCTTTTCATAGAGTTTCTCATAGCTTTCATAGGGAGGAATGTCTATTCGATTGAAGCTGCAAATAAAGATAAAAAGCTTAAATAGCTTGCAGCCTGTAACATTAACACACATCCTTCATGACAATAAAACAGTAAGGGATAATACAGTACAGTATAATACAACATATGCCTATACAAAATTAATATTGTAGTAAAATGGGGTGAGAAAGTATGTACCTTCAGAGATGTGCTACAGTAAAAGGAATGCAATCTCCTATGCCTTTTCAGCAGAATACACGAGACAGAAACAGGTTTAGATCTCAGTCCCTGAATGAGGAAGCATAGGCCAAAATCCTACTGGTGGCTTACACATGTATAAGCTCGCCTGTGGAAGCAGTTGGGCATTTTCCCCCAATACAGAATGTCTGCATTCAGTTAAAGGTTGCAGAAACAGGGCTGTCCGTGTGGTACCAGTGTGCATGGATGCATGTTTCACATGGATAGATATGGATTTGTGTGTGCACTCAATTGTTTATTTGGTGTCTTGGATCAGTTGTGCAATGATGCCAGGTAGCACAAGGGCTGAACAGCACAACTGATGCATAATTCTGAATGGGAAAATTCACATTACGCAAACCTGACATAGGATCTTGGCCAGAAAATTCTGACCACATGAAAGGTAATTTATACTTAACAACCACAACATTTAAAAAATATTAATAAATCAGGCAGCTCAGGAGTGAAATAAAAAACTGAAAAAAACAGGTGAAAAATCAAAGGGGTCAATTAGATTACCAATTAAACAGCAGCAGGGCTTACACTAAAACTGCAAAATTGGCTCACATCATTCAGTGCAAGAGACATGTAACATGTGCCCTGGGAATTCAGTTGCACATATTCCATTATCTTCACAGTGGTTTCTTCAGGTCACACAATAAGCCCCAAAGAAGCCTCCACTATAATCTAACACACAGCTACTCAATGAAGTAGCCCACAGACTAGTGCTGGTTCCTGAACCAGTGGCTGCAGGTTCCTGGTAACTTTCCAGGAAAGACAAACAATTGTAGCCAATAGGCATAAATGCATTACTGGCACATGGCACACTGGGAGGAAAATGTTGACCATCATCAGATAGTTTGAGATGCACTGATCTAAGAGAGGAGGTCATGTTATTCATCAAGGCAAGATGGCTAATTCAGAGGCTCATCAGAGCTAAGATCATGTAAACCACACTCCTCTTGTCAAACAAGAACCTCCCCTTACTAAGAAATTTAGCCTGAAAATGAGGAATAGCCACCTGATTGGGTGAGATCAGACCATAGGAGACAAAAGCCATATAGGGTAGAGAATAGGAACAAATGGCCCTCCAGGTGATGTCAGATTACAACCTCAACTGCTATGTTGTTTTCTTACCAGTATTTTTTAAAATGTGTATTTCAATGGTGTATATTTTAATTCATTTTGTGTGTTATGCTTTGTACTATTTGATTGTAAAGGGTTTTAAGTCCCCTTTATATGAGAAAGGTGGGATATGAATAGACTCAATAAACAAAACAAAGCCAAAATGTCCAACAGTCAATTAGAAAGACTATTCTCATTGGCTTCAATGAAGTGTTTACAAATACAACTTGGGTGAAATGTTGTTTTAACAAAGCTGATACAAAAACCACATGTTTGCCAAATTGTGAACGTGTTAATTATTAGACTACTACCTCCAGAATGAAAGATCTGTTGCAGGTGGAAAATAATGGCTTCAAACTTTTATTACTCAAACATTTTAAATTTTAACTACAGGTTAAAATCTTGATTAGGTTAACAAGCAAAAATGGTGGGATGCTATATTTGAGGAAACTTACAACCATGTAGTTCAATTCTCCCTGCAGTGTATAAATATTAATAAGGTAAGGTTTGGGATCTGTTTCACCAACTGGCCAGTTAAATGACAAAATTGGCAGGGGTGGGGGGGGGACTGCCAGCTTATATGGAACTTGCAAACCAATATGCATGGTCTTTCATTTTATGGCATCATTATTACAGCAATTTTAAAAATCCTTTCTATTAACAGTTTTGGCAATATGCACTAGTTACTAATATTTTTTAATTATAGGATTAAGATTAACTAACTATAAATTAATTTACTGCAAATTCCACACTCTCATTGCAGAAAAGGACCAATATGGCACCACATGTGACTTACCAAGTATGAGCCTTTGGCAAGTTATTTGTGCTAGCATCAATCTGGTGTATTGTGAATAGCCTTGGGCCAGCAGCACCTAAAACACACAGATATAATATAATTCAGTAGTACACAGCACAAACCAAGAACATATCACAGAATTACTAAGTAGAGTGTCAGAAAAGCAAAGAATGGAAGGCAACGTAGAAAAAGGGACAGACAGAATGTAATGTGCAACAGCAAAGATAACTCCTCCCCCCCCGGATATCCCCTATTTGACGAATGATGATCTGAGACCCTCTACGATGTACCTCTGAACAAATCTTGCCAAGAAAACCGCATGATAGGTTCACCTTAGAATCACAGAATCATAGAGTTGGAAGAGACCACAAGGGCCAT
>CM034703.1:180992773-181010720 GCA_020142125.1 Phrynosoma platyrhinos
AAATCTCTGAGCAGTCATGGGTAGTCCCTTTTTTGCTTCTGAGTAGCAGACAAATAGTCTCTCTGAGCATCTCGAACCTGAAGTCCTGTCCAGGTAGAATGCCAGTGCCCTTCGAACATCGAGAGTGTGCAGGAAGCACTCAGCATTCATCGTTGGGTTCGGGGCCAAGGTGGGCAACACAATGTCCTGGTTAATGTGAAAGGCAGACACACCTTTGGGAGGAAAAAGATGTCCTTGTAGAAGCAGGGGTAAGGTTGCCAACATGGCGAGCAGAGGCGATGGCCACTAAGAAAGCTATTTTCCAGGTCAATAGTCTTAAATCCATGGTGGCGATGGGCTCGAAAGGCTTGGTTGAGAGGTGGGAAAGCACCAGGTCCAGGTTCCATGTTGGAGTTGGTACCGAGAATGGAAGGTGGAGGTTGTTGAATCCTTTGAGAAACCTCTTCACAAGAGGGTCTTTGAAAAAAGAAGGTCTGTCCTCAAACTAGTAATGAGAACCGATGGCAAACAAATAGCATTTGATGGCTGTGAGGCATAGTTCCTTGTCCACCAGAGACATCAGGAACTCCAGGATGGTCAGGCCCAAGACACGGGATGGAGAAAGGTCCTTGACAGTGAGAAAGTCCAAGAACCTGTTTCATTTGAACAGGTAAGACCTCTGCATCGAAGACTTCTGAGCAGCCAGGATGAGTCCAGAGGGTCTCTGGACGGATCCTCCGCACGACCAGGGGAAGCATCTCGATGTCTGGGTGTCAGACTCAACCTCCGTGGAAAGACAGAAGGTTGGGACGGAACTCAAGACAGAGAAATTCTCTCTGGGACAAGTGCCAGAGAGGAGCAAACCAAGGCTGCCTCGGCCACTAGGGGGTGATGAGGCTGGTGTTGGAGCAGTCCATTCTCATCTTGGCCATCACCTTTGTCATGAGTGGAAAAGGAGGGAAAGCATATACCATCTTTTCTGACCACTCAAACAGGAAGGCATCTCCTCAGGAGCCCAGAGCTCAAATCCAAGTACACAACTGAGTGCAGTGGGTGCTGAGGTGAGCGATGAAGAGATTGATCAGTGGTGCACCCCAGGCAGAGAAAAGGTCAGAGACCATCTCTGGATGGAGGTGCCACTCGTGCATAGATTTGAGAACCTATTGAGCTGGTCTGACAATTTGTTTTCCTCCCCTGGGAGGTGGATGGCTTGGAGAAAGATTTTACTTGGGATGCACCAGTCCCAGATGTGGAGGGTGATTTTGAGGAGTGTCAGAGACTTTGTTCCTCCCTGTTTGTTCAGGTAGTACATGACAGTGGTGTTGTCTGTCAAGAGAAACACTACTTTGTTCAGGAGGAGAGTCTCAAAAGCGAGGAGCACTTTGTCCACCGCCAGCATCTCTAATGTGTTGATGTGGAGTTGGCTCTCCGATGGGGCCCACTTGTCCTTGACCATTAGGTTCGAAGTATAGGCGCCCCAGCTGTCCAAAGACTCATCCATTGCTAAGGAGATCTGTGGCTGAGGAGGGAAGAATGGCATCCCAATGCAGAGGTTGTTGGGTTTAAGCCACCAGCGAATTGATGTAGCCATGGGTCTCAGTACTGTGAGCCATTTTGTGGATGGATCCTCCATGGGATCGAAGACAGAGAGGAAACAAGATTAAAATGGTCTGAGTCTCAGCCTCACCTATGGGGAGACATAGGTTGTCAAAGCCATGTGTCCCAGGGCCACCTGTAAAGTGTGAGCTCTGAACCGTCTGTGTGACAGATAATCCTGAACCATTTTGGAGAGAGTTTGGAACCGGTCTGATGGCGGATAAGTTATGGAACTTCTGGAATCGAGGATAGTCCCAATGGACCTAACCTATTTTGATGGAGTCAAATTGGACTTTTCTCTGTTGACCATCAGTCCAAGGGACTCCAGCAGTGATAGGGCAAACTCGACGTCCCTCAGGAGCTCCTTTTGGGATGGAGAAGCGAAGAGCCAGTCGTCCAAGTATGGGAAAACTATGATTCCGTGCTGGTGGACATAAGTTGCGATATGGGCCATGCATTTGGTGAAGACCCTCAGTGCCATGGAGAGGTCAAAGGGGAGCACCCTGTATTGGAACATTTTGGGCCTGATGGCAAATGCGAGGAACCTCCTGTGGTTTTCATGGATTCCAATGTGGAAGTAAGCGTCTTTCAGGCCGAGCGTTGCAAACCAGTGGTCTGTCTGCAAGAGCGGTAAAATAGAGGCAAGAAGAAGAGGGAAGGAAGATAGCTGATGGATGGCAGAGTGGGAACCTTACCATGGACCCTGCGTTCAATTGAGTCCAGTGCATCCTTGTCTGATCGGGTGATCTCAATCTCAAGGGCATTGGCCATCCTCACTATCTGATCTACAAAGGACTTAATGTCATCAGTAGTGGAGGCCAGGTCCAGGTCGGCCAAATGCAGAGGTGTTACTAGTCTCTCTGCATCTGATTCGAGTGATGGAGAGTGTGATGTTGTAGGTTAGTCCTTGGGGTTCCTCGGGAGCAGCTTGTCGTATGATGTCCCACCCCTATATAAAGACTCACACTGAGTACATACTGGTGACAGAGTTGGGGTAGAGGCTCTGACTACCTGGGCCTTAGTCACAATCTGGTGTGATGGAGAAGGAGACCTTGAGCACTGGAAGTGATGGTGGAGCTGGTTTTGGTTGACAGGTAACCCCAGAGGCAAACAGAGTACAGTCCAAAATCCAATAGTATAGTCAAAAATGGTCTTTTAAGGTCAAAATAAAAAATACAAGCAATTCCACAGAGCGAAGTTCTTTCTAAGCTGCTAGCATAGCAGATGAAAGGAACTGAGGAAACAGCGGGAACACTAGAGGCTTTATAAGGGTGGGTGGAACTACCACCAAAAAGTTGCAAACAAAGTTTTGCCTAGTGATTCTAAAAGTTTGCGAGTTTACTGCACAGGAATAACCCATTTGTGTGATTTGCAGATACAGTGAAGAACTCATGTTCTCTTTGGCAGGGATGCACCCCTCTTGTTTTCTGCATATATAAGAAGAGAGTTTCCATGTGTACAGCAAATGGGACTGACAACAGGAGGCTTCAGATCCCTCCCCAAAAAAACTATTTATGGAATTAAATATTTATATATGATTACTAGACCACAGAGCAACAGAAACTTGCTTTGGTTTCCAAACTACTTTCAAACAGGATAATCTACACATTTTCATATACATTGAATGCCATTTGCAGCTTTCTAGATAAACTACATAGAATACAGTATTATAAATGTCTTTCTTTACATAACTCTAAAAGGAAACTCAAGTACCTTAATTATGTTTTAACAGAAACAGCCACCAAAATCATATTTTCCATAAAATATGATTTAAAACAGTGTATTACTAACATGCTCAGTTAATGCCACATAAAATGCATGGTGCACCCAAGAAAACAGCCTCAGGAATCTGAAGACTTCATTGATTTAGTATGTTAAATGTGGCTGTCACTTGTAATTATTACATGTGCAAATCATCTTTCTGTAAAAATTAGGAATTTAACTTTGCATATTATCTAATTTAGGAAAACTATATTTTTTTTGTTGCATTTAATGGCATAGTATAACATTCACATACTGACCTCAAGCTCTTTCTCATCAAATGTCTTCAGTAGATGCTGTGGGATTACTTCATTAAATCCCTTCTGCAGAGCCAGAAACTGAGCTTCAATCCCTCGCAAAAATCGCCAGTTAACATAAAGCCTGCAAAAAAGTTCACATCTTCAATATGCATCTCCAAACTGCATCTTTTCCCACCAGAAAATACAAGGATACACCAAAAACTCTAAGCATCTATACAGCAAATCCACACAATTAATTCAAGCAAGCCATGATACTTGCTACAAAGACATCATAACAGATGTTACAAGAACTAGTACCAAAATGGCTATGATTTTGCTATGATTTTCTGGGTATGTTTCCTCTTGGATGGCCTTAAACGGACTGGATTGGCAACCATGCACCCAGGAGCAAACAGGTCACATAGGCACTATTGCCATGGACCCTTAGTGAAGCCCTCACATCCACAGTGCTTTGAAACAAAGATCAAAAAGATCCTAGTTTGGGAGTTGATAGCAGGGAAGATTCACATCTGATAGCCAGGAAAGACCAAGGATTTATGGCACTGCTAGCCTGGTACAGTATGGGATGTAGTGGCTCAAGTGGTTAAGATGCTGACTCTGTTCATTGCAAGATCGGCAGGTTGGCAGTTCAAGGGTCCCAGCTTCTGTCAACTTAGCAATTCGAAAGCATGCAAATGCAAGTAGATAAATAGGTACCACTTCGGTGGGAAGATAACAGCATTCTGTGCAATCATGCTGGCCACAAGATCACAGAGTAGTCTCTGACAACGCTGACTCTTCGGCTTTGTAACGGAGATGAGCACCTCCCCCTACAGTCAGACATGACTTGACAACCTTGTCAACGGGGAATACCTTTACCTTTTAGCCTGGCACATTTCCCATATTTGAAAACTACTGGTATCAAAGTGATCTTTGCTATGCAAATTAAGAAAGTGAAGTAAACAACCTTTCACTTAAAAGCCAGTTTTTAGATATTTAAGGACCACAAAACCCTTTGTTCTCCGAGAGCTAGCAGAGAAGGGGATGGACAGGTTGCTTACCTGTAACTGTGTTTCTTTGAGTGGTCATCTGCGAATTCACACAAATGGGATATATCTGCACCTGCGCAGCTAGCTAGGAAAGTTTTAGTATCACTGGGCAAATCTTCAATTGCAACTTTTTGGCGGTAGCTCCACCCACCCTTATAAAGTCCCTAGCGTTCCTTCAGTTCCAAAAGTATGCCACCAAGCAGTGACAGCAGGAAATTCAATAATGAGCAGGACACGACTGAGGGGAGGATGGGATTTGTGTGAATTCGCAGATGACCACTCAAAGAAATACAGTTACAGGTAAGCAACCTATCCTTCTTCGTGGTCTCTGCAAATAACACAAATGGGTTAGACGGACAAGCTTCGGTCAGTGGAGGAGGGAGTGTCCTGACACCAAACTATAAAGTGTCAAACCAATAACATTTATAGTTAACACTAAACTATAACTTTAAGAACATAAGCATTACCATCTGGAGTCATCTCTCAGTGCAAAGCAGAAAGTAACACTGCCCTCCCAAAAGAGGCTTCTTGTCTGACCCTCGTGTCCAACCGGTAGTGCTTAATAAAAGTCAATGGTTGAGACCAGACAGCAACCTTGCAAACATCCTCTAAAGACACCCCAGACAAAAAAGCGGAGGATGTAGCGACCGCCCTAGTTGAGTGTGCCCACACCTGACCCAGAGGGGTCTTCCCTGCCAGTTCGTAACAAGGATGGATGGCAGCAGACACCCACTTGGAAAATCTCTGAGCCGATACCAGCAGTCCCTTCTTGGCCTCAGAGTAGCATACAAACAGTCTTTCTGAGCGCCTCGAACCCGAAGTCCTGTCAAGATAGAAGGCTAAGGCCCTGCGAACGTCCAGAGTGTACAGTCACCATTCGGTGTCGGTGGCTGGGTTCGAGGCCAGGGTGGGTAGCACAATGTCTTGGTTGATATGGAAGGCCGAGACCACTTGAGGTAAAAATGTGATGTCAGTACAGAGAACCACCTTGTCTTTGTGAAAGCGAAGGTATGGCTGGTCCATCCGTAAGGCACAGATCTTTCCAGCACGTTGAGCAGAGGTGATGGCCACTAAGAAAACTGTCTTCCAGGTCAGCAATCTTAAGTCCGTTGTGGCCATGGATTCAAAGGGTCTGGAAGAAAGATGAGCCAACACCAAGTCCAAGCTCCAAGCCGGGGGATGTAAGTTGTTAAGTCCTTTAAGGAACCTCTTAACCAGAGGATCCAGGAAGAGGGAGGGTCTGTCCTCCAGTTGGTAATGAGAGCATAAGGCAGATAAGTAACACTTGATAGAATTCAAGCACAGTCCTGCGTCGGCTAGCGACATCAAAAACTCCAAGACGGTCGGGACTGACACACGGGATGGAGAAATATTCTTAGTTGACAGAAAGTCTAAGAACTTGTTCCATTTGAACATATAAGACTTCACGGTGGAAGGCTTCTGTGTGGCCTGGATCACCATCTGTACTGAAGGAGGCATGGTCAATATAGACAGACTGCCTCGGTAGACGGCTAATTGAGCCGTCTTCCGGGCAGGGAAGAGGAGGGGCAGCCGCACGAGCGGCGTCCCTTCCTCTCCCCGAGGTCGCCCCCAGAAGCGCCGGCTGTCCGCACGGCCGGCGCACCGGGGATGACCTCACGGCGCAGCGCCCACATGCGCTGCGCCGTTTGAGTCAGGGAAAGTGCGCCCGCCGCTTTTAGGGCGCACTTTCCCTTAAATCTAAATGCGCCGCAGGAGCGCCGCAGGAGCGCCGCGGTCCGGAGGCTGAACTCCGGCGGCGCTCCGGACCAGGGCGTCTCCGACGCCCTGGTCTGCATCCCCCCAGAGTCTCCATGCCACCAGAGGAAGCCTGTCCATGTCCGGGTGCAGAACTTTGCCATTGTGCAAAGTCAAGAGGTCACAATGAGGCTCAAGGCGGCAGTATTCCTCCTGAGCTAGCAGTAGTAGGGGGCAAACCATGGCTGTCTTGGCCACCGTGAGGTGATCAGAATGGCGGTCATCCTGTCAGACCTCATTTTGGCCACCACCTTTGTGACCAGTGAGAATGGAGGAAAGGCGCAAAACATCCGTCCTGACCACTTGAGCTGGAAGACATCTCCTAGTGACTGTCAAGCCCGAACTCGAGAACAGAAGCTTGTACAATGGGCATTCTGAGGGGTAGCAAACAGATCTATCTCCAGCTTGCCCCAAAGGGAAAAGAGGTTGGAGATTATGTCCAGATGGAGACGCCACTTGTGGCAAAGGTTGGAGGATCTGCTGAGTCGATCTGCCAGTTGCTTTTCCTCTCCTGGCAAATGCACCGACTGCAGCAGAGTCTTGTTGCTGATGCACCAGTCCCATATGCGGATCATAATGAAGTAATGTCCAAGATCGTGTGCCTCCCTGCTTGTTCAAACAGAACATGACAGTGGTGTTGTCCATCAGTAGGAGGATCACCTTGCCCGAAAGGACATTCTGGAATGCCTTGAGGGCCTTTTCTACCACCATCATCTCTAGAGGATTGATGTGTAGCCTTCTCTCCTGTAGAGATCACTCTCTCCTGATGGTTAAGTCCTGGGTGTGACCTCCCCATCCCTTCAGGGATGCGTCTGTCGTTAAAATGACTTGGGCCCAAGGAGTAAGGAAGAGTAGATGTTGTCTGGTTTGAGCCACCAATGTAACAATCTGGCTATGGCTCTCGATACCGTGAGCCACTTGGATGGAGGAGTGCATACGGGGTCGAAGACAGACAGGAACCAGGACTGCATGGGCCTGAGGCGCAACCTCACCCACTGTGTTACAAACGTGGTTAAGGCCATGTGTCCCAGAGCTGTTTGGATCACATGTGCTCTGACTCGTCTGTGAGCAAGGGAACTGCTGATAATTGTGCAGAGGGCCTGAAATCTGTCCTGGGGTAGAAAGGCCATGGTATTGTCGGAATTGAGGATGGCCCCGATGAATCTGACCTGTTTGGATGGGGTCAGGTTCGACTTTTCCTTGTTAACTATGGGGGGTTGCAGACTGCCAGAAATAGTGCAAATTGAGTCCACTTTTAGGGTTAGGGTTAGGCTTAGGGAATCATGGGAACTGTATTTTATTGTGGCACCAGAGCTCTCTGACAGAGCAGACTCAATGTCTCAGAAAAAAACAATTCCCATGATTCCCTAGCACTAACCCTAACCCTAAAAGTGGATTCAATTTGCACTATTTCTGGCAGTCTGCAACCCCCCTTCGAGACCAAGAGAGTTCAAGAGGGTCAACGTGAAATGGGTATCTTGCTGAAGTCTTTGTTGGGATGGTGCTGGGAAGAGCCAATTGTTGAAGTAAGGAAAGACTGTGATTCCCTTCCGCTGAAGGTAGGCAGTTACCAGAGCCATGCATTTTGTGAACACTCTCGGAGCCGCTGAGAGTCCGAAGGGTAGGACCCTGTATTGGTAGATCTTGGTCCTGATAGCAAAGGTGAGGAACCTTCTGTGATCTCTGTGAATGTCGATGTGGAAAGAAGCATCTTTGAGATCGAGGGTCGCAAACCAATGTCCTCTCTGCAAGAGTGGTAAAATAGAGGCAAGAGTTACCATACAGAAGCCCCGGTAGCAAACAAAGGAATACAAATGTCTTTTAAGTCCAGAATGGGTCTAACGCCCTAGTCTTTTTTCAGGACCGTGAAGTATCTGGAAAAAAATCAATATTGAGCCAAAGAGGGTTCTACAGGCCCGAAAGCCCCCTTTTGTAACAATGAGCACACTTTGTTGAGTAGGATGTCTGAGGGGGTGGTGGACAGGAGCGCTCCGGTGGTTGGGAGCTCCTCGAACTTGAGTGCATAGCCCTCATAGACAATATCAAGCACCCAAGAATTGGAGGAGATTGAAGACCAGATGTCAAAATAGGCCTTTAACCTGTCCCCAAAGGGGGGAGTGGCAAAGTGCGCTGCCCCATATCACAGTCTCCTCTTGCCTGATTCAGTGGTTTTCCTCCTGAAGTCCTGCTGGTATCTATGTAGGGACTGCTGGCATCAACCCGAAGAGGAAGAGGACTGGCATGGTTGGTGCTGCCACTGTTGACTCTGTTGGTGGCCATGCTGTTCCTGGGGCTGGTATGTCCTTTGGTGATAAGGCTGGTAGCAGGGCCGCTGGCTGCCATAGCGCCTTCAAGATGGATGGAAGGCGGGGGAGGACATGCCATGCTTTCTTTCCGCTGCCTTCATGCGGTATCGAAAGTTTAGCTTCTGATCCAACTTTGTTAAAGAGACTGGAATAATCAAAGGGCATATCCTCTATGGCCATCCTCACCTGCGGAGTGAAGTCAGATGCCCGTAGCCAAGCATGCCTGCAAAGAGCTACTGAGCCTGATAGCATCTTTGCAGCACAGTCCATGGAGTGGCAGGCAGAAATGATTTGCTGGCCACTCAAAGCATGTCTTTCAGCCTGAATGGTCATGGCAAGAGCTCTGTCCTCAACCAGGATGGGGAATAACAGTGGTTCCAGGCTCTCTATCAGGTGCTGGATGTAGGCCTGCATGCAGGCCGTGTAATTGGCGACCCTGAAGTCTAGCACCGCAGCTGCATATATCTTGCCACTGCATCCAGTTTTCTGCTCTCCCAATATGTTGGGGAGGAAGAGGTCTGAGGGATGAGTGACAGCTGTGACCCCTCGAAGATGGCTGAGCTAGGCCGCAGATGCTCAAAGAGCCAGCTCACTCCTGAAGATGAGATGCGGTATAAACTCTTGATCTTGCAGGACGCCGATGGTGCTGTAGCCGGGGTCACCCACGATCTCTTAGCTATCTTCTGCAGGAATGGAAGGAATGCGACGACAGGTGGTGTTGGTACCTTACCATGCACCCTTTTCTCCACAGGATCAGCAGCTTCCTTGTCAGTCCACGCCATTTCGAGGGCATTGGCCATCTGGATGATCTGATCTGTGAAAGATTTGACATCATCAGTTGGTGAAGACGATGCCAAGTTGACCAGGCTTGGTGGACTAGAGGTCTTGTCAAGATCGGATTCCAGAGAGGGCAATCGGGACTGTAGCACAGAGTGGGTTGAGACTGGAGAGCCCTTAGGAGACCATGGGAGAGGTATATCCACGAACAAAGAAACGTGGTGTGGTGGAACTGGTGAAGCAGAAGAAGAGTGGAACAGAGTGGCGTTTGGGATGGTGTGGGCACCGTAGGCCATTGCCACTCACGTCGGAGAGACTGTGGATCGACTGGCAGATAGTACCTTCTCAAAAGGGCGTCGAAACAAAGATCTGGATATTGCAGGAGGAGGGGGTCCTGCAGCAAAGGTCTTTGCTCCATCGCCTGGTCAGCCTCGAGCCCGAGGGAAAATGACTTCCGACATCGGGTTTGATCGGTGGAACCCAAGAGGTGCTGGTGGCCACTAATTCCAGTTGTTGTGGAGTCAACTCCAGAGGTTCCTCATGGATCACATCCTTCGATTTGTACTCGATATGAATTGGAGGGGATAGCGGCCTCAACACAGGTATTGGCTGGGCCAGTTCAGACCCGAAGGAAGCAGGAGGGGTCTTTGCTGACTCCGAAGCCTTGTCCCAGCAGGATTTTTTCAGGAAGGAAGAACAAGCTCCCTTGGAGTGAGAGCAATCAGCAGACCCTCCTTCCTCGGTCTCAATACACTTTCTTTTGGCCGCCTTTTTGGCAATCCCATTACCCCAATCTTTCTCAGATCTCCCGGCCTTCTTGACCTTGGAGGATTTCTCCTTGGACCTCCCCTGCTCACTTCCAGTCTCCTTACCAGAGGTCGATTGTATCTCCAAAGGGTCTTGGGCGGGTGCAGAAGCCGGTCAGAGGGCCTGCTCCCAGAGAACAGCCTTTAACTTCAAGACCTTGTTCTTTAGGGCCTGAGTAATCATCCCTTTACACAGGGAACAAGCTTTGGGGTTATGGGCCTCACCCAAACACAACACATACTGATTGTGACGGTCAGTAGCCGGAATCTTGGTGTTGCATTTGGTGCAGTGCTTAAAATATGCCATTTTCCTTCAAACACAGTTGAGTCCATCAGGCAAAATCGAAGTCAAAAACAGTCCTTGGTCAACCGATACACAAACAAACAATCACCAATACAAAATCTAATAGAGAAGTCAAAGCCAGAAAGTGGTAGTCAAAAGCTGTTTAGGTCAAAATCGAAAGCAGAGGAGCGACTCTAAGTGAGTCAAGTTCCTTGCTAGCTGCTAACATGGCGGACAAAAGGAAGTGAGGAAAGAGTGGGAACGCCAGGGGCTTTATAGGGGTGGGCAGAGCTACCGCCAAAAAGTTGCAATCGAAGATTTGCCCAGTGATACAAAAACTTTCCAAGCTAGCTGTGCAGGCGCAGATATAACCCATTTGTGTGATTCGCAGAGATCATGAAGAAGAAATTCCATATATTTCCCTGAGCTGTTTGTTGGTCTCCCTCATGCTGCTTTGTTTCACTGAGCAGCTGAAAAAAATCTCCATCATGAAAGAAGCATCACACTATGGCAACTATATTATAAGTGAAGCCTTCCTTAGCAATCTTTAGTCCTTGTGAATGTGTGTGTGTGTGTATGTGTGTGCTTGCACTAAAGAGCCTAGTGTGCATATGTGTGTGTTTGCCTAACAGATTGATTTTCACCTAAATAAAAGTACAAATGATTGGAAGAATTTTATCTCTGCTAATTCTCTATTCTATCACCTTGCATATAAATAAAGATGGTCCCAGAGTTAATTAACTGAGGTAATTAAAATTCCCCAAGTCCAAGTTAATTCATAATATAGAGAGGAGCTTTTTTAAGACCAACATACATATACATACCTGACATATTCCTTTTTATTCTCCTCTGTGACAGGAATGCTTTTGCCATTCGGCTTAAGTTCATGTTGTATAATTTCACCATAAGCATTATGTTCCACACAAAACGTATGGTCCAAGACTCCTGTAATATCATTCTCACTGAAGTAGTAAGGAAAACAGACGTAAATGAAGCAAATTCTAAATGTCTAGGTATATTCTGAGCACAAATTTTGTTGAAAGCTAATAATACATCTAACCAATTTATTTCTACTGGTCTCTTTATACACTAGCAATCCCAATAGAACATAGACTTTCCAACACTGCGGGGAATGAGGAATCCATGCAATTCTTTCCCTAACTGTGCACTAAAGAACTTTCCTCATAAAAGGAGAGAAAAATTAATGACATCTGAAGTACCCCAGCACTATCATCCATGGTAATGATGACATCTGTAAAAACCTTCTGGAATGCTAACAATGCTCAAGGTGAGGGTGGGGGTAGAATGAGTGAGAGAGACAGACAGACAGACAGAGTCTAGATCAATTTTTATAGTACATTATTAGGAACAATATTCTTTAAAAGCCCTGGCCATATTTGGGGTATTATGATTTGATCTTTTGATTTGTAATGAGATGAAGGAATTTATAAATAGGTAATAATGATGATAAAAGAGCTGTGTATAGCAACCTCAAATTTCCTGATGCTGTGTATAGTTATTTCGTTATCTTATTCTTTATTGTTTTCTTCTTTCCTGGGTTAATTATGTTTGACCTTTTTTATTTATTGTCGTCATCATCAAAAGACCATGGCCAATTAAAGCTTTTATAATTGTCCTCCCTCAATGTATAGTCGAAAGCTTTTATAGCCAGCTTCCATAGGTTTTTGTGGGTTTTTGTGGGCTGTGAGGCCGTGTTCTAGAAGAATGTATTCCTGACGTTTTGCCTGCATCTGTGGCTGGCATCTTCCGAGAATGGTGACATGGAGGTGTGTGAGATATATATATACACACACATACTGTGTGGCCCTTGGTTGAGAGAATTAGCATGTAAATCTGTGTATTGTTCTGCTGAGGCAAGGCCTCTGGGTGGGAGGATATGCGAGGAGGATTAGTGTCTATTTAATTAATGATCCATTATCTGCTGGGAACCCCCCCTACCCCGACCCTGGGTGAATTTTGTTTGCATTTGCTGAGTCCTGATTTTGGTGTTTTTGAGGACTGGTGGCCAAAATTTGTTTACTTTCAGGGTTTCTTCCTTCCTGTTGAAATTGTCCGGGTGTTTGTACATTTCAAATCAGCAGTAGCAGAACATGTTATAAACCAACCTGGGCACAAAATGATGTTTGAAAACACTGAAATTCTGGACTGTGCCAACAACTATCAGGTCAGAATGCACAGGGAAGCCATTGAAATCTACAAGCACCTGGACAATTTCCCAGCAGATAATGGACCATTAATCAAATGGACACTAATCCTCCTCACATATCCTCCCACCCAGAGGCTTTGCCTCAACAGAACAATACAAAGATTTACATGCTAATCCTCTCAATCAAGGGCCACACAGTATATATCTATATACTACTTCCATGCCACCATTCTCTGAAGATGCCAGCCCAAAAAACCCACAAAAACTATGTTCTCACTCGATCTCACAGCTTGCATCTTCTGCAGCCTGCACAAACCACACACTTCCTCCTCCATCACTCTGACAGGGATCATATTTTCTAAGGCTGGTAGCCAATGAGGCTACCAAATAATGAGATGGCTCAAAGGGGTCAAACAGAAGAAAGTTGTATTTCTCCCAGCCTTTTTATTAATTATTTAGACTGGTTGGTTTTACCCAGCAGGGAAGCCAAGCAAGCTTAAGGTAGAATAACAGAGTAATTTGCTTTAACCTGGAAACCTTTACCCCACCCCACTTACTAAGCAGGCCCAAAGGAGAGAGCAGTTGTGTGAGAGATAATGGAAAAGAAAAATCTGTGTAGGATAACTCTGGCATACAGATTCCAAAACATGACCCCTAAGAGAAAGAAGCTCCTGCTTGTAATGACCATTAGATTATCTACAGTTATGGTAAAACTGTTGCTACAGGGCAAATATATGTGAGTTTTAAAAAATACAACCACTCTGAAAACAATAATCATTTTGAAGGGCTCAGTACATACAGTATCCATACTAAGCTGTTGTGAAGATCTGGGTCAACTAATTCCATATCATCCAATGTAATTGGCTTTCCCAGCAACTGCTTATAAAAAGGCAATGTGAAGCCCCCATCAATGTAATGTCCATGAAACACAGCCATCCCCATGATCCGTCCAACAAAGTGGAAGTAGGATAGGTGTTCCTGGAATTGAAAGAACAAATATATCAATTCTAATTCCAAAAGGTATGAATTATTCAGATTTGAATAAAGGAATACTATCACATTCTGTAACCCACATTAGATTGCTTGAATGTCATCACAAAAGTCAGCAATGTTTTTTAAAAGTGTTAAAATATTTTAAGGAGTCTCTTCCAACAAAACAAAGAAAGGTAGGAAATATATATACATAATACTCCAGATCACTTATCCAAGGTCTGTTTGGCCCATTTTAAAACAGAAGACCTACAAATACTATGCAAATCTAAAACAGCTTTGCATAAACAGTGATCCTTTTCCCGACTTTTGTTCTGGTGGTTGCTACACTGAAGTCAGCTTCAGTCTTGGTTGTTTTGTCTTGTTTTGTTGCCTGCTTAACTACCATCTCTAATTTAATATACCCTGTCTATAGTCTGTCTATCCATCCTATATTTGTGGTATCAGCTTCTACTTTCACTAGCCTTCTGTTCTGTTATTACTGTTGTGTATAGTGTTGTGACATGGGGCAAGATCTGGGGACATCCAGGATAATTTGCAGATGTAGACTACAGGTACCTAAACAAACAGGCAGAAACCCAAAACAAACCACCACAGCCTTTCTGAGGCAGGAAATCTCTTCCTTGCAATGTCAAAACACATAAGCTAGATGCTGCTGCTGCTTCTGAAGTTCCTTGCATCCAACTACCAATCTGCTGGGATGTTTAACATTTTCTTGATTATTTTTTTTCAGTCCACACTCCTCCTTCCACCAATACTTGCTGAACAAACTAGAAACAGCTTCATCATTAGTGATACAACTGTGAGAGCTTCTCAAATTGCCTTTGCAGGCCTTTGCCCATACACAGTATAAGTCTAACAGCAGGAAAGTCGGACCTAAGTGCTCCTAATGGAAAGTGTTCCTAAGATTGATAAGATCATAAATGTTTGTGTGATGACATGGGATCATAAATAAGAATGTATTGTAGCCAAGATATAAGTTACAAAACAATTTCCATTTAGTTTCCTTTTAGATATTCCAAGTTCCTTGGGAGAAATGTATACCATTTATTTATTTAATACACTGATGCACAAAAATATCCCAAAGTAGCATCTATCCGTTCTAAAAATAAGGCTGAATATGACAAAGGAAATGAGACTATATAATATTAATATTAATACAGAAAAAATACAGGCTACAAAGATTATAAAAGTTTAATGAAGTGCTTCTTTATACCGGGTTAACAGCAGAATCTGGATTTATTTGCAGGGTGTAGATGTCATCACGTGAATATTGGAAGAGGCCATAATATGGATTCAGCATTTCATGGGACAGCAAATAGAGCCATTCTCTGAAGGAAACACAAACACTTTGAGATCAGACAAGCATTGCACAAAAATACAGGTCTTCAGAGATAAATTCGACATCATGACCTAAGCATAACGCTTGTCAGATGTTCTTGTCTCAAATTTATTTCAACTACATGTCTTGCTATTTAAACTGTCAACAATCTAAGATATGCAGACAATCCATTGTTCTAGCAGAAAACATCAAAGATTTGAAATAATTACTAAAGAAAGTCAGAGAGGAAAGTGCCAAAGCAGGCTTACTGGTGAACATTAAGAAAACAAAAATAATGACCACAGAGGAGTAATAGAAATCCAAACTAGACAACAAAAAAAATGAAATATTTAAGGATTTCCCATATCTTGATGAGAATGGGGATTGCAGTCAAAAATCAGAAGAAGACTAGGATTGGGAAGAACAACTATGAAAGAACTAGACAAGATAATGACACGCAAAGATATAAAACTGAACACTGAAGTTACAGTCACTCAAGCCACTGTATTTCCCATCACTACATAAAGATGTGAGAGCTGGACAGTGAAAAAAACTGGAGAAGAGTGTTAAGGATACCATGGACAGCCAAAAACACAAACAAACGGGTTCTTGAACAGATCAAGCCTAAACTCTCCCTGGAAGCCAAAATAACTAAATTGAGGCTGCCGTACTTCAGACACATTATGAGAAGGCAGGACTCACTAGAATAGACAATAATGCTAGGAAAGGTGGACAGTAGAAAGAGAGGGGGACCATGCACCAGATGTAAAGACTCAATCAAGGAAACCACAGCCCTGAACCAGCAGGACCTGAGCAGAGCAGTCAATGACAGAAGGGCTTGGAGATGTCTCATTTATGAGGTTGCTATGAGTCAAAGCCAACTCAAAGGAAGCTAACCAAAAAAAAAAAAAAAAAAAAAAAAAAAAAAAAAAAAAAAGGATTAAATTTGTCCACAGCAGACCCACTCCTTCTAAACTCAGCAAATAGCCTTTTAGTTGAATGGAATCACTAACATCTTCCATTTCCATTTAACTTATATATTACTAATGCAAAATAAACACAATGTTACAGTTGTTTATGTATAGGTATAAAATAAACATATAAATTCCCAAGGAAGCTTGCTTATCATTTACCTACTAATAAATAATATTCACATTTCCAATTTATTTATATAATATTGAAGATCTTAATTCATGTTTAATTAGCATTCTGTAGCAGCTGTATAATTCAGTTCGATTTGTAAAATTTGAACTGTCTTAATACAGACCTTTCACTGCTTCAAGCTGAGCAATGTAAACATAATCCTGACTAAGACGGTCAGATCGCATGCAGCAACTATTGTGTCCTAAATGATTAAGTGACAGAATATTGAAATATGCCCATTACCTGAAGGACTTTTAAAGCCTATATTTTAAAGTGCTAAATAAATTTGCTCCAGTTGATAAATATTGCCTTAAGCAACAGCAAGAGTACACAGAATTTCATAGCACTTCTGAGATGTACTTCCCTGGCTCAGGTCACTAAATCTCATTGCCAGCTGGCCAGTTTATGCTGAATGAAACTGCTGATGGAAGGAAGGCAATAGTTATATCCCAGAATCACATGAGACAGCCTTGTTCTAGTTCTGCGGTGGATAACAAGCTAGTCTAGAAGCATTTGCTCAGCTATTATGTGCAGGCAATGTAGGTGACTTGGATTTAGGAAGAGAGGAGTCTGCCTCTGCTCTCAGTCCACACTTTCTTTTCCATCAGCTAGATCCATTTTCCATTTGCCATCTACTGCTACCTAACATTTGTTTTTATTTATTTTGCAGGTTTATACTAAAGCAATTAGGTTAAGGTCAACAAATCAGTTTTATAAGTTTTCACCTCCACTTGGACCAGGGTGTTTTGTTAATTTACTGTACTTTAACTGCCCACTCAAGACCAAGCCACTCTAATATTTTTGCATCATACTATGAATACCTCTCAAAAAAAATTGTTGCTAGAAAAATCCATTCACCATCTGTCAGGTATGCTTTGATTGACAGTTCCTGTATGGCAGGGGGGTTGGACTGGATGGCCCTTGTGGTTTTTTCCAACTCTATGATTCTATGATTCTACTGTGAGAACTGCTTACTGCTAAGTTCGAAAGGAACAAAGAAGCTTCAACAGGATGACAAACAACATTCTCGTTGCTCATCAATAAAGGACCAGCACTTCATCCCTATGAGCCCTGTCATCGGATCATAGAGGGCTTCTTTTGAGAATAAGGAAGCTTGTACACTTCTGACTAGACCACTCATCTGACAGCATTTTATTTTGTGTAAAATAATCGTTGTATGCATTCTGTTCTACATATACATTCCTCTATAAAAAGATAGTAAGATCAAAGAATTGTTTTGCATAAAAGATGTTGCTAGAATGCCAACCTGGGATGGAAAGACCCAGAATACATCCCTGAATTAACAGAAATTGTTAATGTACAGAAATTGCTGTACTCCGTTCTCAGACCCACTTAAAAATCCACCACCAGGTGAATTATGAGAAAAATTAGATGCTCCTGAATCACCCCAAAACTAAAGTAATATGTATTTTATTGTTTACCTGGCAACTCCTCCATAATCAAGGCCTTCTTCCCCACGAAATTTTATCATTAATCTCTTCCAAAGGTCTTTAGGCCTCATCTTCATGACTTGCCTGTAAGACTCCTGGAATAACATTAGATACTCTTTAGTTCATATACTGATACTTCCTCTACTTATAACTATAATCATATTATCCCAAAACATATGCCTCCTCACACTAACACACATGAAATGATTTACTCTGTCTTAATATGCCACTGAATATGGACAGTTAAGAAAGATCAAAGAAAATCAATGCATTTGAGATGTGGTGCTGGAGAAGAGTGCTGAG
>CM034703.1:181010820-181026110 GCA_020142125.1 Phrynosoma platyrhinos
ATGCCAGATGGATGGACTCTATTAAGGAGGTCACGGATATTAAGGGTTGAAGGATTTAAGCAGAGCAGTGGAGAACAGAGGGTCTTGGAGATGTCTCATCCATAGGGATGCCATGAGACGAGATCGACTTGAGGGCAGTTAACAACAAAACAACAAAAATATGCCACTAAAATGTCTTTTATATGCAGATATAATTCTTGCAGTTTTCATAAATTGCTAGTATTTTCAGTTCAATCTGTCACCTTAGCTAATCAAAATAAGATTTTTAGTGCTGGACAGTATTTCTTACATGAAAAACAGCCTGGCACAATCATCATACGAGAAATCCATGCTGAACTAAGGTGATCATCACAATCTGTGCAAAATGAGGACTCTGGAAATCATTATTGTAAAACCTAGTATAATGATTATCCTTTATGGTTGTGGTAGCCAACTTGCAGTGGTGGTGATTATTTAAAACAGGATTTAGTTCCAAGGATGCATGTATGACCTAAAGACCTAGAGTGCAATCCTGTCAAAGTATAATCCTTCATATAAAAAGCCAAGGTCAACTGAGCAGACTTTTGGCAAAATGAAGTTTTAATTAATCTAAGCCCTGTCCAACCTTATGGTGGGGGAAATAGGACTAGGGACTAACTTAAGACTAACTTTGCCCTGGCCTATCTTTGTGCCAACAATGTGGCTCTGTCTCTGGGCTGGAAGAGATTTCTAGCTATCATAACCCAACTCTTTTCTTGCTCCATTCTTTCTCTAACCCCTTTTTTCACTATTCTCCCAGCAGGTGAGTTGGCATAATGAGTTCTGCCCGCTCACTGTTCTGCTGTCATATCTCTACAGTCAACTGTCAGAAAGGTATTTCTGGTGAAAGAAGAGCCATTCTGCATGCAAAAGAGGCTTGTACCTAATCCCAACCCCCCTACTACTGGACATGTTTGAGTTGAAATTACACTGGTTCGGTTCACAAAATAAAAGGGATTGGATGAAAATACATATCAGATGTATACAAAGTAAAGTTTCAGTCACCGTAATTTATCACATCCCCAGTGAAATTTCAAAATATGCATTGTCAGTGGTGTCATTAGGATTGACAACACTTCAGTATGGTAAACTCCAGGGGAGACAATATGGGCAGAGAGTGGGAGGGAACGGGACGGCAGAAGGAGAAGCAGCAGCAGCAGACAGGGAGGAGCACTTACCATTCACCCTCCCCCTCCTGACCAACTTGCCACCCTTTCCGTCCCACCTAAGCTACATAGCATACACCCCAGCCACCCCCTCCACCACCTGCATTTACCTCTGCTGTTTGCCCACTGCTACTACTGGTGGCAGTGGGCTGCTGTCACCTGGCAGCCCCTTCCCCACTCCATCTTCAGCTACAATTGGCTAGCCATTGCTGCCACATCTCATTTCGGCTTCTCCATGTCCTTGACTCTCTCAGCTGAGAGAGCTCAAGACAGCATAGAAGAATGGACAGGGCAGTGCATGTGATGAGCTTGCAACTGGCTCGCTGCACTGCTGTTTCCCATCTGTTCTTCTCTGAGGCCTTGGACTCTTTCAGCTAAGAGAACTCAAGGCAGCAGAGAAGAACAGATGCGTAGTGGTAGCTGTGGTGAGCCTGCAACTGGCTTGCTGCACTGCTGCTTCTTGTTTGAATTTCTCTGCAGTTTTAGACTCTCTTGGCCAAGGTCAAGAGAGCCCAAAATAGCAGAGAAGAACGGGAGGTGGCAACAGTGATTTTCTACCACTCTCTGACAGCCAGCTGGGGGGAAAGAGAGGCAATGGTGATAGGAAGGGGAGGAGTCCATGGCTCAACAGCTGCTGCTGCTGCTGCTGGTGCCACCAACCTCCCTTTCCTGGCTGGTCAGCAACCCTGACAGACTCAGAAGGGGCTGCCAGATAACTGCGCCCCTCAGCAGCCACAGCAGACAGATGGCCTAAGTGTCTTCCCACCCGTGAGGTGTCACCCAGAGTGGTTCACACCTTCACAGAGCCCCAGTGACATCCCTGTGCATTGTATCTTAACAGCTTCTAATACTTTTCTCCATCACCCAACTCAGCTTCCCTCTTTTAAATTTAAGATCTTCAATAAAACTAATCATCAATCCTCACATTACTTCAAATGAAGTCATGAACATTGATGGAACAGATAATTTTTAGTGCACTTGATTGATCACTTTACTGAACATGCTAACAGAAATACTGAAACTGTTTGTTCACCTAAGTCTTATATTATGGAACAATATATCCTCTGGGCCAAGTCTGACATGGATTTCTCTTTCTCTTTCCCATTTGCCATAATTTTCGTCCCACTTAGTTGTTGTTACTCTGTCTTGTCTAATGTGTTTATTCTCCGGTTATTAAATTGTTTTTTAAAAGTTACCTCAAAAATTTCTTCCCTGGAGACTTCTATGCGACAATGTCCAGCTTGGGGCTGCTGCTGGGACAGCTCTTGCCTCAGAATCTTAAGCTTTTGTACTAGATCCCGTTTGTACCTTGGCACAGTTAGACATTCGGCCTCATCTGGAAGCTGGCACAATGATACTACCTGTTGCTGCTGGTGCTGCTGTTGTTGATCTTTAAGTTGGTTCTGACGGCTGGGGAGAAAAACAGCTGCTTTGAGTAACTAAAGACTTCCACTTGCTTCCCTTCTCAAAATCAATAGGCATCTGAATCAAAATGTTCAGGCAAATATAATATTGGTTTCTATAGTTACAGTGTCCTGTTTCACTATGATTCTTTTGAGGAGACTGAGGGCAAACATATCTGTCTGGTTTGATAATTTTCAAGTAGTTTCAAAGGAATCAAAATATTCTATTAAGTATGTAGCAGCACTATGTTTGTGTCAAATGTTCAAAAGCTCTCATGTTTCTTTTGTGTGTTTTCATGTCTTTCATATTAATATTCAGGATTACATCAAAACACGCACAAAAAATCTAAAAGTTGACACCACACTGTGCTTCAAATGGCTTGCCTGAAGAATTAGCTTACAAAAATGCTTGTACAGGCTCTTTGGCAAGGATGGTGCTCCTTGTACCTGGACTAGTCTTGACCACAGGAATGTAGGCAACTTTGCATGTAGCCAATTGGCAGGGATAAATGAATATTTTCATTAGCTATGCTCAAAAATGCATTACAACTAAATCTGGATTGTGCATGTGGGTGAGTGGATGGAGGACTTCATAAGAAAGCATATTCAAGTTAAAGATTCCTTATATTATCTACAGCTATAAGGTTAAATAGCCATGGCAAAATGTGCTGCATTGTAAGTTGGCCACATTTTTTGAGCAAGTATTTTAATACTTCATATGATTTTCCCTTTCTTCTTAAAAATATATATGAACATCTAAACCTACAAGGAAGCGGGGAGGGAATGCTTAGGCAGACATTATTATTTTGATGAAAAGTGACAAGAAAAATGACATTTTCAAGTTACATTCTGGTCATGATATACATTATTTCAGCTGTATTTGCACAGGAAGGCCTACGCACAATGTTCTGCACAGGGAGAGACACAATAAGCAGGCCTCAAGGTAAGACAACCACAAACTCTGTGTTGACTGGCTCAGCTGCAAAATTCTTCTACCCATAGGCCAGTGGTTCTCAAATAGTGGGGCGCCCCCCCAGGGGGGGGGCGCGAGGCTCCGTAAAGGGGGGCCCGTTACGGCTGGAGAGAGGGAGATTGTCCCAGCGCAGCCTCAGTAGCAGCCCGACATGCTCTATCCTGATTGGTCAAACCCACCCATGTGACTATTTACAGTCGCACGGGGGGGGCGCGAAATGTTTTCTTCTTTCCTGGGGGGGCGTGACAGAAAATAATGAAGAAGCACTGCCATAGGCCAAGACTGGCTAAAGGAACTACACGTAAGCTTAGAAAAGCCATAGCATTTGGTACAGAGAAAAGAGCAAAATATCTTGAGAATCCTACTTTCATTTTTGTTTTTTGTTTTTATTTTATGGTTTAAAAAGGGTTGGCAATGAAATCTCCAAAAACAGTAAAATTTGTGGTAGTCATCATGTAGAGATCCAAAGGCTTGCATAACCTATTGCCACGCAGACAGACAGACAGAAGCAGACATACTACCTGAGGGCAAATAAATGATGCAAACCGTTTAAATGTGTGCATAATATAGCCAAGATGCATTATTCTTTATTTTCAGTACAGTACTCACACAACCCTTCTCTAATGGCAACATGCAAGTACAGCAAACTCTTTCCTTTCCAAATGTCTCAGACTGATAAACTGGCAAATACATTTAGACAGTGCCAGAAAAGATAATATTTTTAAAAATAGGAACACACTTAAAACAGACATTTTGCTATTTTATTAGACTTCCACTGAAAAATCCAACTGGCCCTTAAAACTCCCAAGTATCTTGCTCTAATACCAAAGAGAACACTAGGTGGCTGCTTGAAATATTAACAAAAAAAGACTTTCCTTTCCTATAGTGACCTTTTTCACAAAAATAAAATGGAGTTGGGCTTAAAGCTCTAACGTAGCATCTTGCTGAGCATACAAGCTGCAGGACCTGGGATGTGCGATGTAAGAAATGTGATAAAGGAGACAATTTTAATATGTTTGCCTAGCATGTCAAAATGCCCAATGTTATCAATGCTTTATTCTAAAAATCTGCTACTTTAGTGCAATTCAACAATTAGAGAAATAACCAGTAGCATAGACATGTAGTATAAAAACGTAGAGCATAAATAATATACAGATATTACAACTATTTATATAACTTTCACTAGGCAGCTGTAAGTGAAAATAAATCAGTATCATTTTCCATCTTAATGTGCCTCAGAAAATGAATTAGAAAATAGTCCAATAAAGCATTTCTCTAGTTCACAGACCTTTAAAAAGCAGTTGTTGTTATTCTTAACTGCGCTTGAGTCAATCTTGACTTATGGCAACCCTGTGAATGGGACATCTTCAAGCCCTGTTATCCTCCACTACTTTGCTTAGGTCCTGTAGATTCATACCCATGACCTCCCTGATTGAGTCTATCCATCTGGTGTGTGGTCTTCCTCTCTTTCTGCTGTCCTCTACCTTTCCCAGCATTACTGTCTTTTCTACTGAGTCATGCCTTCTCATGATGTGGGCAAAGTACAGCAACCTCAATTTGATCATCTTGGCTTCCAGGGAGAGTTCAGGCTTGATCTCTTCAGGGACTCATTCTTTTGACTTTTTGGCTTCCCATAGTATCCTCAGGATTCTTCTCCAGCACTACATCAAAAACGAATTGATCTTACTGTCCACTTTGTTCACTGTCCAGCTCTCACATATATACATGGTGATGGGGAATATAATGCATGAACAATTCTAACTTTAAACTCAGTTGTATATGTTAACACTTTAGGATCTTAGCTAGTTTTTTCATGGCTGTCCTTCTCAATTGAGAATCGAGTCTCGGAATTGAGACTGAATCTTAGTCTTCTTATTTCGTGGCTGTAGTTTCAGTTCTGATCAATCTTAATCCAAGGTATGGGAAGTGTTTAATAATTTTGATTTTTTTTTTCATTATCTAGGTTGAATTTATGGTCTTGCCTTTGCACTTTCTTTTTTGACCTTCCTTAGTCATTGTTACAAGTTTAGGATATTAGTCTGCCCTCCACATCTGTGGGGGTTACAGGCTTAAGACCCCCGCAAAAGTGGAAAACCCATAAATATGTGGGGGAAGGTGGGAGGGGTGTGTAAGTGCACTCCTTTTCTCCCCCATACACGTATGCCCCTCTTGCCTTCCCTCGTGCTTTAGCAGGCTGAGGGAAGTTTCCCTCAACTGGCCAAAGCATGGGGGGAAGAGGAGCATGTGCATGGACATGCCCCTCCCACCTTCCCCTGTGCTTTGGCATAGGAGAAATCAGGAGGAGCATGTGAGCATCCTTCCCGGTTGCTCCCTCCTTCCTGGGCTTTCTTTCCTCTCGAGGGGAAAAGCCTGGGAGTGAGGAGGAGGAAAAGTACATGTGCACCCTTTCCAGCCACCATGGACAAACTCATAAATAATCAGATCTGGAAATGTTAAACTCCTGAGAGTAGAGAGTCAACTGTATTTTTTGTTTTCTTTATGTTCAGCAGCAAGCTTCTCTTTGCACTTTCTTTTTTGACCTTCCTTAGTAATTGTTACAAATTTATGATATTTTCCACTAGTGTTTTGGTGTCATCCATGTATCTTCGGTTGTTAATATTTTTTCCTATATTCACTCCTTCTTCTTCCAAATCTAAATTTGCTCTTCATATGATATTTTCTGTGTACAAGTTGAACAAGTAGGGTGATAAAATGCAGCCTTGCTTTACCCCCTTGCCAACTGGGAACCATTCTGTTTCTCCATATTCTGTTCTAACAATAGCCTTTTGTCTCATCAGGATTATCAAATGTAGTGGCACTCCTATGAGAGCAATCCATAGCTTTTCATGATCAATGCAGTCAAAGGTTTTGTTATAGTCTATAAAGCACTTGTTGATATTTTTCTGTAATTCCTTGGTATGATCCATTAACCATTGTATGTTGACAATAGGGTCCCTAGTGCCTTTCCTGAACCCTGCTTGCACCTCTGGAATTTCTCTCTCCATATAAGTTTGGAATGTGTGTTGCAGAATTTTGAGCATAGTTTTGCTTGCATGGGGAATTAATGCTATGTTCCTATAGTTGTTGCAGTAGTTTGTGTCTCCTTTTTTGGTGATGGAAATGTATATTGATTGTTTCCAGTCTGCTGGCCACTGCTTTGTTTGCCATATTTGTTGGCATATTCTAGGTAGCACTGGAGTTGATTATATCTGTGAGGACTATAGCAGTTCAATTGGAATATCATCTGTCATGGTGATTTGTTCTTCCCAATTTCTCTTATTGCAGCTTCCACCTCATTTTCTAGGACCACCTTCATATGATTCATCCTACCATGTGTCATTCACTTTTTCATCTTTTTTCTGCTTTTTGGTCAGAGCTGAATTTGTCCTTCTAGTGAACTGTCCAGCTTGGAAGGACATTAAAGGTTATCTAGACTAAACCCTTGGCAATGTAAGAAGTTGACAGCTAAAGCATCTCTGACAGCTAACCATCCAAGTCTAACTTAAAAAAACCTCCAATGAAGAGAGAAACCATCAACTTCTATGGCAGTCTATTTAACTGTTAAATAACTAAAGACCAGAAGGTTCTTCATAACGTTTTGCTGCAATCTCATCATTTGAATCCAAGTCCAAGTCCTGCCTTCTAAAATAGCAGAAGCTGGTGTTCTCTAATTTTACAACTGATAGTTTCTGGCATGGATTATGTCTTGGACTCCTTGTGAATCTCTTCTGGAGTGTCCTTGTAAAAAGAGCATTTTAAATGTCCAGCTCTCTATGCATCTTTTCTTTCACCCCTGCTGTTCCTGTTGCTGGTCCAAAATTTTAACTTAGGAAGTTCTATAGTTGTTTTTAATGCATGTATAATGGTACATATGAAACATACCCACTTTGATTGGAAAGGTGAGTGGAAAAGCAGAATACTAAATTTATTCACTCTGAATTTAAAAGCAACTGAACAAGTTTTAGACTACACATAATTTCACTGGGACAGATGGTTTTATCTTAATTGTATAGAAAATCTAAGGCTTTAGATATATCAAAATACCAATGGGGCTTTGTTTTAGTGCAATAAAGCAAAATCATTTTCACACATCCTGTCTGGTATAAAAGAAAGTAAAAAGAATAAAGAATATAGACAATTTTTCAGACTACAGACTTTGTTGATGACACTGCTCATTGAATTTTTCAAATCCTTTCATAATGAAAGACAGATGTATGACTGAAAAAGCTGAAGTATGTGGTAATAGCTTGAGAAGTGCAAAAAGGTTTTATGATTTTTGAATTTGCAAGAAACAAAGATTTTTCTACTTAAAGACAACCTAAAGACTGTCACAGCTATTTTGGAAATATGTATAGATCGAATCAATGGCTCATATAATATTACTTTTAAGAAAAAAAGAAAAGTATTTTAAAATCCAAATGAAATAAAAATTATAATAAAAACATTTTAAAAATCATCTGTAGTAGACATCCACATAGTCCTCCAATATATCTTACCCAAAAAGAATGACTGATTGCAAATATACATTAGCCACACTTTCCAGCATTTCCAGACAAAGGGAAGATATGATTTAACTTTTTTAACTTGCCAGAGCCCCCCAAGCTACCTCCAAAAAGAGATTCTTATTCCAGAGTTTCATCGCATAATCTTGCCCTGTGGCCTCTTGCTCCTCCAACCCCTACAGATGTACTTGGTTTTCTAGCCATTCAGCCTTTTTATGGAGTATCTACTTAATGCTACACAGGTGTTTCCTAGAAATAGCATTTAAAAGGTGTTAAGAGTGAGGAACAACAAAGTAAAATTCCTAGGGTGTCTGGACTAATGGATAGTTTTGTCTAGACAAAAGCAAATTTGATTTAGAGAGTCTCTCCTGGTCTTGGAAACCTAGCTAATGGAGGAAGGAAAAGAGAAGCACAAAATGCAGTACCAAAGGGGGAGGAAACTTGCAAAGGTGTAGACAAGACAATTTTATTGCCCATTATGAGTTAAAAAATTATCAGGGCAAGAGTTTTATTGTTTCAAAGGAAATCAACACTGTTTTGTCCTTCATCTCAAAATAACTCAAGATTCTGCTTTCCTTTTAAAGAATTTAATCACAGTTATCCCTCAGGAAGTTTTATAACACAAAACACATTGGGCAATAAATTGTTTTCTATGCATCTTTGAAATCCCCTTATTCCTTGATCTTAGAAAGAATCTAGAAAAATCAGAGGGTTCTATTTTTCCCCCCTCAAAGGCTTTTTAGGCTGGGAACAAGGTCAGTTTTGGATTCTTGTACAAGATGAAACCCAAAGGAAATGAAAATCCTTATAGTAATATATACCATCCATTCTCTAATACATATGTAGGATTTTGAAGCAATTAGTAGTTTATGTACTTCAAATATTTCTAAGTGCCTCTAGAATAATGGTTCATAATGTTGACCCCCATATGTTGTTGGATTTCAACTACTGGAATGGTGGATGATCAGAAATTCTGAAAACTGTAGTCTTAACGATATCTGGGGTCTCAAAGCAGGGAATCATTGTGTCTAGAGACACTGAATGGTAAGCACTTAGCAAACTATAGTTCTCTTTTAATATACAAACTAATTAATTTTAATTAAGTACACTGTTTACCTGGAACTTATCTTTCTCTCAAAAATTAGATCCAAGACAACTAAGAAAAAAATTAATAGGAAATATATAGGTTTTTTTTTTTTTAAATAAAACTGGATGGTTTACAGCATGTCTAATCTGACCTTATCCTGGTACGGCATGGGACACTTAAGCTACAATCAAATATAAACTTTCCTAAAACAAGCTATTCAATGGAATTTACTTTGGAGTAAATAGGCACAGAATTCGAATTTCAGAGCAGTGGTTCTTAACCTGTGGCCTGCAGAACCCAAGGGACTGTGACATCCTCACATGGGATCTGCAGAGGCTTGATGGCTTCTCAGTCCACCTCCTCCCCACAATGGAGCAGCCACATGACAGGAGACAAGGCAAAGGCTGGCTGGCTGGCAGTCTGGACCTCTACATTGACATTCAATAGGCTCCGACAACAAACTGGTGGGAAAAAGCAGGAGAAAAGTCTTCCCTCCTGTTCCAGCACCTCTAAAGGAAGGTGTAATGGATGGTGTAATTGTTAAGGCTTCAGTTTTCAGGCATCATCATCATCACCACCAAGAACAACAACAACTATAACAGGATTTTAAATCTTGAGTTACGTTTTGGGGTCACTGGTAAAGAAAAGGTTAAGAACCATTGTTTTAGAGTATCTATAAACATATGTTTTGTTTGGTTTAAAATATGAATTGCAATGTAAACTATTAAGCTCCTGATATATACCTTCTCCCATGAATTCTCTCAATAGCATGTTTGTGTTTTCATTTCAGTGCCCCTGTTCTCAAATGACAACAGATTTAAGACATCTAAGCATAACACTAAGAAATTACATAATGCAAAGCTTTGGAATCTACTGACTGTACCCCATCAGAGACATTTTCATGCTCTAAATATTAATCTGCATGGGTTGATAACATCATGAACTCACTTTAGAACCAGGTGCAAGTTAGCGGATAGCCGTGGATCTGTAAACTGCGTTGTCCTGTTGTTATGGTCAACAAAATAAACTCTGCCTGTTGCTGTATTTCGGATCTCCCATCCAGGAGGCAAAGGACCAAGCTCTTCGCAATTGATGTTGCTAAGATCCCTACAAAAACAAACATAAAATGAAAAATACCTCAGCATTTGGCCTCTGAGCCAAACAAGCATAAATGTAACATAACAATTCCATGAAGCCTGGGTGTATATATTGTTTCAGAAACTTGATCTGTTCAGCTGGAATCTTTATTCCCAAGGAACAAGCCCACCAAAGGAAAAGAAAAACATAGTCTGACAAAAACAGTCCACTACACATGCCTTGGGAAAGCTCTCGTCACATAACCTACATTTTAAAAGAAAACAAATATACTAGCAATCATTGTGATGCTAATTTAAAAACAAAAATAAAATATTTTGCCATAGTTGATGATGATGTACACTTGTTTCGACAAATATTCTTAAAAGATAATACTCTCTTAAGAATACCTGAATTACATTTTTTAAAGCTGAACGTTTGCAAATACTGGTATTTTCTATAAAGGCTTTGCAGTACACCAAACAGTTTTTGCCTACTGTGAACATTAGATGCTATATGCAATAAATACAGTCGCCCCTCCCAATTCGCGGAGGTCCTTTCCGGACACACACACACACAGACACATGAATTGAGAAAATCGCCAATATTGGAGCCCCACTGATTTCAATGGGGGTGAGCTCTTGTATGCGACACGGCATGGACACCATTTTGTCCCTCACAGCTTGCCACCCATGAAGGAGCAAGGGACGTGAACGGCAAGATCATGAACAGCGAGGGACAAGTGTATTCATAATCTCTTAAGAGATATTTAAAGTTGACATAAACTAAGAGTGGGCAACAAGGAGTCCACCAGCCACATACTTCCCCAGTTGAGACAACCATGAATAATGGATAAAACTGATCAGATATGCCCTAATTTGAATGCTACAATTAATATAAATCAACGGATATAACTTTATCTCCCTTTCTTGTCCAGTGGTAATGGATACTTTTCAATTTGCACAGCCTGATGATATGGATGGGATTCTTGGAGGAAAGTGGGCCACCATACGTATATTAGCAGTGTCTTGTTCCCCTTAAATCAAAGTGCATGTCCCAACATCTTGTTTGCAATCAGACTCATAGGCCCAGATGTACAAATCTGCTTATAAACTAGCAGGCAGACACACCCCTTGCTTTATATGACTTTTTTTTACATATACACATATGTGTTTTACACTTAAAACATCTCTATGAGGTAGGTTAACTTGGGTGACAATGATTGGCCCAAGGTGTTCCACTCATCCTCATGGCAGGATTTGAACCGAAGCCTCCAACTCAGCAGACACCAAATTAGCATTGCAGTAGAACTGAACAAATTTAATGTCAAATGTAAAAAGACAATGCTGTATTGAAATTGTATGCTAGTGTCAAATGACTCCTATCCTACCCAACTGGACCTTTTAGTATTGCAGAATCACATTCTGTTGCAAAATGTGTACAGAACTAGATCTACAAGTTAGGCATTTATGAAATTGTCACCAGATAAGTAACAGACTAGGTCTCTGAGCAACCACCACCATGACACATAGTTGGCTTTCCCCCAAACAGTTGAAAATCTGTTGGGGGGTAGGGGTGGGATTACCTCAGCAAATCTATTGCATTCTGCCATTCTGGTAAAGTCTTGACCTCCCCAAGTGAGGGAAAAAAATGTCCCATGCTATTCTGTACTTGAAACATGATCCAGAGATACATCTGTGAGTGCTTCAATGAAAAAACAACCTCCCTCTGTTCACAAGAAGGAGGGCAGGACTGCAGGCCACTTGATCCTGTCCAGGAAGGACCAAATGATGTCATGACTGACACCATGAGAGGAAAGAGTGGGAGGATTTAGTGAAGAAATCTACAGCATTCTCAGCATAGAGCAGCCAGAGACACCATTCAGAAGTGCCTACAGCCAAAGAAGGATGCAAGCAAAGAAACAATGCTAAAAAAGATGACCTGCTCCACACAAAAATCACTTTTTATAATATATTCTGCAAAAGAAATAATCATAGATTATGGAATGGCCTGCCGGATGAGATCTGTCTTATCTCCACTCTTGATTGCTTTAAAAAAGCAGTGAAGACAGATCTTTTCCGGCAGGCCTTCCCTGAATAATGTCCTGGCCAAGAAGACAAAGACAAAGACTCTGGTTATTCGCTCCTCCAACCGTCATTGTTTAGTCGAGCTGCTATTTTAAAGAACTGTATGTTTTTATTCATTTGGTATCGATATCTTAATTCTGCATTAGTTTAATATATTTTTAAGGGGTGGGTGGGTTAGAGAATGGATTGTTGGATCTTGTTTTAACTTGTTGAGATGTTTTTAACGTGTTGTACGCCGCCCCGATTGCACTGCAGAGGGGCGGGATAATAATAACAATAACAATAACAATAATAATAGCATTGCCTTCAGAGTATGGAATGAGAAGAGAAGCTCATTTAAAATCAAAGTATGGAGGAATCCTTGCCATTGCTAGGCTGAAGGCATACTTTAACCTACTGCTTCCTGGCAGGGGTTAAGCAGGGACAACAGGAAATCCTTCAGGAACTGTAGCATCCAGATTCAGGATTCTCCCCTTTCAAAGCCACAATGAGCCTGAAGAGAGTTTATGTCCTTACAAGATACTTGAGATTCAATAACACAGAGAAAAGAGTGATGTGCAGAATTGCTGATAAACTAGCTGCCTCTCAGGACATGCAGACTGTGCTTGCTAAACAGCTTCAAACTTGGCACACACTAGGGATGAATCTAACAACTGATGGAACACCTTGATGAGTTTAGAGGAAAATGCCTTTATTAAATAGTGTCTCAGAACTTAGGCCCAGAACACATGGGCAAAAAGAAACAGCTTCCAGACAGTTTAGAGACATTGCGTTTAGATGATGTATGGCCCAAAGCAGCCAGAAACCGAGGTCACACTCTAATCCAAAGGAGTCGGTTTAAACTGTCCCTTGGTGGCACCAGCTTGGGACCACAGGCAGTGTCCTGCTTTGGGAGCGGGCCATCCAGCTGCCACAGACCTGGCCCGATTGCAGCCAGAGCAGCTGGAGGCCGCTCCTTCCCAGCCGTCTGTTCTGCGCCTAAGAGACTATATTCCAAGTAAAGCATAACAACAGCACAAAACTGCATTGCTGCTGCGGTGTTAAGACACCATATCTTCTCAAGAGAGAAATTTACGTGGAGAAGCATCATGGTACATCAGAGGAAGATTGCTTTAAATTACAATGTAGTGAGCACACTAACTGAACTATATTTCCACACTGGATGCAATGTGGTGAGAGACCATTTTTTCACTAAAAATTACTTAGAAAGCTAAACATTCTACACCAGGGAAATCAGAACTCCAACATAAGTAGATGAAATAGGCAAACCTGTACACTATATTTTGCTGAAAGCTTTTTTATCTAATCAAAGAGCAAGGAAAGAAGTGAAGCAAGCTACTGAACCCTCACTTGGGCCAATGAAAACTTCTATATAGCCCAGCCCATTTTTAACAGATTTATCAGATACTTCAAACAGCACACTGTCCACATCATTCTTCAAACACAAGCTTGGTGAATGGGGGTACTTATTAATTTTTCAATGAAATCAGAGATTCTGAGGATACTGTTATTTCTTGAAATTCCAAATCTGAGCTTGCACAGACAGTATCACAAGATAGACACTGCCCTGCCAATAATCTACTCTGTTGTTGTTGTTGTTGTTGTTGTTGTTGTTGTTATATTATTATTATTATTATTATTATTATTATTATTATTATTATTATATTGTCAAACATTACTAGTTTGATTTGCAAAGACCTTGAACTTGAAAGCATCAAAATGAAGACAAAATATTCCCTTACCTAGGTACACGAGGGTCATGCCACGTGCTTACACCAGTTTGAGTATGTAGGAAATACACCTGTCCTTGCTGAGTGGTCCTTTGCTCTGTTCATTAAGAAATACCAATGTGAAAAACAAACAACAATATTAAAAAGATCTGTTTCCTTGACTAAAGAAAATGCTGGTGAATACAAGTTGTAAAACTAGCAAATTAGGGATAAAATGTGCCACGATAGTGAGTATCTGTAGAACTTTCCTTCAGCAGAGATCTGTCCAAAGTTCAAATATTTTTCTAGAATTGTTGTCTATGACTGGTTTAGTGTGAGCAGCTAGACCAAAGCAACACTGGAGTAATATTATTTTATACAATTTTTCCCCCCTTAATAGACACTGTATTTTACTCCACTTTCATGTCATGTGTATAAACTGTTCTTACCTGTTCTTGCTCAACTGGAAAAGTAGGACTGAAAAGTAGCAAGCTTGCTTGATTTTAGTTTCTTAAAGCACAATCCAAGTATGTCTACGTTGTGTGTGACAACAGCTGCAACCTTGTGAGGAGCCCAATGTTATCTGAAACAGGCCAAGGGTGCTTCCAGACAAGACTATTCTGACAGGCAGTTACCTTGCTTTGTTCACAACATTTTAAAGGGATTTGAATCTATGCCATTTTCTTTTTATATCCTTTCCATATTTTTCCACCATTACTATTTTTTCTTACCACAAAAGAGATGGAGGGAGAGATGGAATAATTGCACACTGTCTTTTCATTGGTAGCATCTTTCTGGAAGCACCCCAAGACACTGAGATAAGACCATAGCAACACTGCTGAATTGCCAATTTCAATGTGTGTCTCAAAGGATTTTGAAAAATTCTACATTTTATGAACTGAAATAACAGAACAGTTTCTTTAGGAATACAAGAGAGGTATATTATTGCATGTAACTTAAATTCCTCCCCACCAGTGGTGTCACTAGGGAGGTGTGGGGAGTGTGGACTGCACCAGGTGATACCCCAAAGGTGCAGGGTGTGTGTGTGTCACCTGCTGGAGTGGTACACCCAAAGGGACTGACACAGCTACTGGGCAAGTGAAAAAGAGTACTTTCCCACTTGGCCAGCAGCTGTACCGGACTTTAAATGGGTCTTCTGGAGGCTACAGCACTGCCCTTCAGTAGCAGCAGCAGCAGAGGGAGTTGAAGGAGCCTTTGGAGTCCCATGCAGCAGCAGCTATGCAGGACTCTGAAGGCGGGGGGGGGGGGGG
>CM034703.1:181030785-181041584 GCA_020142125.1 Phrynosoma platyrhinos
TTTAGGGGCTCATCAGGTAAGTATTGGCCTGGGATGCAGATTGGTCCTGAGTAGTCTAAATGACTATGATCACCATTAGTGAAGGACCCAATATGATGGCTGAAGGATGAGTCAATACAAAGGGTACCATAGCTGAACAGACTGTAAGAGCATTCTCAGAGCACAGTAAGGAGACAACTTGCAGATGGAAACAGGCCAAATGCTAAAGGATGTTTAGGGCCACCTGATCAGTTACTTTAGAATGCTTTGCCAGAAAAGTATGCAGTGAAGGAGAATCAACACTGTTGTTTTTTACCCTTTTTTGTAAAACCATGGTATATAATACAGGAGCTCATTAAACTACCTCTTCCAAGTCAAACAGGAGAATATAGAAGGTCTATCCACTGGTGCAATTCCTCCCCCACCACCACCCCAATAGCAGATGCATTTTTAAACAATATTTAAAGGCACTGTACAAGTCCTGGGCAACACTCTAAAAAGGACAGGGGACACACAACTATTTATTGAGAGCTAACAAGCCAACATATTAACTGAAGCAAATCAAAGTGAAGCGATTTAATAAAACCAAGAAAAAAAACTAAACTAAACTAATGGATAAGAATGAAAGAAAATAAAAATGAAAACTACCGGTACTCTGCATTCTCAAACTATCCAGTCCTTGATGAACAGAGAAAGAGAACATTCCTTACAATGCTGTTATTGTAGCAGGTGAAAAAAGAAACTGAAGGAGAATTGCTGAGGTGCACAAATAGGCATTTGTACTGAGGGTGTGGTGTTACAGTTTGCGCCACACACTCCTTAGCTCTAGAATGTCCTGAACATGGCTCCGAACAGGCATAACATACACATGCGCAACTTACAGAAACTTTTAAGCAGAAGGATATTTTTTTTTAATCAACATTCACATCATTTAGATCCTACTTCAAATGAAACCAAAGGAACAAGGGAAAGGCCAATGAACGGCCCAGGTAATATGGTGAATGCATTCCAGAATGGCTTATAATGAATAAGCAAGCATTTTCAAGCTGCTCCTCCATACAAGCCAAATCCTAACCAAACCAGAAATGGTTTGCTTAGCATGTCATCTGAAGCAAGGATCTTAACATGTTACTTGCGCTACACCCCATAGCTGAAAATAAACAAACAGTTTAACAACAAAAGAGGGTTCTACAGAAATTTGACTTGTTCTTACAAACATAGGACCTTTGCAGACCGTTAGAAATAGTGCAAATTGAGCCCACTTTAACTGCTCTGGCTCAGTGCTAGGGGATCATGGGAACTGTATTTTTTTCTGAGACATTGAGCCTTCTCTGTCAGAGAGCTGTGGTGCCACAATAAACTACAGTTCCCATGATTCCCTAGCACTGAGTCAGGGCAATTAAAGTGGACTCAATTTGCACTATTTCTGGCAGTCTGCAAAGGCCCATAGTCATTTATTTCTGTCTTACTGTCATAATTAATAAAGCATAATATTTAAAACTATAATTTTAAAAGCTAAAAATAGTCTCGATAGCTATCCATCTCATGCTTCAGCCTCACATCATGACACAGTGTCACCACCTGAGGATAGACCACTCTCCGACATTCACTTCTCTCACATGACTGTAATAATTACCATGAGCAGCACTATACTGATTGAGGCCATGGGGAAATGGAATTTATCTAACACAACAGAATAGTGGCATACCTCATTCTTACCATATAATTTTCAGTACTTTTGCTGAGATAGTATCATGAATCACAGGCATCTAAAGTAGCTTCCATCATCCACCTCTCTGACTCTCATAGGAGCAACGTTAGTGAGGAGCATTACAGCCAAAAACAACATTGTCAAGCAGCAGAACTAACAGGAAGGGACCAGCAACTAATAATAACTAGAAGTTCTAGAAATGGTGAGCTGTTACTGAATGCTGCAAAAAAATATGGTACAAAGATTCATTTAATGAAATTTTACTGTAAATATCTTCTCTTAAATAATTCTTACCGTGTTGGTCGTTCCCACTGTGTTGTTCGTGTAATATGATTTAAATACTGAATTCTTCCAGAGGCTGTCCTTCTTTCTTCCCAGCTAAAATATATATGTTGAAAGCAAAGCATACCCTTTTTTTATTGCAAGTTTGTTTTAAATGGATTTCAGCCAACATAAATCATACTATGTTCATTTACATCCTAATTGCTATGACAAAACACACTGTGGGTTGGATTCAGATTTAGAAGCATACATGTGGGTGGGCAAAAGTGGATCCCTTTCTCTCCATCTCATGGAAGATTCTCCAGGCCCCTGAAAATGATCCCCAGAGAGTAAAAGAGGATCTTGCTGAAAGGTGTGAGTTATAATATGGTGCAGAGGAGGAGAGCATTCCCAAAAATCAAAGGGAGGAATTTTCTGTAAGCGGAACCATTCTGTGAGTTGGATAGATCCTGGATCACATTCTGAGACAGCCCTCCTTCCCCACACATATTAGAAACTTTCTCTAGCTTCTTCTGAACTACAATTTCAGCAATGGCTTGTGATCAGATACTGAGTGGTGTGAAAGATAAAGGTAAGTAAACAATTGATGATGTAAAAAATGAGAAGAACCATACCATATCAAGTGAGCCTTCTGAATTTTGTGTGTACTGGTATGCATAAACATGCCTATATATACATGGATACTGCCTGCTTCCCACCTTTCAAAAATTCTCCAGCAAGGTTTCAAACCCCATACTAAAATTATAGTGAGTATAACTGTTGTCTGAAGAGTATATTTTGGATGCAAAGCAAAGCAAAGCAGCTTATTTATATACCGCTTCATATCACACTATGGGATGTCTAAGCGGTTTACAACTGTGAGCTGATTGCCCCCCAACAATCTGGGTACTCATTTTAGCGACCTCGGAAGGATGCAGGCCTGAGTCGAGCCTCAGCCCTGGCTGGTATTGAACTCGCAACCTTGTGGTCTATGAGTGAGTGGCTGCAGTACAGGCATTTAACCACTGCGCCACCAGGGCTCTAAAGCACTCTCTTCCTAATTCAGCATCTTTGTGTGTCATGTCATATCTTGACATAATCATGGGCTTTCAATTTTGTGCAGTGATGTTTTCATTAGTGTTTCAAGACACTTTTTATTGAATTGTCCCCCAATGTTGATATAGCATCAAACAACAGTAACATTTCAGCCACATATTTTACATAATATGTGGTGTAGTATATGTTACATCCCATCCTTCCATTCTCAAATTAGCATTCCAAGCAACGTAGATAATTTAAAAACAAGATGCAGCAATATTTTCTAAAAAAAATCCCAATAATAAAACAGAGGCAAAGGTATAAAATAACATAACCTGATCAAAGATTTTATTGAAACAAATGAAATCTCAATGAAAACTAAAGATTTAGGATCTTTATCATGATTTGATTAATTAAGTAGTAATTTTTTTAAAACCTGTCATGAGAGACAGTTGAGATTTTACTCTTTTGAAGCCACAACTTCCTACTCAAGAATGTGAACATTTATGTTACTGATACAGTACTTATGCCAAATATTCTTGTAATGTTAAACTGTTGATGAGAATCTCCCACTCCTATGCAAAAAAGTAAACAAATGAATAAGTATTCATCTTTCTACTCATCATCACTGAAGAGACAAAATTTGCTTTTTCAGAGTACAAAAGGTGAAAGATAAAAAATGTATATAACCTGAAGAGGAAACAGAGTTTCTTTTGCAGAGCTTCAAAAGAATTCAATAATATTAATCTGTTACCACAGTTATTCCAAACATTGAATCTGAAAATGATTTAAAACATTAACAGACAATTATATAGGAACAGCTACTGGACTGCAGCAGGAGTGGTGGGTGACACTGAAGTCAACTCTCACAGAGAGAACAGTAGTGTCACCATAGCTGACACTTGTCAGCACTGCGCAAAAGGAGGCAAAAGTTGTACCTCCTTGCAAGACCATTTCACCAAGAAAACCCTTTAGGCAAGACAGCTCCAAAAACAACAGCTAGGGAGGGAGAGGCCAGACAGAAAACATGTCCAATAAAACAAGCATAGTTAGAAGCAACACTACACATGTAATTGGAACATGGAACATGAGAAGCATGAGCCAGGAAAAGCTAGACTTAGGGCCTTTGCAGACTGCCAGAAATAATGCAGCTTGAGTCCACTTTAACTGCCCTGGCTCAGTGCTAAGGAATCATGGGAACTGTATTTTTTTCTGAGACATTGAGCCTTCTATGTCAGAGAGTTCTGGTGCCACAATAAACTACAGTTCCCATGATTCCCTAGCACTGAGCCATGAAACACAAGATGAAACACTTCATGCAATAAAAGAACAAAGCCAGAAGTATGAACACAACGTCCAACGTCGGGCATGCAGGGATAAGGAGAAATACTACAATAACCAATGCTGAGAAATAGAAGATGACAACATTAAGGGAAGAACAAGAGACCTCTATCAAAAAATCCGAGTAATTAAAGCCAAGTTCAAACAGAGGGCAGGGATGCTCTATGAAGAAAAAATGAACATAATGCAGGAAGAAGAAGAAATAAAAAGACGCTGGAGGCAATACACAGAAGAGTTATACAAAAGAGATGAGGGAATGAATGATATTTGGAATGAGGAGCCATATGAAGATGAACCCCAAACTCTAAGAAGTGAAGTGGAATCTGCAATAAAGGAAATGGAGAAAAATAAATCACCAGGAACAGATGATATCCCACTGCTACAGCGCCTACAGGCAGATGCAACTTCAGTGCTAACTAAAATATGCCAACAAATATAGAAAAAAAAGTGGTGGCCAACAGAATGGAAATGCTTGATATACATACCAATCCACATGAAAGGAGATACAAAAGACTGCAGCAACTATAGGACAATAGCACTAATCTCACATGCAAGCAAGATAATGCTCAAAATTCTGCAGCATAGACTCCAACCATACATGGAGAGAGAAATTGCAGAGGTGCAAGCAGGACTGAGAAAAGGAAGGGGCACTAGGGATCACTTTGCAAACATATAATGGCTAATGGAGCACACAAAAAATCCCAAAAAAGAATTAGCATGTGTTTCATAGACTACAGCAAAGCATTTGATTGTACAGATCACAAAAAATTATGGAATTCTCTCAAAGATATGGGGGTGCCACTACATCTGATAGTCCTGATGAAGAATCTGCAACCAATAACAAGAGGCCACCGTCAGAACAGAATTCGGGGAAACAGAGTGGTTCCCAATAGGCAAAGGGATCAGGCAAGGTTACATCCTATCACCCTGTTTGTTTAACTTATATGCTGAAAACATCATAAAAAAAGCAGAATTAGAATCAGAAAAAGGAAGAGTTAAGATAGGAGGAAGCAACATTAACAACCTAAGATATGCGGATGACACCATAATATTAGCAGAAGATGTTCAGGAATTGGAACAGTTAATAAAGAAGATCAAAGATTAAAGTGAAAAAGCAGGTCTGATGTTGAACATAAAGAAAACAAAAATAATGTCCGTAGAAGAAATACACAAATTCAATCTAGACAACGAGGAAATTGAAATAGTTAAAGAATTCCCATATCTAGGATTAAACATTGACCAGAATGGAGACTGCAGTCAAGAAATAAGAAGACTAGGAATGGGAAGGGCAGCTATGAAAGAAATGGAAAAAATACTGAAGAACAAAAACATACAACTGAGCACTAAAGTCAGAATCATCCAGGCCATTGTATTCCCAGTTCCCATGTACAGATGCAAGAGCTGGAAACTGAAAGAAGCAGACAGAAAGAAAATAAACTCATCTGAAATGTGGTGCTGGAGAAGAATACTTAGGACCATGGACAGCCAAGAAGACAAACAAATGGGCTCTTGAACAGATCCGACCAGGGCTCTCCTTGGAAGCAAAGATGATAAAGTTGAGACTATTGTACTTGGGCCACATAATGAGAAGGCACGGATTACTAGAAAAAACAATAATGCTAGGAAAGGCATTGGGTAGAAGAAAGAGAGGAAGACCACAGACCAGACTCAATCAGAGGGGCTATGAGGAAGGGATTGTAGGATCTGGGTAAGGCAGTGGAAGATAAGGATTCTTGGAGATGTCTCATCCACAGGGTCGCCATGAGTTGGAACCGACTCAAGGGCAGCTAACAACAACTATTGTTGAATAATGATTAATGTTTCACTCTCTTTTGTTGCTGTGCAGGTTGGTCAACTTTAATTGTTTAAACATTACAAACACACTAATATAATGAATTAATAGAATTTTCAATAATTATATTTTAATTTCTAAATTGAAATTAATGGTTACAGGTTAGTTTTAACACTAGTGTTTTCAAGCTCTGTTTTTTTATTCCTGCTTTCAAAATATTAACTTACCCATCAGGTAAATCATTGTCAAATAGTCTACTGCAGTCGACAACTTGCCCTCCTGTGCCTATCCTGTCTCTGGACTGAAGACTTACTATTTAAAAAAAAAAAAAGACAAGTCAAAATTAGACATATTGCAATATAGTTCAAATCACAATGATGTTTAGAAGACAACAGGGTGATGTACAGCAGGGGCTGGAATCATACTGCCCAATGTCACTGGACTGTAGCTTCTAGCATTCTTCATCATTGGCTATATTGGCTGATCTACTGGAAACTGCAGTCCAACGACATCTGGAGGGCTGCTTGACTCCTTACCCCGACTTACAGGTATCTTTTACAAGATTGTCTTTTCAGCCATTTTGGGAGTTTTTTTAATCTGTCAGACTTTTTAAAATATAGGCAAGTTCAAAACTTCTATAGATTGAAATTGTTAAAAACAGCACATTATTTAAACATTTGTTTACATTAGTATCAAGCCTATACATTAAAAACCTGTAGCTAAATTCATAAAGCACATATATCTCAATCACACTCAAGACTGGTTGTGCTAAGCATATGAAACCCCTTAAAGTGACCTAAGGAAGATGTACAAAAAATGGTCACCTTCTTTCCCTGCTAACAGCACCTGTCTTTGTGAAGTTTGGCCTTCCTGCACTTACTTTCTGTCATTCACCACCAACACTGGCATAGTAATTTAAGTGACAGTGTTAGTAACAATGCAGCACCATTTGGAAAGAGCCAATAATGTATTTAAGTAAACTATGGGCCTTTACAGACTGCCAGAAATAATCCATCTTGAGGCCACTTTAACTGTCCTGGCTCAGTGCTAAGGAATCATGGGAACTGTAATTTATTGTGGCACCAGAGCTCTCTGACAGAGAAGGCTCAATGTCCCAGAAAAAAATACAGTTCCCATGATTCCTTAGCACTGAGCCAGAGCAGTTAAAGTGGCTTCAAGCTGCACTATTTCTGGCAGTCTGTAAAGCCCCTATGTCTTTTAAGTCTCTAAGCACACCCAATGTTCTGTCTTCACAGTGAGGGAGAGTGAGGAGGACTCTGTAGAAGGACAACAGCACCATAGGGAAAGTGAACAGGAGAACATGTAGACAAATATACAATATGGAATACAATCAAGGGAGAGCGCAAAACAAACCTCTACCTTCTGTCCCTCATCTGAGATCCTCCCTTTACTTTTTTTACACATACATGAAAGCTGCCATAACTCAGAAATCACTCTGATACAAAAACTGGCCAGGCCATCATGATGGAACATATGGACTAGGAGAAGGGGAGCATGATTCTGCTAGTTTTATGGGGAGTTCTTAGCAGCTTTTGATAGCCACATCTATGGTATGCTTCTAGATATGCTAACTGGGTAGGAACAGTGATACAGTTCTGTTCCTAGCTTGAGAACTAATTCCAGACATGCATTGGGTCTACTGCTCAGCCCCATGAGATTTATATTATTAAGTCCAGTAGGCTATTCCCCCACAATGCTTTTCTCAAGAAGTATTATTTATAGGAATAGACAAAACCATTTGAGGATTTGAAGTAAAATGCTATCACTATGGTTAAGAAAGTTTTCTTTCTTTTTCATCAGATTGCAATGAGGCAAGGAAAATACTAAAATGGTACCAGAAATCAATGATAATTTTATAGATAAGGGCCAATAAATGGAAACTTAACACCACAGAGGTTCTGTGGGCAGGTGGTTTGTTCAAAAAGATAATGTTCAAGGTGTTCTAGATGGTGTATCATCCCTCTTAAAGGATCACATTTTAATCTGAGGGTGCTCCCAGATCCAGTTTTCTCACAGGAATCTCATATAGCCTCATAAAACAGAGCTAAACTAAAGAAACCAGCAGAATTGAGATGCTGTGTGCACATTTCAAAGTTCCAGTAAAATATGAACACATAACTAAAAATGACAATCCTTATTCATATGGTAATACCTCAGTTTGAGGATTTTTTCACAACAGAATAGCATCACATTTCTCTGTCTGAAGTGTTGTAAATAGTCAAATAAAGACAGCCTGTGAAAGCCTAAGTAGCTTTGTTTACTTTATAAACAGGACAGTCCAAAATGAAATTGAACATGTAACTTTATTTGTGGTTTCTGTGGCATTAAGATTAATGTGCTTTTCCTAATCCTGTTTAGATTGGAAATGAAAGCTCATGTCTAGACCAAAACGAGCATCTATCCAGCAAAAGATAATAGAGAAAGCAGGGCTCAATTGTAGCAAAAAGTCACACCAATATTCTGAATATGGGACCCCATTTGCAAATATAACCCTATAACCTCACCCACTGCAACCCACATTCTCTATAAAGCTGAGACTGAGTAAGCAAGTATGTGAACAAGGTTATGTGAACACTTACTTGAGTTATTATTATTCTGTTTTACTTCGGGTCTTTACAGACTGCCAGAAATAAGCCAGTTTGAGACCACTTTAACTGTCCTGGCTCAGTGCTAGGTAATCATGGGAACTGTAGTTTATTGTGGTATCAGACCTCCCTGACAGAGAAGGCTCAATGTCTCAGAAAAAACTACAGTTCCCATGATTCCCTACCACTGAGCCAGGGCAGTTAAAGTGGACTCAAGCTGCATTACTTCTGGCAGTCTGTAAAGTCTCTTCATCACTTTTTTAAAACCCATACTCAAACTCAAGGAAGTAGACACATCCCTCCACATTCGCTGGAGTTAGGGGCACAAGACCCCTATGAATGTGGAAAAAACGCAAATAACAAAAACACTATGTTTTTACCTGAGAGAACACTTCTCTAGGAATCTCTAGGTCCTCCGGTGCAACTCTGTGGTCAACATCAGCAAGACATCAACCACAGAATTGCGCTGGAGGAACTACAAAGGCCTAGTGGAGTGTTCTCTCTAGGAATCTGTAGGTCCTTCAGTATGACTTTTGGTTAAAGTTGACCACAGAGTTGCGCTGGAGGCCCTAGATATTCCTAGAAAGTACATATTAATAAAATCCGTGAATAATCAAATCCGCAAAAGTCAAAGTCACAAATGTGGAGGGATGAGTGTAGTCTTTTTTTTATAAAATATATTAACTGGGACCATAATTCTGTTCCCAAGTTACTAATGCAAAACCACGATAGTTACATAGCTACACAATGACTCTTGGCTCGACCCCATCCCCACTTTCTAGGAAACAGCTGCTATTCTCAATCAGGATTTGCTCCTATATCTCTCTAGAAGCTGTTGACTGACATTCCCTCCCTCTCCTATGAGTGGTCTCCACTGTGACAATCAAAAAAAGGTCCCTATCATAATTTCCCCTCATGCTTGAGATCACTTACATGATAGGGTGTGTGTGTTGAAATGTTTGTCAGCTCCTTCCTTGTAAGTGGGGACTGAGACACTTTCATGGTCCCTATGTGTCCTCTAAACTAGGGAATGCATAGGAATCATGAATACCAAACTGTTACAAATACCTAGCTCTAGATTATGCGTTTGTAACTCTCCAATAGGATTCCAACCTGATTTTTTTTAAAAAAAATCATTAATATGCAATTAAGGGATACATTCATGAATTCTATTTAAGCAGCAAACAAATGAGTGCTTTTGAATCCATATAGAATAATCTAGATAGTCCAGCAGTCTCTCTATATCTTTGTATGGGTCTGAGAAGGACAGAGTTTTATTTTCACATGTATAAAAAAGGGATATCATCTTGGTTCACACTGTTACACTGGATGTGTGTGGCTCTGCCCCATCCAGCTGTGGAGGCGAGGCCAATCCGGGCCACCTATTCCATTCGTAATGAGGACAAAGAGGCGGTAAGTTCAACTGCAAGCAAAGCTTTAATATCCCATCCAGACTCTTCCATGTTATTTCCCCTTTTCTGAGTACAGCAAAACAGAGAGTCTACATCAACTCAAATATCTCTGCCTTTGGGTTTTCAACAAGGCATTGCTGCTCCTGCCGTTTGCTAGGTTCTAGGGGACCCTCACCCTTCCAGGCTTCCTTTATTGACCTTCTCCAAACTCTTCCACTTGGCCTTTCATTCCCACAGTATTCCCAAGGTACAGGTCCTCCTATAAGACCACTGGGCCCCCCAGCTCTCCCTATCCTCCACTCTGTCAGTTTCAGAGCTTTCTCCAGATGGTGGACTCCCTTTTGCTGTCTTGGCAAGTCCCCCAGAGACATTCTTTCTCTGCTTCTGCATTTGGCCCCATGGCTCTTGTCCAACCTCAGAGTCTGTCTCCTCCCCTTGGTTCCCTGACACCATCCCTTTTGGGGAGCCAGCTGTCACCACGCACCTAGCTTTCTCTGCTGCTCCCTTATGCCTGTACTCCTCTATTCTCCCTCTCCACATCCAACCTTTCTCTGCCTTTCATCCCACTATTCTTTGCCCCAACCGCTCTCCCTCAGTGTCTTCCACCTCATCCAGCCCTCCCCGGTCCTCTACCACTCCCCTTTTGAATTCCCTGCACC
>CM034703.1:181045757-181059857 GCA_020142125.1 Phrynosoma platyrhinos
GGCTGCTGGAACAAATTAATTTCGTAAGTAGAGGTACCACTGTATTTAAAAGATGCTCTTCTGGAGATTTCTAGTAGAGCCAATTCACTTTTTGGGGGGCAAAAAAGGGCTGTCCAGAGATTCCGGAAGGGCTAAGGCTGCAGAAATAGCCTGGGGTGTTACATCTAGTCCAGGACCACACTTTGCCCATATAAACATTTCTAGAAGGCAATACGTGGGGGAATTGCATGCTTGTTCACATGCCCAAAACACACAGAACAGCTTGCATATAATACCATGTTGGAAATAGTCTCTTTAAAGAGCTTGCTCCAGAACAGGGAACAATTTGCATTGTGTCTACTCACAACCAGTGTCTTTAAGGCGGTTGATAGCATTGGAAAGCAGTCTCACACAACCCAAAAAACCAGCTCCCTGTTTTTTATGGATTTTCTTGTGGTTCCATATGCTGATCGTTATGGAGTCTGATTTCCCAATATATCTGAAAAAAGGACAAGAATCAGAGCAATACAAATTATGTTGACTGCATACTTTGGACAGTCTATCAAACACAGTTCCTGATTGCAAAATATTTTTGAGGGTAAAAAGAGTAAACATGACTTCTTCTGGCAGAAGAGGTCAGTTTCACAGGAACCGCATGCTACAGATTGGCAAAAGCCTCCCAAGTAATTTATTTGTAAAACAGAATTTACACTAAGGAATTTCAAAGGATCTTTTCAGAATGTCTTACGTAAATCAAGCACTGCCGACATCCTTTGGCTAGACAATGACAGTATGTCTAAAGGAAAAGGACTGGTATATCATTGGGTGTTTAATCCTGGGGGGGATATAAAATTTAAGAATTATGGGTCTCCCTGAGAGATGTTTAACAGTCTTCTTCCATTACATACTCCCTGTCAGTACAAACATCCAACTATTCCACTTACTAAAACACATCCTCCTACACTCACCCATTTAAATTATCTACTCCCCCCACAACAGTCACAGTACATCTTTAGTTATCTAACTCTAAATGAAATTCTCAGGAATTGAAAACAAAAATCTTAACCTATCTTCCAAGACTTACAATGGCTATTCATGTAACACTTACTCCTAAGCCATCATTTTGCAAGATCCTTAAAGATTTCAGCTGACTGATGGCATACAGGAACAGACAGCTGAGAAGCACAGCAGGAAACAATTACACTGTATCCACATTACTCTGATTATGAAGAGAGGAGAAAATGTAGCTCTCCTTACATTAATATTAAATGTAGTACAGAGTTTGTTTTCAGTAAAATTATTAGCAATATAAACACCTATTAATATATTTTCTGACAGGTCATATTTTGGCAATATCAGTTCAGTAAGATTCAGAAGAGAAGGGTGCCTATGAACAACTGAAAAAAGTGAAGCCAATACTATTTCAAATTCTGTTTGCCTGCTCTTCTAAATCTTTTACAGGATGTTCAACAGGTACTAAAGAAAGACATCTGTTCATCATAGGGTCTTTCTCAATGAGCGTGGTAAATAAATTTAATAGATATATTTATGCTTTCAAATCAATACAGTGTTTTGAGTAACGTTTAGTACACACTGTACCAGATAAGAGCACTTCAGAATTACTAAAGGACACACCATTCCACCATCTAGCATAGGAACCAACAAAAAGTTCTCATTTCCTTCATGGCTGAGTTGAGCTTCTTTGGTAAAGGTCTTTTATCTAGCCTACTAGATTGAAGGCAGATGAAAGTATAGCAGTTTTTACTACAAGTAGCTAGAAAGTGCATTGTTTTACATTTGTTATATATCAGTCTGAAAAGCATTACCAGCCTAAAGGCAGAGCTGGAAATTTCTTATTAAATAAAGACTTAACTTGCGTTAAGTAAAGATTCATCCTTCACTTAGCTTTTTCATAATTTACACAAGCTATGGTTATTTGCACATCAATCCTTTGTACAAATTCACTGGTCTTATACCCACTGATAGTGACAATAGCAATGTATATGTGGGAGGGGAGGAATGCATGTATGTGCACATCATTACATTTCAGGAATGTGAAACATGCAGCCCCCAAGCCACACAAGGCCCACTGAAGGGGGCCACCAAAAGTCTGCCACTGCCACACAGGATACATAAGCACAGTCATTCTTATCTGCCCTATTTCTCAGCAGAATCTGGTTCTAGACAGCTTGCCTGACAGCTGCTGGCTGAGCTGATGCAAGCCTGATTCTGCCCAGAAATAGGGCACTTAACAATTCTCCTCCTGTGCCCTATTTCCCAGCAAAATGTTGGGAGTGTCAAAAAAAGAGGTCACATAAGGAAAGTCATTACCCGTGTGTCTTCTTTCCCAGTACAATTGCTGGGAGAGAGTTGAGGTAAAAACAACTTCTTCTTCCAGGACCCCTAAGAAATATTGGATGTAGGGAGACTCAGCTTCACTAAAATCCCAGTATTATCAACCAAAATTGCTGGAGAGGTGCCAAGTTAAAGCCTGTTCCATTCCAGTGATGCTGCTGTAGGAGGCTTGAATGTCATCCCCATCTCAGCAATTCAGCTTAAGATCACTGGAATGAGTATGGAGCTAAAATCTTTCCCACCCCAGTGACCAGCAGCAGCAGGAGTGTGTGTAAGAGCAAGAGGTAGACAGACTACACAGAAAAACAAAGATGAATCTGTGTGTTTTCTGAGTAAGAGAGAAACAGAATAATAATAATAATAATAATAATAATAATAATAATAATAATAATAATAATAGTAATAATAATGTATACCCCACCCCCTGTTAAAACAATCGGGGCGGCTTCCAACAGTTAAAATTCCATACAATACATCAAATGCAAAATACAATCTAAAATCCCCCAAACCCACCCACCCCCTAAATAAGTATTAAACCAATTTTGAATTAAAACATAAGAGAGCAAACACCATAAAAATAACACAGCTAGAAAAGAATTGCCTGCAAAAGATTAGCAAACAAGGCAGTGTTGAGAGCCAAGACTGAGAGAGGTGGATAAACAAACTCCTGAGGCTGGAATTCTAGTCAGGAAAGGCCTGCCGAAAGAGATCCGTCTTCACAGCCTTTTTAAAGCTGCTTAAGGATGTAATCTGGCGGATCTCGTCCGGCAGGCCGTTTCAAAATCTGGGGGCGACTACTGAAAAGGTCCTCCCAGAGGACCGGAGTGCGTGGGGCAGATTGTATGGGAGGAGGAGATCCGGAAGATAGGTTGGACCCAAGCCATTTAGGGCTTTAAAGGTCATAACCAACACCTTATACTGGGCCCAGAAACTAATAGGTAGCCAGTGAAGAGACTTCAATACCAGTGTTATGTGGCTTCTCCTAGATGTCCCCGAGACCACTCTGGCTGCCATGTTCTGTACCAACTGCAGTTTCCAAACCAAGCACGAGGGTAGCCCCATGTAGAGCGCATTACAGAAATCCAGATGGGAGGTTACCAGCATGTGCACCACAGTCTCAAGGTCCCTTACTTCCAGGAAAGGGCGCAGCTGGCATATCAGTCGAAGCTGATAACAGGCGCTCCTGATTGTCACATTTACCTGATTAGTCATCAGGAGCGACAAATCCAAGAGCACCCCCAGACTGTGAACACAGTCCTTCATGGACAGTGTGACCCATCCAGGACTCGTGGTTGCAACCCAATTGCCAGTTTCAGAGCCCTTACTGTGAGCACCTCCGTTTTGTCTGGATTCAATTTCAATCTGTTTTTCCTCATCCAGTCCATTACTATCTTAAGACAGTCACTAAGAGGAGAGATGCCATTAGGAGCCGAGGCCAACAATCAAGACATGGAGAAATAGATCTGGGTGTCATCAGCATACTGATAACACCCAGCCCCATGTCTCTGAATGATCTCACCCAGCAGCTTCATGTATGTATTAAACAACATCAGGGACAGGATGGCGCCTTGAGGAACGCCACAACTAAAGTCTTTTTTTGCGGAACAACTGTCCCCGATCAGCATCTTCTGGGATCTGCCCGAGAGGAAGGAACCCAGTGTCCTTTCAAATCTAGAGAAATCTATATATTTGTTTCAGGACATCTGATGTTCAACAGACGAATTAACTAATTCTGCTGCATCCAGCTAGAAATCTGTAACCCATAAACCTAAGAAAAGAAAACCTCAGCAAGTAGGCAAGAAAGATCTTGTTGAAGAAGCCAACCAGAGTACAAAAAATAAAATGAACAAACAAAAACCCTTGACTTTTAATCCTCTCTCACCCATGTTCTGTATAACCTGGATTTCTCCATTTAAAACACCAAGCTGATATCATGCCTTTGAAACCCCACTAACACTGGCATGAAAATTCTTTAAGTACTAGAAAAAATAAATGCAGTAACATTAGAAAATAAGGGAAAAGAATAAAGAAACATCTCTGCATTCATGTTGATGACATATAAAGGGCACCAAATCCAACATCAATCCCCTAAGAGATCCCAGATTTTTTGAACTAGATTGAAAAACAGAATCTGTAGACAAATTCCATCTCTCTTATTTCTGTTCTCTCATCAAAATTCACATTAGAAAACACATTAGTTTTTAGGCCACTTATAATGCCAAAAAAAAAAAAGAACATGTAGAATTGCAAGGATTGTCAGCAAATTTTAATACTGTTTTACAACACAAAAAATGCATTTCAAAATGAGTGACCTGAGGGCAGGGGGAGCTTTTTTCCACATTATATTTACATTTTCTTGTTAAAAAATTATCATTTTTCATCCTAAAACATGAGAAAGAAAAATGAAAGGGATTTTATATCTATTCTAAGAATTTTGAATGTTCGCTCTTTTCATCTAGTTGATCCACAGGTAAAGAAATCAAGTGGGCATTTTGCCACTGAGACATTGTTATCCTTGGAGTGCAAGCTATTTCCTGTAACAATGAATGTGTCATAAGTCAAAGACCAGCGTTCCCATGCAATACTGTGTTGTTAAGGTAAACATTATTATAGAGCCTTTAGAATCTACTATAAAGATATTTTCAGATGAGGGTAGTAGGCAAATAATTAATCTCAGACTGCAGAATTAATCACCAATGTTTGGTAGAAAATTACATACTGTCCTTATGAGTGAAAGGATGTTACAAAAGAAGGCAGGATCAATGTTTGAAAGCTACCCCGCCTTCAGTTCACTCTTCACTCTGTTTCCCGGAATGATTTGGAGAGTGCACTAATCATTCCACAGACCCTTACTCTGCTCCTCTGCAATGCCAGGTCGGTCAAAAATAAGACCCACATTATCCATGACCTCATTTTAGATGAGGCCGCCAACCTGGCTTGCTTTACTGAGACTTGGTTGGGAGAAGTCAGTGCTGCAACTTGGGTGCAGACTCTCCTGGCTGGGTACTCAGTCAGTGAGCAGGTAAGGAAAAGTGGGCGGGGGGGCTTTGGTTCATACAAACAGCCTGACCTTGACCAGGATGCCTGTCTGGAACACAGACCACTTCGAGTGTATGTACCTAAGCCTGAGGACTAGGGATAGTTTGGGGATTCTGTTAGTATACTGGCCACCCCATTGCCTAACACACTCCCTAACTGAGCTGACACAGCTGGTCTCAGAGTCTGGCTTTAAATTAGCAGAGTAGCAGAAGAGTGACTTTGCCTAACAATACTTCCCTAAGAATTTACTAACTCAAAAAACAACAAACACGTAGCTTATAGTTCAAATGAATGGCTTTAATCTATAGATACATTTTTAAAAAACCTATATCCTAATCTAAGTAGTGACAGTTTAGGTAAAGAGAAATATTTATCTCATAATTTTTCAAATAAAGTTAAGAGCAGGAACATGAAACAGCTCAGTTGAGAATCTTGAGAGAAAATCTGTTAATCCCAAAGAGGGAGTGACCTAAGTCACGTGGTTAGTTTGAATGAGAGATAGAGAGGGAGGAGTTTGCAAAGAGGAAACCCTATCTATCTAAAAGGGGGAAAAGAATGCAAAAATCTTCCAACACTATGAATCTGCCAACTTTATCTGGAGCAGCAATTGCAAATGTTGTTGAACTTCCAGTTTCCAACATCTCTAATAAATGGCCATGGAAAAGCTGATGGGAAGTGGAATCCAACAACATCTGGAGGATGACAGTTCCATTCACCCTTGACCCAGAGGACACAATATTTATTCCAACTTTTATATGTAAAAATGTTTTAACATATATAAATTAATTTTATGCAGAGAACGTATTTCATAAATATAATGAAAGAATAAAAGTGGTGTATGGGTTAAAAGACAGCCCAAATATCTGTTCTGCTCCAGTATTCATTGTCACAAAATAAGGATACTCACCTCCTCATTTAAGGCCTTTTATGGCTACAGATGAAAAACATGACAAGAAATCTAGATAGCATTACTGTGCTTTAGCTAAAAAAAAGAAAGACAAACTATGCTTGAAGTTAAATAAAATGTCTACTAAATTGCTGCACATTTTTAAAGTCACAAAGTAATCATCATAAGGGTCTATCTGATTCCATACATTTCTGTTCTGTCAATGAATACCCAACTGCAAGTCTGACTATATTCTGATCATCCCTATTGACACCTACAAGTCATAATGCTGATTCCACTTTGGATCAAGGGTATTCTTCACAGTATCTGTAGAATGGCACTGGCCAGATCCGTCAACCACCACTTTAGCAAATGGATCAGGAAGCCCTGTCAGAAGGGAGGAAAAATACATAATAGGGTGGGCAGTATAATTATATATCTCAGTCATGACTGCCATTTGTTGGCTTTTGTGCAGCAAGCATTTTAATACTTTGAAGTTGACAAGTTTTACTCAGTAAACAGTCCTAGTACTTATACATTATTCTAAGAGTTTGGTTCATTTTGAAAAATGTTTAGAAATTTCAAATTCTATTCCTGTACTCAATTATCTTCTACTTTCCATCTTGGAAGCATCAGTGCTTTCAACACAACATTCCAAAATGAAGTAAGGAAAAATTCACCTGTGCTTTTTTCTATAAGGAAATCTATAAGGAAGTTTTTGATCTCTCTTTTTATTTACTTCTTTGTTACAACAACATACATGCCATTCAGAGTCTGTTTACCTGGGCTTATGGCATGAGTGACTCAAGGCACACTAGACTCACTGTATATACACTAAAAGCAAATCAGTTTTTTACAATTCTTCTCATAACTCAAATACTTCAAAGACTAGGAAGACTTCTTCTGTAGCTCCAAAATCAACACACCTGGGCATTTCTTGAAACCTCTAATTGTGTAATCACAGACTAAACTTTAGTCACTAAGGAAAGTTGCAACTCCTAATTTCGAAGTATTCTGTAATACACAAGAAATCACAATCAAAACCAAAGCCTTCAAAACCAAAGCCTTCAAAGCCTTTTCTGCAGCCGCTCCCAGGCTATGGAATGGCCTGCCAGATGAGATCCGTCTTATTACCATGCTTACTGCCCTCAAAAAGGCAGTGAAGACGGATCTCTTCCGGCAGGCCTTCCCGGAAAAACATCTGCCCTAGGGAGATGAGCTTTCAGCTTCCATTTTTTATCCTGTCCTTATTGTGCCTGATTTTTATTGATTAATTGTTTTATTGCATTATAGAATTTTAATCCTTTTCTAGTTTAATCCTGTTTTAAGGGGTTGGGAGGGTTGGATTGGGGGATGAGGGAATGTTTTAATTTTGTCTGTTTTAAATGCTGTAACCCACCTCGATTGTTGTGCAGAGGGGCAGGCTATAAATTATTATTATTATTATTATTATTATTATTATTATTATTATTATTATTAACACTGTCTCACATCAAAATTAACAAAAGGAAACAAAGTGAAAACATTTCTCATACGGATTTATTCATACTAATTTATCTTATAAAATCCTTCAAAAACAGAAAAGTAGGAGTTTAATACCACCATATTACAAATGTAATAGTATTAATGCAGACTGTCAATACAATCCACATGCCACGGTATTTGAATTTGGTTGCACATATTCTCGCTAAAATCTTGGTGATTCAGACTGTATTAGAAACCTTTGGATTAATGGTTTGATTATGCCATTGTAGGTAGAGTAAAAAGCTAATGTAGACTGAAGGAATAAATGTATAAATACTTACGGAAAAAATCCTTTTTCACCAAATTTTTCGCACAGAGAACTGTAAGAAAAACAAAACAAGACACAGAATAACATTTTGAGCTTTCATTGAAGTGCTAATCATTTCCCCAAACTCAACAGCAGAATCACACACATTCATGCAGAAGTTAAGCCCTATTGTATTCAATGCAACTTCTGCTTTAGCCAGTATGTTTATGATTGTAATAAAAGCATTATACCATGAGGACTGCAACCACACAGTTGAAGAATCACAGCAGTGCCCTAAGGATAATCTATTGTAATGCAATTCCTTCTTCCACAGGTAGTAACTGTGGAGAAAAAGAGCACTGCTTCCATGAATGGTCAGTGTAGTGTAATTTTCACAGAGATGCTTGCATCTAACCTAAACTCTTTCACCTACAACTTGCCTATAATTTGTTTTAAATAAATAAATACAATAGAGAAAAAGGGAGCTAACCTGAAGCTTATATAGCCATGTATTCCACCACAGCACAGTGAAATACTTGGGGTATTGGCTTAGGGGGAATGGCACAAGATTTTTAAAGTGCCAGTCACCTAGGTAGCAGTGATGTGAGTTTTCTAGGAAAATATAAATTTTTCCATCATTCTAAATAATGTTATCTGATTTAGCATGTTTGGTTTAAACGTTATATTCCAACACATTCAAAGCTTTATGAGAAAATTATTTTATTGGAATATTTTGTACTAAAGGCCCAAAACATATGGACCAAAAGAAGGGCTTCCTGCCACTTTGGGGGTGTGGCGTTCAGATGACACCCGCCCCCCCAAGCAGTTGGGAGCTGCTCCGGCATTGCGATCCAGCCTTTCGGACCAGGTCAAAAAGAAGTAAAAATAATCTGGTCCTGGCGGCGCCAGCTTGGGACCATAGCAGAATCAGCTCATTTTGGAAGTGGGCTGTGTGGGGCCATCTGTTTCATCCCAAAGTACATACTAACAGTTTAACTTTCTTTTCATAAAATAACACTCCAGTTCTATCATTCACTTGCTCATTCTAGGCATTATGAATCAGTTCCTCCATGGGCAACTGAGCACTAGTTTGTTAATGCTCGTCTTCTTAACAGAATAACTAAAAGTTAATATTCTGTATTTAGTCCATTTAACATGACTGACTGCAGCATAACAGCCCACACCACTATGGATAAACATAGACATCTATATGGTGTTGATAATTCCACAGTGAAAAATAACAGTCCTGGAACATTTTTTGTAAAAAACAAATTCTACAGAACATTTCCAATCCCACATCTTTGCTAGGCAGCACATCAGCCTCAGCATGCATCTATGGTAGTTGTAGTTGAATACACTGCAACTAGCTTCCTCTCTTAACTGGAAAAGAAGAATACTCAGGCTAAGTAAAGAAGCTTCTTCAATTAAAATAAAGTAGGTTGGGGCAGCTGAATTTACAGAGTGTTTAGATATAGGGAAGCTGCCACTGGCCAACGAGTGTGTACAAGAAAGGTCAGTGAGAAAGAAACATATACTAAGTTTGAATGCTGATAGACAAACTCAATTGAAAGAACATGTGAAGAGCTTATCAATGTGAGCAGAACATACTGAAAGTTTTATTTATTTGATCCATGAGATTACTTTGGGCTCAAGTGGTAAAATCAATGGTATGGAAAAAGATAGGTGCAAAAAAAAAACTGGTGGAAACAGATCTCTCTGCTCCTTCCTTCCCACTGCAGCCTTTCCAGCTCCCCGAAAATGCTACATAGAAGGCCAGGGAGCCTGTGAAATGGGAAAATCTGTGATGCAGTTGGGCTGGGTCAACTGGAGGTATATTCTTTTAGTGGAGCCTCCATTAAAGGAAGATCCTGGACTCAAATCAATTTAAATTCAAGTACAAGATAAAAAAAGGGAAGAACGAGAGACCTATTCTACAAGATTCAAGAAATCAAGGGAAAGTTCAAACCAAGGAAGAGGATGGTCTACGACAATAAAAATAACATAATTCATGACCAGGAAGGAATAAAAAGATGATGAATACAATACACGGAAGAGTTATATAAAAGAGATGACAACATGAAGGACACATGGAACAAAGAGCCATATGAAGATGAACCCCAAATTCTAAAAACTGAGGTGGAAACTGTAATAAAGGAAATGGCAAAAAACAAGACACCACAATCCAATCCACAGGGCTAACCAACATATTTCAACAGATATGGAAAACAAAATGATGGCCAACAGATTGGAAGCAATCAATATACATTCCCATACACAAAAAAGGAGACACAAGAGACTGCAGCAACTATAGAACCATAGCACTAATATCCCATGCAAGCAAAATCATGCTTAAAATTCTGCAACATAGGCTCCAACCATACATGGAGAGAAATCCCAGAAGTCCAAGCAGGGTTCAGGAAGGGAAGAGGCACCAGGGATTCCATTGCAAATACACGATAGGTAATGGAGCATAGCAGGGAGTTCCAAAAGAAAATCAGCATGTGCTTTATAGACTACAGAAAAGCATTTGACTGCATAGATCATGAAAGGCTATGGGACGTCCTTAAAGACATGGGAGTGCCAACACATCTGATAGCCCTAATGAGGAATCTGTACTCGGGACAAGAGGCTACTGTCAGGACAGAACATGGAGAAACAGAATGGTTCCCAATTGGCAATGGGGTCAGACAAGGCTGCATCCGATCACCCTACCTATTCAACTTATATGCAGAACATATTGTAAGGAAAGCAGGCTTGGACATGGAAAAGGGAGGAGTGAAAATAGGAGGAAGAAATATCAACAATCTGAGATATGTTGACGACACCATAAAACTAGCAGAAAACCTCACAGACCTAGAACTACTATCAAAGAAGAAAGTGCAAAGGCAGGCTTACTGTTGAACATAAAGAAAACAAAAATAATGACTACTGAGGACCTTCACAAGTTCAACCTAGTCAATGAAGAAATAGAAATAGTAAAAGAATTCCCATACCTGGGATCAAACATTGTTAGAAATGGGGACTGCAGTCAGGAAATCAGAAGAAGATTAAGAATGGGGAGGATGGCTATGAAAGAACTAGAAAAGATCCTAAAATGCAAAGATATACAACTCAGCACAAAAGTTAGAATCATACAAGCCATTGTATTCCCTATTACCGTGTATGGATGGGAGAGCTGGACAGTCAAGAAAGAAGATAGGAGGCGAATCAACTCATTTGAGATGTGGTGCTGGAGAAGAGTGCTGAGGATCCCATGGACAGCCAAAAGGACAAACAAATGGGTCCTAGAGATCAAGCCAGAGATATCCCTAGACGCCAAGATGACAAGACTTACATAGTCTTTTACAACAGGTGAAGATACTTAGCTAGGTGTGCAATGTGTAAAATAGAAGCTGCTATCACAAAACAACTAGCTCAATTGAGGGGAATGGAATGGGATAGAGGCAATGAGGCAATTCAATTAAGTGTGAACCTAACTGTTCTTAATCAAAAAGACTTCCAGGAACTGTGTACTATATCACTTATAATGCAAGTGTGTTTTGAAAATTTAGTTTGTTCAGAAGCCAGGAAATACTAGTTGCATAAATTCTGATTTTCAAATATAATTTCCACTAAGTTCTTCTCAGGACTAGTTACTGCCTGCATATTCCAATTACTACTTAGACTCTGTATACATGTTCTTCATAACTTATTTATGTCTAGTACTGCTCATATATTTTCCTTTAGAAAACAATAGGAATAGCTGCTCAACAAGTATATGTTTGGATCAGAGAAAGAAAAAAAGAAATACAGACTATACCCAATCTGTGACAGGAAGAGAGACATAATTAATCTACTATATTTAATATTGCTGGGCACTAACAACAATCTGGGGACAATGGAATTAAACATGAATGGAGTCACAATCACTGCTTGAACTATACTATCATGCCACTTAAGTCAGTCTTCCCAACTTGAGTCCCTTCATATTCTGTGGCCTACAACTCCCATCAGCCACAGTCAAGGTATCTAACAATCAGGGATGGTGGGAGTTGTATACCAACATATCTGGAAGGTCTCAAGGAAAGGCTGATTTAAAATGTGATAATACATTTTTTTTAAACAGCCTTTGTTAAAGTCAAGCCTGTATTTTGAAAATGAACCTGATTACATCATATTACTGCAAAAACTATCCCAAACAGCATAAATACCTATCAGTAAACCACTACTCTGCAATTCCAGAGGAGATTCTTAAAGACAGGTGGAGCATGAACAGCAGAGTGAAGCACATGCCATACTCTCTGTAAGAATTTTTCTTAAAATTCTGTTTGGAGACTCAGCGAATAACTTTCAGTGCTTGTGTGGAACTTTATTGGAATTAATTTTTGCCATTTTGTGAAGAATATGACAAATGTTTTATTCACCGGGTCCTCCAGCCAGCTGCATAGCCAGGAGTTCTAGTTCTAGTCCAGTAGAACCATGCTGGACTGTCTGAGCTTCTGACACAGGGCATTAATGGATCCAGATGTATTTGTTACTAATACCACTATCTTTCCTCTTGTGTCCTCTCCTTTTGACTCGCCCTCTGTCAAATTTAGGCTAAAGTCTTTGGAACAGAACATTATGCTTCCGCAGCTATGGTAAGAGGTATGTTTAGTGGAAAAGGCAATTATTTTATAATGAATACTAATTTAATTGTGCCAAGAATGAAGTAAACAATAGTTCTAAGTGTACAATGGTGCTAAGTCATCAAGCATATTTTTATACCATGAATTTGTAAATATTTATGTAGACACCCCATTTCTCCGCATATGTTGGATGCCATCTACACTGTAGAAAAATGCAATTTGACACCACTTTAACTGCCATGGCTCCATCCTAAAGAATCCTGGGATTTGTAGATTTATGAAGCACTGTTTGGCAGAAAGGCTAAGACCTTGTAAAACTATAAGTCCCAGAATTTTATAGGCTGGAGCTACACAACTCAAAAGTGGTGTCAAACTGCAATATTTCTATAGGGTAGATCACCCTTACTCATGAATACAACTAATTAAGATGAAGTTTTGAGGTACTTACAGATGGAAGACTCCTAGTGCTATGAGTCAAAGGCAATGTGATGGTATTCCATTTTTAATTCTTAAATTTTGTGTGGGTTGGTTTTTGCTTGGGGGTGGGGTTGCCATGGGGAGAACCAAGGTAGCATTGAGTAAAAAAAAGCAATAGTATCACACAAGCATTCTCTGGAAGCACCCATGGTCTTCAACTAAGATTGCAGCCCCTGCTACAGTCAAATCATGGTGTCCTGGAGGTTGGATTGAACACATGGTTGGTCTGGGTAGCGGGAAGCAGCAGCTTTTTGACAACAACCTGTCCAAGTGAAATGTTTTCATTCTGTTTCATTTTATGTGATATGCTGCAAATTAAGCATATTACAAAAAAGGAATGAAACCATGAGGAGGATGCATGCAAGTTCACACACATTCATGATCCATGGAGGAGTGGATAGGAAACATGCAGCAAGCCTTCCTTGCCTATTTCTCTTAGGACAAACCCAAAAGCAGCAAGGTAGGTTAACACCACATAATCACCATGCCTTTTTACAACTGAACTGCATTATTCCCCCTTATATAAGACCACAAGTGGGCCTGCAGTTCTTACCAAGTGAGCCATAGGACTAAGACTATACAAAATACTAAAGACACTGGCAAACATTAATTGCTAGTTTCAACTACAGCAAACCCAATGAATCAAACTGATGAATGCAAATCAATTCTTATAAACCCTGTTGATTCAATATGTCTACTCTAGTTAGGATTGGCAAATGAATTTAGGTCACTGTCTGTTTCAAAGAACTTAAAAAACCGTTCTCAGCATTTTCATTTTAAAATAAACTTGCAGTAGCAAAAAGAAAGAGACAAGAAAGATATGGAAGGTAACATATTCCCAAATTTTAAACACAGATGCTTTTTTTAAAAATAGTGGAGGAAGGAAATTAATTTAAAATCTATGGCTGGAAGCAACCTTTGTTATTTCCTCTGTCATTCCTGAAAACAGGAATGACAGCAGGGCACCAAAATCAAAAAGGAACAAG
>CM034703.1:181087021-181105424 GCA_020142125.1 Phrynosoma platyrhinos
CTAGGAATCTCTAGGTCCTTCAGTGCGACTTTTGGTTAATGTTGACCACAGAGTTGCAATGGAAGACCTAGATATTCCTAGAGGGAACATATTAATAAAATCCGTGAATAATCAAATCCTCAAAAGTCAAAGCTGCAAATGTGGAGGGATGACTGTATTCCACTTTCTAAAGCAAATATTTCTCATCTTACTTGTTGTCATTTTACACTATGCTATGTTCATGCATAATTTACAAAGGCCATGAGCTCCTGGAGAAAACATAAATGTATTTATATCTCTCTTATACACACACTCAAACACACACACAAGGTTCTTCCCAGTACTACTAAATCATGCGATGTCTCTTCCACATATCTGTGGTCACTCCATCTGCCAACTACACAACACACTGGCACTGTTACGTGTATTATACAGGGATATAGCTTAAACTTATTAAAGTAATACAAAGACAAAAGTGGACAGCACATAAAAACTATGCAGGTTGTTGTACTTTTAGAGCACATGCTACACTGAGAAATGTACATCATAATCACATATTTTGTGATTCACAAGCCAAATAAATCTGAAATTTAAACTGCTTCTGTTCAATGCTCATCCCATTCAGAGACGGTGAATCATTTCCCATTTGGCAATCTTTCTGCCTACAAGGATGACTTGAGTGAGTTTTCCTGTATCCTTGTTATAGGTTAACTAATGCAATATATCTGATTATAAACAAAAATTCTTACTTCCAGTTTTCAGACCAGATCTTGTCCTGTTTATCAGGCCAGGTGTACCATCCATTCTGCTAAAGTATGCAAAGGGATCTTGTAGCACATTTGAGACTTACTGAAAGAAAGACGTTAATAGCACAAGCTTTCATAAACTTAAGTCTATGATGCATCTGAGAAAACAGACTTAACTCTAAGAAATCTTGTATTACCAACTTGTTTCATTCTCTCAAGTTAGTTTCAAGAGGTGCTACAAGATCCCTTTGCATACTGATCCAGACTATCAAGGCAATGTAATCCCCAGTTCACAATTTTTCTAATACTCTAGGCCAGGCCTACACAACACACGTCCCACAGGTCACTTGCAACCCACCAAAGGATTTTGGGCAGCCCATGAGCCTATGGAGGATGTCTGTGGCTGTAACCAAGGCACCAACCATTGCCAGGAAGTATCCAACCTGGGGAACAACTGTCAGAGGCACCACCACTGTTATCATAATGGGCACCCCCCCATCAGTTCACAAGGAGTATCTGTTTTCTTCTGACCCTCCCTCTGCCCATTCTACTCTCCTCCTCCTACCTCCTCTGCCCTAATCACCCTCACTCATGGACATGGAACTGGATTATTTTCTGTTACCGCCAACTTATTCTTGTTATAAATACAAGAACTCTTTAAATTATTTGAACTGAGTGTATTGCATATGTAAATCAAAACTGAAGCTCTGTTACTATGTATTAAATTCAGGAACATGAGACCCAAAAATGTTGCTCAATAGCTCTCTAGCACAAGTACAAAATATGCCGCCCTTAATTTATTAATTACCATCAATCTAACATAAGGCAACCTTATGAATAAGAGACCTCCAAGTTATCCTATCATCAGCAGCCCTACTCAGATCTTGGAAACCTAAGGCCATGGCTTCCTTGATTGAGTCTATTCATCTAGAATTTGGTCTTATTCTTTACATACTCCCCTCTATCTTGCCAAGTATTTGTTTCACAACAGCAGTTAAAACAGATAAAATCACTCTTTGAAAACAATTTTTAAAAAGCAGTTTTTATAAAATACAAATAAAAACATGCAGAAAAGTTACTCCTTTAAGGACCAATGACCATACAGAATAAAATGGTCATTCCATATTACTGGCTAACTGCCATAAACCCAAAAGGAACAAAGTCAGCATGAGTTCCCTTGTGAATGAGTACCACAGCTAAGATGTCGCTACAGAAAAGGGCCTGTAAGTACTGTACTTTAACTCTTATTAAAAAATGAACCATCCCCTGGTGAAAGGCAAGAATGTAACCTCTCCTGGAAGCATTGGCTCCCCTCTATTCTCTTATCCATCCAACCTTTAATGTGAGCACAAACAATTATGACTGCTGGAATGTATTATTTTCCTTTGCTTCATCTTTTACACCGTCTATTATATGTCCCTAAGTTTTACCCTCGACTTATCCACGGGTCATATCAAAATCCATAATTCTGGCCCCAAAGCCTTCCCTCAACTTATATATGAGATTGACTTATAATGGAGTATATATGGTAAATGGAAATTATGTATTGTTGGGGGTCTTACAATGTTTTCTTCTGTATGAGTGCTCTAGGAAGATAAAAAGGAAGACCTCTGAGGCAAAATGGAAATTCTGTAGGGGCTTTCAAAGTAATATCTTAGAGCAGAAGCCATAGACATAAAACATCCTGCCTAAAATATTTTTTCAGAAAACATGCATGCAGGTATTCAACTCCATTGTAATACTGGTTCACACAGATCACTTCTTCTATTTTTGTCTTACCATAAAGAGTCAGAACCTAGTGCGAGGATCAGACATCTCTTTCGTCAATCAAGCAGAGCACCTTTGTAAAATCATATCTGTGAAATCATCTCTGCACATTAGAGATGACTTACCAATACCTGCTGAGTTCCTCAATAAAATTATACGCTCACTGCACTTTATGACTACTGACCAAAAGCCATAATGCTTCACACATGCCAATGACATTACATGTGAATAACTGGATAAAAGATTTAATTATCAAAATAATTTAATTAGTTCATCCTTGTGCTGCAGAATTCAAATGTACTTGGATAAGGAAAAATTGTCTGAAAAAATATTTAAAGAGCACATTTGACATAGGAATCACAGGCATGTTCAATACTTATGTTCCTAGTCCATAAGGATCCCATGTCTTTCTCACCTGCTAGATAGAAATGCAACTCATAGATTCATGACCAACACATAGAGGTCAAAATACTATTTAGATGCTTTATAAATCTTAGCAAGAAAACCTCATGAAAGGTTCACCTTAGGGTCACTATAAGTTGGAATGGAGTTAAGGGCACATAACAACAACAGCAATGAGATATCCAATACTTCCTCATACGAGCCGTCATTTCTCATTCACTCTCTATACAACAGCATGCAGGCACAGCTCCACACTCCAACCCTATAAGTAGAACTGTCACTAAATTATCCACAGAATGACCATCTATAGCTGAGAATACCAGCCACACTTTTCTCCCCACTATTGTTACCTCTGTCTGTGTAAATAGACATTTATGCTGTGTTGACTTTGAACAGGATCTTGACCAAAAATACAACACAGGTACTGCATTAGAAAGTGGAAAAATAGTTTTACTTCCACCCAACAAAGTATATTCAAACAACAAATCAACCAAAGTGTGGAGCTTACCCTCTACAAAGTACTGAAGCATATTCAACCAAGAAGCACACTTAAAGTCATTAACAACTTCATTCACATGAAAGAAGATTCAAGATCAGGTTAAAATACTAGCAACAGGGTTTTAGCTATCAGCCCCCAAGATTTTAGTACTAAAAACTATTCATTCCTAATTCCATCATATAAGACCAAACAGAATGAAATAACTGATATAAAATGTGCCATGCATGTCTGTCATAGCCTCATAAATGGGGGTGTTCTGAAAACCCGACTACCCAGAAATACAATTGCTTCCTTAAACCTGAGTCACAGTCACTAGTCCATACAGGTTGAGTCTCCCTTATTTGGAATTCTGAAATCCAAAACACTTCAAACTCCAAACCTTTTTTCATGAGTGGCTGAAATAGTGACACCTTTGCTTTCTGATGGTTCAGTGTATAAAAACTTTGTTTCATGCACAAAATGATTTAAAATATTATGTAAAGAATTACCATCAGGTTATGTACATAAGATGTATATGAAACAAATGAATGTCATGTTTAGCTTTGGGTCCTATCTCCAAGATACCTTATTATATACACACACACACACACACACACACACACACACACACACACGGTATATATATATATATATATATATATATATATATATATATATATATATATATATATATATATATATATATATATGGAAATATTTCAAAATCTGAAAAAAAATCTGAAATCCAAGAAAAGCATTTTGGATAAGGGAGAATCAACCTGTATAGAATTTCTACAAAGAAAATAAAGTTTCCATACCTGGCATGTGCCTGCTCCTCCACATGCCCCAAAGTGTCAGGATCAATGACTTTAAAGAAATATGGATTGAGTGTCCCTTGCATGAAAAGCCGGGGACCAGAAATATTTTGGATTTCAGAGTTTTGTTTTTGTTTTTAATATTTGCATATACATAATGGGGTATCTTGGAGATGGGACTTAAGTCTGAACATGGAATTCATTTACCAGCACATTTCATATGCATCTTACAACTACAGCCTGAAGATAATTTTATACACAGTATTTTTAATATTTTTGTTCATAAAACAAAGTTTGTGTACCTTGACCATCAGAAAGCAAACATGTCATTATCTCAGCCACCCATGTAACAATTTTGGATTTTGGAGTATTTGGGTTTCTGAATTCTGGACAAGAGAGACTTCAAACTGCAGATCTGCATGCATCAGATTTCCAAAGACTCAACTTCCTACACATTCCATGTACGGTAACTAAATCATACAGTGAATCTACAAATCATAATGTTTATTTAATAAGAAAACACTGTTGGCCTCAGTTTCAAAGAAAAATATCAATCACAATATGCACCTTAAGGAAAATTCACAGACCACTACTGCTGCTGAATCATGAAACCAGCAGGATACATTGTGAAGGCACAAGATCCATCCTTACATAGCTATACACAAAAACATGATATTATCCCAGATAAATAATGCCAGAGTCCTGTGATTTCTAAAAGACTTTGTTCTGAATACCTAAAGGCACCAGATCCCATCTGATCTTGAAAGCTAAGCAGGGCCAGCCCTGCTTAGTACTTGCATAGGAGACCACCAATGAATACCAGGTGCTGTATGCTATTTTTCAGAGGAAGGAAATGGCTGGCAAAACCACCTCTAAGTGTTCCTTGCGTAAGAAAGCCTTATGAAATTTATGGGGTCATCATGAGTTGACAGTTGACAGTACATGTATGCACACCAACAGACAGACCTCTGAAACAACTTGAGAAATGGGCCTGAAGCACAGAGAACTGAAAAAAACATTTTCCAAGACAAAGAAAATAGAGGATGCTTACAATATAGATAGGGAATTGGGAGTTAAAACAATGGAGGACTTAGCAGCAAGTCAGAAGAGGAGCTATGTAGTTACCATTCAACATATACAAATTTAAGACCAAATCTGTCTTTGTACTATGGCCAGAAACTGAAGGCATATGACAGCATTTAGGAAAACTGACTTTCTAGATATTATTAGCTGGTTAATAACTATTTTCATCAGACTTGAAAGACTGCTGCACATGGTATATTTAGTATGATGATTCACTCATTTTATAAGGCAGATGTTTTAACAACCATGCAGTAGGGAATGCAGTCACAATGCCATTGGCTGGAACCAACAAGGCATCTAGAGACCTCCTTTACTTCAGACACTTTATGAATCGGGAGAGAGGCATACATTTGCCTGCATTTGAGAGCCACATAATATGTTTGAGAACAATTCTTTAAATGCTATATAAAAATATAAAGCTAAGGAATTAATTCAATTTGCTTCCTCTGTCATCATCATTGTAACCAATGACTGGTTACCTTCAATGCACATTGAATATGAACAGTAAGTGTGTGGTAATTACCATATATATTTAACTAAAATGTTTACGATCAAAACCTGCAGTAAAAATAAAGTCATGACAACATGGGTGGCAGTAAGACCAGTTTATTTTCTTATTCCCATGTATTCAATGACAGCATCATGCTTCTACCCCCATAAATGCCACCAGTCAATTAACTCTTCATGGAATCTATGGAGGCACAGATTCAGAGCTTTCAAGGTCTGTACCACAGGCCCCCTGGGAACCATATACTATACAATCTATGTCCCTTTTCCTGGATAACAGAAGAATTAGTGGTAATGATGGAAAACCATTTCTACTAGCCAGTGAATACTGATAAATCAAGTTGTATTTTTTGTATGGCATAAGAAAGATTTCACCACAATTCCTAATTGATAATATATCCTATTATATCCAAATGGAGATTAAAATAAGTGGTTGCTCAGAAAATGTATGAGTTTCCAAATGAGAGATTTGATAAAATAAATTATTCAAACTTCTAAATTATCCCGAGGATGTAAATCATAACTTAAATCAGTGTGTTAAAATCAATTCAGTTTAGTTCCTGGAAATCTAGAAAAGATGACAAGGAGGAAAAAACAATTCATAAAGAAAGTGAGGCAGAATCACCAAAGCAAGGAAGATTCTTTAGCTGCAGGTTCAACAAGAACTGAAGAGAAATAGGGAACAATACTGGTTTAGTGTCCTAAATATCCTAAAGGCATCAGATCCTGTCTGATCTTGGAAGCTAAGCAGAATCCGTCCTAGTTGATACTTGGATGGGAGATCATCAACGAATACCAGGTGCTCTACACTATATTTTGGAGGAAGGAACTGGCGACACCACCTCTGAGTATTCCTTGTCTTAAAAAACCCTATGAAATTCATAGTTTTCAAAGGGGTTGCCATAAGTCAACAGGCAACTTGAAGGCACATATATACACACAGCCTTAGCATCAAAGGACAGGGAAATGAACAGATCGTGACAAGACGACAGTGGCCATTGGATTACATAGCTCCATTAAAGCTAACCAGATTTGCAACATGGGGGATGAAACACATAGGCCAAATAAAGTGGCTTCAAATCATTTTGAAGGTGGGGTGTTCAGATGGCACATGCCTTCAAAGCAGGTAGAAACCAGATTAAACCACTTTAACTACCCTGACTCAGTGCTAGGGAATCATGGGAACTGTAGTTTATTGTGGCACCAGAGCTCTCTGACAGAGAAGGCTCAATATCTCAGAAAAAAATACAATTCCCATGATTCCCTAGCACTGAGCCAGGACAGTTAAAGTGGTCTCAAGCTGCATTATTTCTGGCAGTCTGTTCAGGCCCATAGTTTCAATTAAAACTCACACCAAAAATTTTAGAACTAGTAGGATATTCTAAAGCAATTAACCATAAAATTGTTGAGTGTGGGACACAAACCAACTCCAACAAAAAGAAGGGCAATGACAGACTAGCCCTTTCAGAAGGAATGTCTTTGTTATTCATCTAAAAGTGTCAAGTGAGCTGGCCATGACAAACTTCTTGAGAAGGAAATTCCACAGCAAAAACACTAAAGTGGAAATAGTCTAAGGGCCTTAGACTGCCAGAAATAGTGCAAACTGAGTCCACTTTAAGGGTTAGGGTTAGTGCTAGGAATTATGGGAATTGTTTTTTTCTGAGACATTGAGCCTTCTCTGTCAGAGAGCTCTGGTGCCACAATAAAATACAGTTCCCATGATTCCCTAACCTTAACCCTTAAAGTGGACTCAATTTGCACTATTTCTAGCAGTCTGCAAAGGCCCTAAGTCTCACTCACAGACTTCTAGGTGCTTGCTGATTCAGGAAAGAGAATTTACTATAGAGCTTTTTCTGAAGACTTCAAGGCATCTGGAGGAAAGCAAAATTCAAACAGGAACCTAGAGCCCAAGCAGTCCAGAGCTTTAAAAGGTCAAAACTACTACTCTGAATTAAGACTGGAAACTAGCAACCAGTGTAACTCCTTGAGGACCCATATTACTTATCTTGTCCATACCCATCAGCATTCTGGCCACCAAGACCAGGACAAGTGACATGGCAACAGGAGGTAGCTGGTTTGAGGTATCATGAAAAGATAACTTTATTTAATTATTGCTATTATAGCTGTGCTTTTGTGGAAGGAGAGCATGGGATTTTCTGCCTCACACCCCAAAATAATATAGCTGGCCTTGATCAATATGCACTTTGATGGTGGAGGTAATGGTGTCATTCGCTACTACAGCCTCTTCCATCTGTAGTTTTCAAATGACAAAGTCCAAGGCTGAGGCCACACTGCAGAAATAAAGCAGTCTGGCACCATTAACCTCCATCACTCAATGCAATAGAATTCTGGGATTTGCAGCTTGATGAGGGCACCACAGCTCTCTGAGAGGGAAAGCTAAATATCTGACAAAACTACAAATCTCAGAATTCCATAGCATTAAGTCATGGAAGTTTAAAGTGGTGTCGAACTGCTTTATTTCTGCAGTGTGGCAGCAGCCTAGGTTACCTGAGCATGTATCATGGTGGCCATGTACTTGTTTTCAAGAAAAAGGCAATAAATGGAGTTGAAAAGACATGTTGGCTACAGATACAATCTGAAAATAAAGAAGCAGAGGCACGCCTAGAAGTACTGCCAACCCTGAGTGCCTCCTCTTTTATGAGGAGCATGAATTCTTCCAGAACACAAATAATGTCTTCGCCGGGTTCAATTGTTCCATCTAGAAATAGGAAAAGATGAAGAAAAGAAACAACAGAAAACAAGTGAGGAGAAGATTTTTCTGTTCCACCCTTCCCCCCCCCTCAATTTCTTTGTCAAGACAGAAGAATAGGTTTAATAATAGTTTGCATCTCTTGTTTGAAGGTAAATACTGCAGCTTCCCTGTTCAGCTATTATGGATTACACCAAACCTTGCACCAAACATGAAATAATTAAGTGGCTAAAGGATGGAAGGAGTAGCAGTAAGTCCAAATACAAGCATACACCTGGCCTTCCAATCCAGGGAATGGAGATCAAGCTAACTCAGTGGCTCTGTTTTGCATGTTTTTTACTTCCACAGTTCAGCTGACATAACATCAATGGTGAAGACAGACTTCCAGGCCAATAAAGCATTCTGCACATTTTCAATGTGGTGTTTTGTACATCAGCAAGAACTATGAAAGCTTTAGGATATCTTTTAAAACACATTCACTGTTGCATAGCAATTTACCACTACAAATTCATGAGATCACAACATTTACTTTGCAGCCAAAACCAGAAAATCTTAACAGCATTCTTGAGCCTACATTTGGATGCTAAACTCTACTAAACAATTAATGAGGGTAAATCTACGCTTTCAGAATATAAACAAGTATGACTTACACCTGATCCCTGCCTTCAAGGGACACAAAAAATTAAACAATGTCCTAAAAGATGACAGGGAAAACTAAATTATTTATTTATGTTAGTTTCAGTATCCTCCTATCACAGAGCATAATTATTGTTCCTTTACTGAAATGCTACAAACTGACAGTTTCATATTGCAAATGTAAAATGGATTATTTTCTGCAAGCAAACAATTGGTATTAGTTATGTTGAACATGAATCCCCTAGGATTTATTTACTTAAACAGGAGGAAAGAGTCTTTATATAAACTACTTGCATAATGCTTGTTCTTATTTAACATGCTAAAATAAGAAAACATGAAAAACCACCCTGTCACTGACACTCTATAATCCTTCTCACATTGTGGAATGATTGCGATAATCAGACTTTCCGGCTGAAGTTCTATTCGTAACAGGAAATTAATGCACAGTCTACTCCTAGACTTGGCATTTAAGATTAAACTGTTAAACACATTTCTGAAAGGAATAGTACAAACATAAAGTCCAGTAACATATAAGCAATTAATAGATTATTGGTCTCACAAAAGAAGACAAACAAATGGGTTCTTGAACAGGTCTTACCAGGGCTCTCCTTGGAAGCAAAGATGATCAAGTTGAGACTATTGTACTTTGACCACATAATGAGAAGGCACAGATCACTAGAAAAAACAATAATGCTAGGAAAGGTAGAAGAAAGAGAGGAAGACCACAAACCAGATGGATAGACTCAATCAGGGGGGTTATGGGGAAAGGGCTTGCAGGATCTGAGCAAGGCAGTGGAAGATAGGGATTCTTGGAGATGTCTCAGCCACAGAGTCCCCATGAGTCGGAACCTACTCGAGGGGCAGTTAATAAGAACAGCAAAACATATAAGCACAGAAAACTGGAGACACCACAAGTCTACTGACCCAACTAAGCAGACCCTGGGCTTCAATTTTAGATGACAGTACTCTGAAAATGGGAAACCAGCATGGCGTAATGGTTTGAACACTGGACTATGATTCTGGAGACCAGCATTCAGATCCCCACTCAGCCATAGAAACCCACTGGGTGACCTTCGGCAAGTCACACACTCTCAGCATCAAAAACCCTTAAGGTCACCATAAGTCAAAAACAACTTTGAAGGCACACAACAACAAACTCTGAAAAAACAGCGAGTGGGCAACAGACTGGAAGACAGAATAATAGCAAAACAAAGCAGCTTCATTTATATACCGCTTCATATCACGCTATGGATGTCTAAGTGGTTTACAGCTCATTGCCCCCCAACAGCTGGGTCCTCATTTTAGCGACCTCGGAAGGATGCAGGCCTGAGTCTAGCTTGAGCCCTGGCTAGTACTGAACTCGCAACCTTGTGGTCTATGTGTGAGTGGCTGCAGTACAGGCATTTAACCACTGCGCCACCAGGGATCCTAACAGGGGCTTAAGTCTAAGATAACACCTTCAAGAGACAATTTTACTACTGTGTATGCTTCCTCACACGTAAATTAAAATTATAGTCAGCCCACCATATCTGCAGATTCTGCACCTGCAGTCAACAATCCACATCTTAAAAATATTTTATTTTTAAAACCAAAAAGGAAATCTTGATTTTAGCCATTTTATATAAGAGGCACCATTTTACTATCTCATTGTATATAATGGAACTTGAGCATCCATGGATTTTGATATCCACAAGAGGGTCCTGGAACCAAACCCTAGCAATTACCAAGGACCCACTGTAATAATTCCTGGCTTTCAATGGTCTGATAAAAATAAGATGGGCAAGTATCATACTTAGGTAAGATCACAATGCAATATGCACACTTCCTCTGGTGTAAGTCTTATTGAATTCAATTGGACTTGGCTCTGACAAGACATATATAGGATTACACTGCCAGTCTTGTAAGAGATACAAGGGCCTGTACAGACTGCCAGAAATAATGCTGCTTGAAGTCACTTTAACTGTCCTGGCTCAGTGTTAGGGAATCATGGGAACTGTATTTTTTTCTAGGACATTGAGCCTTCTCTGTCTCTGATGGCACAATAAACTACAGTTCCCATGATTCCTTAGCACTGAGCCAGGACAGTTAAAGTGGCCTCAAGCTGCATTATTTCTGGCGGTCTGTAAAGGCCCACAAGACTACTTTACTTTCACAAGACTACTTTACTTTGATTTACCATGAAATCAGTGCAAGATAGGATAGAAATTCTTAGAACAATGTTAGAATCAGTTACAATACCATTTTTCATCTTGACCTATGCTGTTCACAATGACTACCAGCCCATCCATTTCACAGCTGATGCTACCTTCTGCTGCTGTTTCTTGCCAATATCCAACAGCCTGCAGCCTCTTCAGCTTGTGCACACTAACTCCCACAGCAAAGCATTAATAGTCCTACTTAACAGCTAAACTCTAGAGTTATCTAGAATATTGCATTCTTCTTCTGCAGAGAAATACATCAGTTTGTACAATTTCTTTGTTATGACAGGAGGGACTTCAATATCACCTCATATCAGACAAAAGCCACTGAAGCATACTAAATATGAATATCTATAACCAAGAGATTCTGGTTATTTCCTTGTTGTTCATAAATGTGAATAAGGCTGGGCAAAGTGCAACTCTCTAGATGTTGATGTCAACTCCCAACTCACAGGATACCTCAGCACTGCACACGCTAGTTAGGCAGATTAGAGTTGCAGTTTAATAACACGCTTTACCCACCCCCACTCCAGAACTAGTACTTAAACATGTGAGCTGGGATTACATTAACTCAAATACACAAACTGTATTAATGGGGAAAGCTTAGATCCTGTCTAGAAGTGAGAAATGCACGCAATGATAACCTAGGTCCATCTTGTCAACAACCACATAATCAAAGAATTACTCACTGCAACAGCAATCTGAGAACTGCAGCTATAGTGATACATTTAATAATTAAGAGAATGCCTTCAGTTTTGTTCAGATCTACTCCACCAGTATTAGCCACAACAGTTATCCAAACCAACCTTTATAAAGCTCTGAGGTCTGTTGCTCAGCACCTAATACAAAAGAAAAACTAATCAAAATCTGCTGGGTCAAGTGTTATTAAAGGGAAATAAGAGAGACTAATAGGGACAAGTTTTCAAAGAACACTAAATACTGGTAGAATTCAGACACAGCCGTATTAGTCTGGAATATAAGTATAGCAAAGGGATCTTGCAACACCTTTGAGACTGTGTGAAAGATGTAATGCAAGCTTTCATAGATTTGGTCTACGGAGTATCTGAGGAAGTAGACTAAAGTCTATGAAAGCTCATGCTATAACTTCTTTCTCACAGTTAATCTTAAAGGCACAGCAAAATCCTTTTGAACACAAAATACTGTAATCCAAAATAGTATTTGAATTAAAATTAGTCACTTATCTCTGTCAGTGTATCTTGTTGTTTTTGTGTGATTCCCTTGTAAAAGAGAAAGAACCTTTGGTTCCCTCCTTTGTTGTGTGCCTTCAAGTCATTTGTGACTTATACTGACCCTAAGGCAAATCTATCATGGAGTTTACTTGGCAAGATTTGTTCAGAGAGAGTTTGCCATTGCCTTCCCCTGAGGCTGAGAGTATGTGACTTGCCCAAAATCAGCCACTGGGTTTCCAATCTACAGCATTAATTCCCCTAAGAACATGACGAGACATCATAGGTCAGGCCAAAGGCCTGTCTAGTCCAGCATCCTGTTTCCACAGTGGCTAATCATGCATAGCCTCCAAACAGGACACAAAGGTTCCTTGTTTTGCTCTTATTTCTAGGATATTCCCTCTGTTAGCAAAGACAATGTGTAACCATCATGGCTAGTCTTCTTTCAAAGCTGCCCAAGTTGATAGCCATTACTATTGGGGGGGGGGGGGGGGGGGGGAGACTATGTGCCAGAAGTAACTTTTATCTGTCTTGCATCTCCAATATTCGGATTCGGTAGGCGAACGACTTGATCATTTTGGCTCTCCTTTTCCAACCATCGTTCTCGCCTTTACCTTTAATCATCATGAATACACAGTACTTGTTGTTGTTGTTTAGTTTAGCATAGTATAGTATTAGTTGTCCTGTATGAAGTAACAGCAGATGGTAAAACTAAAGCTGTATCAAGAAAACACTACTACTACGTATGTAGAGCTCATGGATTCTACTCATGCTGACTGGATCTATAGTAACCAACGTTCCTTTTCAGTTATCTTCAGTTAAAATCCTGCACTCCTGTCTGTCCCTGGCTTTCAGTCCACCATAAGCATCTGAAGAAGTAGACTAAAGTCTATGAAAGCTCATGATACAAAATCTCTATACAAGAAAACACTAGTTATTCTTAAGAAAAGAGGAATTAGTTTGCAGAAGGCATTTTGCTCTATGCTTTAACAACTTTGACTCTCCCACTTTTGGAGCACAATTTTACCAGCCAACCTGTACACAGCAACTGCTCTCAAGTCGTGTGTTCCTATAATTTCTTACAAATGAGAGTCTGAGGAAACTAAGGACTACCGTACTTTCTGCAAAAGAGAATGTGAGACAGCCCCCCCCCCCATTTTCATATCCTCCCTATTGGCATTGTCTTCCCAAGAACAAATATCCTCTCCATTAGCTCTTAAACAAAAGAATACTAAGTAATAAGATTATACTAATACCTCACCACCACCTGTACACTGACTTAACAAAATAAATGGCCAGGAGATAGCCCCTATGTTGTTCAAGCACCACATCTTTTATTTAAGGGAGCACTAACACTTCCCCACTAAGACTTGGAGTCAGCACCGCTGTGTATCCATAAATTCACACTGGAATTTAAAAGGAAACATCAGCAGTATTTACAATCCAATTTTTAAAAGAACCTATGTTGTCACTATGTTCCTGTTTCATGCAGACTATCACACCACCAAAACATCAACCTAAAAGCTCACTTTAAGGCATTTTCACAATCTGAACTGTGTTTACTCAGAAGTAAATCCAACAGAGCTCAATGGGAATTTCTCCCTAAATCTCCAGTCTTACTCTTAGCATCCAATGAGTTACTTTTGAATGTTATTCACTGACCGTTCAGGATAGACAGAAAAACACAACTATGTTTAAAAATTAAAACACATTAATGTAACTTTTCCATTTACAGATGAAGGAAATTCACCATGGGGGAGAGGTTTTCTCAGGCCACTAGTCCCTTTTCAGCGTCCCACTGAACAACAGAAAGTATAAGAGTGTTCCCCTCCACACAGCCCTCTTATATGGATGCCACTGGCAATACTGACTGAACAGTAGTAAAAGTGCAAGAGAACACCTGCTTGAATTACATGGCACAGCTGGAATTCAGCTCTTATCTTCACTTTTTTTTAGTATTGTTTTCAAATATCTGCATATCTAAGTATCTGAAGACATGATAATCTGCTGTTGATTGTTCAGCAAAGTTTTGACAAGTAAAAAGATACACAGTGAACATACAGAGATCTAAGAAAAAGCCAGCCATCCTGTAAAATAAGTAGTATGTCTTTACAGTTACAGAACAGAGATCTAAATAAACTGTTAAACTCTTAGTGCAAAGGTATGCCAAACATTTCTCAAACATTCTTAAGGCCTCACAAAGAATCAACCTTTTCTTTTAAATCAGGCCTAGGCTATATTTTATTTGGCTCCTCAAGATGGACAGAGAAGTTGGGCATTAGCTCCAAAACAGTTCCTGGACTCACTTCAAACACTATCCTGTCATTTATCCAGTCAGTCAAAACAATGTTTCCATCTAAAACTTTTAATGTTTATGTCCTGAAAATAGATAATTGAATCCAGTTTTTTCCAATCCATTTTTCAAAGTCCATACCATCATATTCTGAGATAATGTGAAATAAGTACATTCTACATGCTAATTACAAAATTAGTAGAGCAAGAGAAAACATTAAAGCCAAAACAGAAGACTGCTTGTTTCATAAAAACTGGGGAAAAAATTAAGACTGGACATGTCAAGTTTCTCAAACTACTTGTAATATTTTACCAGCACAATCCTATACATGCCTACTGAGAATAAAATATCACTGAGTCCAGCTGAGACATGTGAATAGGACTGCAACCTAAAATATTTTCATTCCAGATAATTTTAGTATTTAGAAATTCTTGAAGCATATTTCTAACCAAAGTAGGTAATCAAAACCACAGAGTATATGAGATTAAAGTCTGCAAAAATCATTTTCAACCTACTTCTAGCTATGTTTACTCAGAAGCCCTACTGAATTCAATGGTGCTTACTTCCAAATAAATCTGCATAGGACTTCAGTCTTGAAAATAATTATTTTAACATTTAAGATCCCCCCATAGGAACCTTACTTACATAAAGACAACTTTGCAAAAACCAAACTATATAGATAACTAGTTTCTTCCTCAGAGCATCAGGTGGTTTGCCTGCTTATTCGCTATATCTGCATCATCAGCTACCATATGTCTAATACTTTAGTATTCCAAGGACATTACAATAATTCATATATTTTTCCCTGCAAGCCAAACTATTACTGATCTTACTTTTTGCCACAAAGCTCCTTTCTACTTAAGACCATACTGGCTAAGAAGAGCACTTACTTAAATGAACTGCTTATGCATATAAGTGTTCACCATTAAATAAATATATACAAAAGAAAAAATAACTGACTCGTTTTGTTTCTTACCCTGAAACAGTGACAGGAAGGAATGTTTTATGAGTGTGAAGGAGAATCCTATATCCAAACATATAACAGGAAAATAGAAACTGAACTAGAGTGTGTAGACAACTGTCTGAAAACATTTTCCCCCTCAAGGCATCATCAGGTACTAAGGTCCAAAATACACTGCACAAATAATCCCGTTTGAGACCATTTTAACTGCCCTGCCTCAGTGCTAGGGAATCCTGGGAATTGTAGTTTATTTGAGGCATCAGCGCTCTCTGACAGAGAAGACTAAATGTCTGACAAAATGGGTTCCCAGAATTCCCTATCATTGAGCCAGGGCAGTTAAAGCAGTCTCAAACTGGATTATTTCTGCAGTGTGTTTTGGACCTAAGTTTAAAAGCAAGTTTGCTCAATAAGCATCAGAAACATAACCACAACTATTCCACATTTCAGTCTAACACACATGTCTCAAGAACCTATTTTTAAGGGGTTGACCACACAAGGATTACAAACACCTTGTAAAACAATGCTAGTCCAACATGTACAATTCCAAATCAGTGTATAGATCATTGTTATTTTGATTGATATTACTAGACGTTAATGTCGGGCTGCAGTTCAACGTGAAGTTTCTTGGCACTAACCTCCATTTAACAAAGTGGCATTAACTTTTGAGTAAACATGTCCTTCCATTTCTTTCATTAGAAACGTTCCTTTCTAACAGAAAGAGAATATTTTCCTATTATGTATCAGAATTTACTAAAAAAATGAACACTTACCTATTGTTAAAGAACAACACACAAATATTTAAAATCAAAGTGAAAAGACAAACTGAAATTACACTTACAGAATATTCAGCTGACCGACTTTTCAGAACTGACTGTTTTTGTTTTGCTTTTTGGAAGAAGTTAAATTAACATTTTAATTATGCCATGTCCTAATGTCTTCTTTAATGCTTTTATACACCTTTTATTGACTAAGGGGGGTTGCAGACTGCCAGAAATAGTGCAAATTGAGTCCACTTTTAGGGTTAGGGTTAGCGCTAGAGAATCATGGGAATTGTGTTTTGTTTTGGGTTTTTTTGGGTTTTTTTGGAGACATTGAGCCTTCTCTGTCAGAGAGCTCTGGTGCCACAATAAAATACAGTTCCCATGATTCCCTAACCCTAACCCTTACCCTAACCCTAACCCTAAAAGTGGACTCAATTTGCACTATTTCTGGCAGTCTGCAACCCCCCCTTACTCCCCTTCTTCAACTCTACATATATTTACAATCCCACATACAATCCTATGTGCACCTGATTTGGGCTATGTCTCAATGAAAATGTACATAAAAACTGGGTTGTAAAGACCAATGCTTTGGTTGTTTTTAAAGCAGAAATAAACTAGTGGTAGTGCTGTCCGAGATCCAGCTAGCTCCTTATTTTCAGAAACTATATATCCTTACTTTCCATTTCCAGTACTCCTCTTTTAAAGACACACACACACTCATACCAAAAGTTACTTTTTAAAACATATCCACAAGATTAATATTTTTACAGCAAGATAACCTGACACAACCTTTAAGCAGCGGAGCAGATCAAAACAAAGGGTACAAAAAAGAGGCTGACAACTGATTCAAGTTTATGCTCAAAAGAAAAGAGGATGATAAATTTATCCTCTGCTTTGTGCTGACCTTTCTGTGACTTAACCTTGTGAGTGCCCAAAGAAACTGAAACAGTGTTTAGCCCATTATTGAGTAAATTCCCAGGTAAATCTGATTCCTTTTATTTACGCTTTCTATTAGACAACAAAGACCATACAGTATCTCACATGATGGCCAAATTTTGTTATATTGTTTGCAAATTGCGACCTCAATTGATAAATGGACATCTTACTACTGTTTAGATAGATTTGGTTGACAACGTGTATATATAGCTTATTTTTAGTCTGTATATTAATCTGTATATTAATCAGTTAGTGTTACATTTTTTTTAAATAATTATAATTACTATTATTATTATTATTGTTTTAAAAATTATCATTATTACATTTCACATTATACTTTACATATTTTATATATTCTTATATTTTATACTGGTCAAAGACCGAATAAACTGAATTGAATTGAAAAAGTGAAACAGTGTGGGTTTACATGTTAATTTTTAATAGATCAAACCCCCTCTCCAGCATTTACCCAAAATTAGGGGGACGAATACAATTAAAGGATTGTTTAAAAGTTGGAAAGAGAACCAACTGTGTAGTGTAACTTCAGATTTACTTTCAAAGGAAGGGCTGAACCTTTGCAGCAGCAACAACACTTCACCTAGAACTTCACAAAACACACAAACACAAACGCAAACACAAACACACACTCTTTGCTGCCCCAGACTGAGAAAAGGGAGAAGGAAATGGGAGGGTTTGTCAAGAGTTTCCTGGACTGGCTTTCTCCAAAAGAGTCCTGCAGAGGTTCAACCTCAAAGGCACGGAAAGGGCTCAAGGGTTGCCAGGCCCTAGAGACCCGGGTCTTCCGTTGACTCAGACACGGGTTCTGAGGTAACGTGTGAATGGGTCGGCGGGCCCGCTTCTCTCTCTCGGCCTCGAAATGAAACACACAGCAACACAAAGCGAGGGGCTGCTGCTTCTGGTTCTTCCTCCTTCCCCTTCCCCTG
>CM034703.1:181131477-181143775 GCA_020142125.1 Phrynosoma platyrhinos
CAGCAACCCGGCCCAGGGCTGAAAAAGGTTGCCTACCCCTGCTGTAGACCATGATAGTGCCACAACTCTTTATTTCCGACTCTTCAAAAGGCAAAATCCATATATAGCCTGACCTGAAAGAAACTGGCTAAATTTTATTGCTTTGAAAATCTTGTAGGAACTGTGTTCTTTGGAAGCAGACAATCTGCAATTGGACACTAAGAATGTGTCTTCCTTGGCAACATAGTGATTATTTTCTAGACTGGAAGGAATTGATTAGCATTCTTGTAAAACTCTTCCACTAGAGAGAAGTATTAATCAATTGGCTCTTGTAACACAGGAAGCAACGCTTTTTCTCTCTTAGGCTTGCATTTCTCTGGCACATGGCACATTTTGTTGTCCACTATTCCTTATTCCATGGCTCAAAAGTGGCATTTTGAATTGTGGAGATTGTGCCAGTTGTTGTCAGCATAGGGTGAAGGTGTTAGTTTGGCTAGATTGTTCAAATTAAGTGTTAAGTATTTATTGACTTTGACTGATTCCCCTTAGGCAGCCTTGGAGATTTGATTAACACCACCTAATAAGATATTTAACTTTCATGGAAAGAATAAGCTGAACTTGTTTAAGTTAATAGATGCCCTTATGGAACAGATGTTTCACCAACAGTTTTAGCTGAACATTTACATATCTCGTGCTAGTGCATGAAATTTGTGTGCAGAAGCAGGGCGGAGGAGCTAACAGGGGTAGACAACCTTTTTGAACCGGGGGCCGGGTTGCTGTCCCTCAGACAATTGGGGGGGCAGAAGCACCATTAATTAATTAATTAAAAATTAATTTAAAAAATTTAAAAAATATGCATGCACTCTCTCTCAGCCCCAGAAAAGTCATGGCAAACTCCTGTGGAGATTTTGCCAAGAAAACCCCAAGAACAAGTAACAACAACAATAATCAATATTATCATGCGGGGGGCGGTGGTGGCCGCAGGACTGGCCTGGGACCAGTCCAAAGGCCTCGGGGGGGGGGCGCATCTGGCCCCTGGGCCTTAGGTTGCCTACCCCTGGGCTAACATATGGGAGAAACCTTTGGCTATTACGTGCAACTCTCCACTTGAGATTGTTATAGTCAACTATTGGCACCATTAGCAGACTGAGGTTCCCAGATCTTTTGCATCATTATCTTTATGTGTAAGTCACCTCCTTAGCATATAACTTGAATGAGATGGAATTAATCTTCCACCAAATTTGGACTGAATATTCTTTTAGTAAGACTGTCTGAATTTGGCATTGCATTGTAGAGCAATGGCTGTGTTCACATTTACATAAAAAATAAATAGAAGCTTACCAACTCTGTGTCAAGAGGAAGCCTGGTGTGAAGGTTTAATATTCTAAAAAACTGATTTAGTCCAATATTTACATTAATTCTCCCCTCCAGAAATGTTACTTTTTCCCCCCTCTCAGTAGCAGTATGGTAGCTAAACGCCTGAACAGGAATTCTCTCAGTTCAAGTTGCAGCTTAGTCATGAGTTTACTGGCTTGCTTTAAGTGTGCCACTTTTACATTTTATGTTAACTGGACACTAATTCCAGTCTTGTTGAGCCACCTTATAAGTTCACCTTATCCACCTTTTACATAGAGGAGCTTATGCTGAAACTAATAATTTAACAATAAATAGGGTTGATTATTAGCACCCTCTGGTGGGACAAACACATAATACATGGTTATAGAGAGATCCTAGGAGCCCCACGAAATCTATATTACAGCTTCCTAAGAGATGGTTGCTGCAGCAATCTCAGAAATCAAATCTTTTGACACATGCCTATATTCTTAGCAAATTGACCACCATGCTCACATGGATGTCAGAGCTCATGTGCTGGCAACTAGGCTGCCAAAATCAAAAGGAGAAAAGGATTCCTCTATTTTTAAAGCCCTATAGCAGTGTCAGGGTGGTGTAGTTTGAGCATTGGACTAGGACACTGGAAGACCAAGGTTCAAATCCCAGCTCTGCAATAGAAACCTACTGGGTGACCATGGACAAGACACTTGCCAAGAAAACTCTGTGATAGCATCGCCTTAGGGTTGCCATAGGTCGGAAACGACTTGAAATCATACACAAGCAGAGGGTACCAATACCAGTTCAGAGCTCATACAGCTACATGGGAACCCTGATATCTACTGCTTTGCATGAGGTCAAAGCCTGGAGTCCATGGACAAGAAACCTAATACCTCACCCACATCCTAAGACCTCTACAGTATTAGTATTCATTTAATGTAAATAAAATTAAACTTGCATTCCTCATTTTCTTTTAGTCCCAGTAAGGACTTTAAATGTACATTTAACAGTTCCAAATCGGTGCAAAATCAGCCAAGGTTTTCGGAGCAGTAATAGGGAAAACTTTATCTACAGAACCTCTGGCTGTCATGTAGCTATTTATTGATCACATGAGCCAATCTTATTTTGGTTCGCATTCTTTCATCCATTCTATCTAAAACAAACAAAATCCAATGGGCTTAATATATAAATCAAATATAAAAGATATACACACAATATATATATATATATAGTTAAAACAGATATATCTTCTACTGGAGAGCCAGTGTGGCATAGTAGTTTGAGTGTCAGACTACGACTCTTAAGACCAAGGTTCGATTCTCAGCTCACCCATGAAACCCACTGGGTCACCTTGGGCAAGACACATGCTCTCAGCCTCAGGGAAAGGCAAAGGTAAACTTCCTCTGAACATCTTCCCAAGAAAACCCCATGAAGGGGTCACCTTGGGGTTGTCGTAAGTCAGAAATGACTTGAAGGCACATTTTTTTCTGCTGAATTAAACATCAATATTAATGTGCAACTTTAATCAACTGAATCATTGTTGATTTACCAAGTCCATTCTGGCAACCCCATTGCCCTTGGATTTTGGGCCATAGAAACTCTTGACTCTAAATGAATTAAGAAAAATCTCAATTCTCTTTTACTAAAACATGTGGACATTAAACCATCATTTCAGCAATGTCCAAAGTGCACCTTAAAGAACTTGGCTGTGTAATATCCCTTTATCTATCATTAGGATTTGTATTTTGATATGATGTTTCAGTATAGCATGATCTCTGTATCCATGCGAAGTATGTTCCCAGACTTAGGGCCTGTACAGACTGTTAGAAATAATCCATCTTGAGGCCACTTTAACTGTCCTGACTCAATGCTAGGGAATCATGGGAGCTTTCTGACAGAGAAGGCTCAATGTCTCAGAAAAAAATGACAATTCCCATGATTCCCTAACATTTAGCCAGGACAGTTAAAGTGGTCTCAAGCTGGATTATTTCTGGCAGCCTGTACAGACCATTAGTGTGGATAATAGCAAGCCCTATTGAAAAGAATTGACTTCCAGAGGAACTTGACTACAGAGTCATGCTGAAGGACCCAGAGATTCCTAGAGAACACATTTTTCGGAGGCAGTAAATGAAACCGCAGGTACTGGTTCCATGGATACAAGGATTGTACTGTATGACAAAATATTGAGAATACTGTAGCAACTAGTAATTATGGTTGTAAGTTCACTTGTGAACTATTGTTGACTTGAACGTATGTCTATCTTTAAGAGACTTAACAGAAACTGATCCCATCTTTCTAGATCAACAAAAAGTCGTTAAGATTCTGAGGTATCTTAGGGCCTTTACAGACTGCCACAAATACACCACTGACTCAGTGCTGAGGAATCATGGGCACTGTAGTTTATCATGGCACCAGAGCTCTCTAACAGAGAAGGCTCAATGTCTCAGAAAAAACTAGTTCCCATGATTCCCTAGCATTGAGCCAGGACAGTTAAAGTGGACTCAAGCTGCATTATCTCTGGTAGTCTGTAAAGGCCCTAAGTGTATTAATTTATCTGAAATCTATCTTGGTCTAAATTGCTAATCTCAAAGAGAGACTATTTGAATCAATGGTTACATAAATCACACTGATTCAAATGGGCCTCCTTTAATGAAGACCATCAATGGCATTTAGGTCATTGTTGGTTCACCACTAAATAAAATACTACCGATGCCATTCGTATGTGGAAGCCAAGAACTAGGCTCAGATTCGGTCTTATGATTTCAACCACCACTCCAGAACCACACATGGACTGCTGAGAGTTAAACATATCTTTTTCTAGGTCTCTCTGCAATGTTTGGTTTGAATTGGTGATTAATAGCAACAGAGATGTTTTATCACAGGAAACTTAAGCAGCATTAAATACTTGCAGTTTTGTTTTTAAAGAAAGGGAGGGCTCCCCTTGGAAAAAGACAGCAGTGAAAACATAGAAGGTTGCCAAAGCCTTGGAGTCTGTACCAGATTTCTTTTTTCTTAATGAAAAGGAAAGAGTAATAATGCATTCCAATGTACTAGCTCTGTATTCTCTAGGGTGCACAGCTATTCAGAATATTTCCTGGACAGCTGATGTCTGTTAGAAACATATCAGCATTCTGCAATACTGTCCTACATCAAGTTGCTGCAGGAGGGGAGAAAAAGTAAGGTTATAGGTTTAAATAGATCTGTGTAGTAAGCCTTAACTATGCATCTGTAAAATAAAATAAAAAAGCTAAGCATTGCTCCCTTGTGTAATTTTAAGTCTACAATCATAATACCTAAAACACATTTAGATGAAATCTCGGGCTTCTGCATGCAGCTCAACATATGCACCAGCTACTCTTCACAAGCATCTTCATTGCTATTTACCTCCCACCCACCCCCTAAAAACTGTCAGAGGATTGCTCTTGGTGTTCCTACAGCTGAACTGCCATTCTGACTGGTATTCCAAGGAACAGATTTGCAGCTGTACTCAAAAAGCCATTCACGAAAGGTGTAAAAAAGTGTCCCTGGTGCTTTATGGTTGGGGCAGCCATAGCCAGTTTCAGCTATTGCGCTTTTGTAGAGAACGGGATTTTGAAATGACAAGAGTAGGCCAAGTTGGCTAATTCACATGGGAATGTCATGATGGGTGCTTATATGCAGGGGAGGGGGACAATGGTTTTCTGTCTTTAGTTCCCCATCAGTCTCCCCCCTCACCCCAGTTCTCCACAAGAGAATGCAGCTTTCAACTATGAGTAGCTTAACTATAACTGGTTGATGGCAGGTGCTAAGCACTAGCCAGATTAGCCATAACTATTGGGCCTAAATCTGTAACAATTTTAAATCATTTATCAAACATGACTTTATTTTAGGCTTTAGAACTGTGTGCTCACATACCAAGAACATAAATTCTGAAACTCTCCCAGATTTATTATTTGGAATTCAGGGAGTTCTGTCCACAGCAAGGATAAAGCCAACTGACTAAACCACAGATTAAAGACCCATAAAGTCTGAGACCACACAACCTCATTCACCACACTTGTGATCCTTTTCTCCTGCTTTACTACAAAAATCACTGCCATGACCAGAGGAAGACCTACCCACAGCCTAACCCAACACACTGCGTCTTTTGGACATGGTGGTGGTGGTGGTAAAAAACACTAAAACCCAGCAGTTATTATCCATGTTGATCTGAGAGATGTAGCATCCACTTATTTTGATCAGTAGAAATCATGTGGCCCTGAAGTCCCTATGCATACCCCCAATCCTCACGATCTGGAAAAAGTTTAAGTTAAAACATTGGTGTAAGGCAGGGATCGGCAAACTACGGCCCGCGGGCAGAACCCGGCCCGCCGAGGCCTTCCTACCAGCCCCTGGCCGGTCCTGCCGCCGCCACCTTTCTCGGGCACATTCAACTCCAGGGCGCCATTTTGTGTTCCAAAATGGTGCCCGGTCTGACGCGACCTTTCCCGTCCTGCACCTTGGAGTCACATGCGCTTGCGCGCTGGGGCCCAGTGCGGTCGCCAGAGCCGTCCTGGGGGACCTCTGGGCTGCGTCAGGCCTCTCCGAGACCCGGTACGGTTGCTTGAGCCCTCCTGGGGGACCTCTGCGGCCACGCCAGGCCTCCCTGGGGCCCAGTGCATTTTTTTTTAAGCCTCTGGTCCTCCGATGTTCCGAGGAACCCCAAATCGGCCCCCGGCTCAAAAAGTTTGCCAACCCCTGGCGTAAGGTATGTAGTTTTGCCCCCAAAGTTGTTTTATAGATTGCCCCATTCCAAAAAAGAATAACCACTTTAAAAACTGACTGAAACTTTCCTTCTGGGACTCTCTGCATCTGAGGAAATAGGCTCAAGTCTATGAAAGAAAGTTTATGCTGCCAGCTTTTTTCTTCCAGTTAGTCTCAAGGGTGCTACAAGATCCCTTTGCATTCTGATTTGCCAGACCAACACAGCTATGTCTTTGAATCCCTTCTGGTTGTGGAAAATTGCTGTGTAGCCAGCAAGGCCTCTAACCTTTGCTCCTATACATCTTATTCACAGAGGGAAAAATAAGGCATTTACAGTGCCTGCAGCTTATTTCCCATCCTCCCTTATGTCAAGGCACTCTTTAATTCTATTGGTATATTGGTAAAGAGCTTCCAAGAAACTATCAGTGAGTAGCAAGCAGAATTTCTTCAAACTATATCATACTGCAAGATGTAACTATAGCAATATATTATAATTTGGACAACACAGTATTTTCCAATTAGCAAGAACAGTAACATGTGCCATTTTGCACCTTCAAGGTAAAGGCACTGCAGCATCAGGTATAGTCAATGTTTTATTACATTTGAACAATTCATTTTAAAATCAGTTTCATCTTGAAAGCAGAGTGACCTCTTACTCTGGCAGGAACTCCTTTGAGAATTTTTAAAAAAAAACAAAGACTGCATATTGCTTCAGTTCTTCCAGGCAGTGTGAATGTTCAACCAGGCAGTTGTGAGAAGATTCAAGGCCCACATGCTGTTTCCATCTCTCAAACAGAATACGGGCGGACTAAACCTAGGTAAATCCAAACACTGAAGGACAGACAGTTCAAAGATGCAGAAGTGGAAGTTTATAGGAAAACCAAAAAAAAGGACACACAGGTGAAGGAAGACGGCTAATTCACATGGGGCAAACACCCTTGCTGTGAACTTTTCAAGTAGTTTCAGTTGCAACAAAGTGCTACTTCACATTTCACATAGAAAAAAGCAGTATAAAAAGTAGAGCAGACAGATAAAACAGACTGGTAGTTGAATGCTTTGTCATACAAATAATCTAGAAGTTAAAGGCATCAGTATTGTCTTGAATCTGGAAATCATATGCATTAGTAGTTGACTCTGGGAGAATATTCGCATCTTCTTCCTCCTGTAAAGATAGTAAGGCTTGTAAAATATTTTTTTAAATGATTTGTTAAAAATTGTGCACTTAGGAAAGCTAAGGTCAAATAGTCAGCTATAATCATATTAACATGTGTTCTAAACATTATTAACTACACTTGACTTTAAAGAATGTGAAATTGGGGGAGTTTACCCATCTGTCATAACCATCTTTCATCTTTGCTGTCTAATAATGTTTTTTTACAGTGCTACATTTAAGAGTCAGTCAGATAACTGAGCAATGCCTAGCTGTGGGGGAGGGAGATACCTATGTTAAACCCAGACACAGATAACACATTCTCTTTATAGGCCTTAAATGCAGCTGTTACTCAGTACTGTAATTGCTATCTTGCTAAGTGAGCTTACTCACCTCTCCAGAAAAATATTTCTCAATAAGATTTGCAGCAGCCTTGTACACTTGCTCATTTTCATGGGATTGCAGAGCCTCTATTTTGTCTAAGGCACCACACTCTTCAACCAAAATGCAGAGCTTTTCAGTCTCTCCTATCTTCTCAGCCGCCTATGGAGATAGAGTATAGATAAAATTACTAAAATGTTGGTTAAAGTAGCCCCAGTTAAACACTACAAATGTGTAGCAAGAGAGCCTGCTATATACCCATCCTATGTTCAACCCTTAGCCCACAAATACACTACACACTTACCCAGGGAACCTTATTGAACTTGATGTAAGACCTATTTTTGAACAGACAAGTATAAAATTGCACTGATAGCCACAACTTCTTTGCTACTTCCATGACAGAAAAGGCCAGCATTAACAATCTATGAACTATACAAAAGATCAAAATGTGTATTACAGACCTCTTTAACATTTATAACTTATATTAGAACAAGCTAACACTATATAGGTCCAAAGGATGAGTGATAATTTTTTATGGAAAAGGTTCCACATATGCATGTGTGCCTGATAAGCAACTATTCTTGCAAGAACATCTTACAGTGTATTAAAAGTGCTTGTCTGAGACCTCAACTGTCAGACTTGCCAATCTACTTCTGTACTGGATTCTTTGCTGTAGCAACTGTTAAAAGTTGATTACTCAACATTTTGGAAAACCATTAGCTTGAAACAGTTCATTTAATAGGCAGATTTCATTCAGATGAAGTAAGCTGAACCTCACAGCTTCTGCTGTCCAAACTTCTTGTTAAAGTGAAAACATGCAGTAAAGGCACATTTGGAACTGGCACCACAGTTGCTCGTTCTTTTGCCAACTTACCACAAAGATGTTACTAATAGCATCCAGAATTACTAGGACAGTTTTGCCATCTTTAACTGTCAGAAGGTTCAACAATGGTTCCATTATCCCAGCCTGAACAAGGTATATGATCTGGCCAATTGTTCCACCACTTGTGTAGTTGGTCACAGCCCATACAGCTTCCTTTTGGGATTTGAAATCCCCCTGATTTAAAACATATAAAGGATTATGGAGTAAAGACAGTCTGAAAGAAGTCCAAGGAAAGGTTTGGATACATAAGTCTAATGCAGAAACATGTGAAAGTTTAAAATTATTTTACAGCATTATGACAATTTCTGTTCAGCCCTTCAAGGGGTTTTCTAATAAACAAAATCAAGCAAATATTTAACAAATTTGTTTTATGCATGAAGAACTACAGTACCTTAGTTCTTAGCAATGACATTTCCTGTACACTATTTCTATGCCTAAAGAGAGACTTAAATCCTCTAAGACAGTGGGAGAATGGCAAAAAAACTGCCTCATCCTTTTTATACTAGCAAGAATGTTTGAGAGGAATCCCATGGCAGGATGAAACACAGGATCCAGTACTTTACAATTCATGTTCTTGGAGAAGAAAACATTTATGATAAGTTGAAGATGATCCTTTCAGTTTTTGGAGAAAGTGTAAAAATGTAACCTCTCTGCTGCTGCTTAATTTTCATTTGCTGAAGAATACAGGAATATACACAATTTTTCTAGACATAACATGAAACATTGTACATAATACAGACAATCAATTAATCAATCTAAATACCCTTGCACATAGAGATGATCATTAAACTAAATCTTCAGACTGCCTGTGTTATCTCATCTCTAGGGAAAACATATGAGCTACAGAAACAAGAACAGCATCTTGTTTCTTTTGTTCTTACAGACCAACAGGTTTATAATGTAACATTCATCTGAGAGCTGAAAGGTTTTCTTTTACCTTTTCCAAAATTCTAACAAGATATGGGATGAGTCCATGTTCCACAACCTTCTGAATCTGGTCCGGACGGCCAGCAGTGATGTTAGACATAGTCCATGCTGCTTCTTTTTGGATGTTGTTTTTAGGATGTGTAAGCAAGTTGGGGAAGACAGCAAGTGCTCCAGAATCTATTACAATCTGAGTTTGTTCGTCAGTCCCTGTTACAATATTTCCTATGGCTCTTAATGAAGGAGTCTGGAAAAAAAAGTTTAGGCTATTTAATGAGTGCAATCTGTTAAAAAGCTACCACCAGAAGGTATTCATTTTGCTCAGTACAATGCACAACAATGTGCCTTTATAGCATCTTTGTAGGGAATATATATGAAACTATCCAAGTCAAGTACTACACACTTTACTGCTGTACCATTAAAAGGTTATGATAGAAAAGGTATTACAGGAAGATCACTCTAGATTTATCATCTCCATGGCACTCTAAAGCAGGGGTAGGCAACCTTTCCCCTTTAAGGGCCGAGGGACTTCAGCTCCCAGAAGCCTCAGCCATGTTGGCCAATAGTCCCATGTTGGCCAATAGCTCCTGGGATTCTGGGAGCTGAAGTCCCTCGGCCCTTAAAGGGGAAAGGTTGCCTACCCCTGCAAGATAAAATCATACATCCAACTGACCAGGTTTCCTTCCTCATTACCACCACTCTGCTGACAGACATTAGAGCAAAACTGTGTGCTTACAATGTAAGCAGATCCCTTTCCAGTGTATGCAGTGGGAAACTGTATTCATATGGCTTCAGTTCAGGCTATTTGAAGAAGTCCTCTGTACAAGCCATTAGGATTTTCAAATCATCTTCTGGCCCTCCTCTCTGTACCACAACCTTTTCAGGCAAATTTGGTGGCAACAAGGGAGAAGGCCTTCTCAGTGGCTGCTCCCAGACTTTGAAACTCCCTCCCCATAGAGGCCAGGCTGGCCTTGTCTTTGCTCTCCTTCCAACAGTGCTTCCAGACCTGCTGAGGTTGGCGTTTTAAGCTGTGTGGTGCTGGTTTTGAAGTTTTTAAAGTATCAGTATATATTTTATTTTTATTGTTGTTAATGCATTTTAATATTTTAATTGTTTTAATATATGATTGTTTAATTATGTACTTCATACTTTCATTTAACTTTTGTAGTGTTTTTAATCTGATTTGCTTTAAAATGTTGTTAGCCGCCTTGAGTCCTATTGGGGAAAAGGTGGGATATAAATGAATAAAATAATAATTATTGACTTTGAGATCATTAACTACTCTATTAAGGGATACACTGTACTATCATTAGTTTGCAGCAGATCAAAGTCAAGATCTCTACCTGATACTCTGGAAAGCAGCTGCCAAGTAAGGACAAAAAACACTGGACAGACTGACAAATGGGAAACTTATAAACAAAGTCTCATTACATTTCTATGGATAAGAATACTGCAGCTAAATTTAATGCCCAAAGCTACCCTTCTCACAAACCTGTTTTAAGGAAGATTGTTATCTATAATTATATATCCCAAATGAAGGAACAACAGCACTGAATAGCCTTGACTAATGTCTGTTTGCAGATATCTTACCACTATTGGAATTTCTCCACATGCCAGGAGCTTCACTAGTTGTGGCACCAATCCAGTTTTTACCACTACTTCAATTCTGTCATTTGAACCATCAGTCAAGTAAGAAATAGCCCAGCATGTGTCTGCCAAAACTTCATGGTCATGGTGGTGCAATAACCGAACAAGAGTAGGTAGGATCTGCTGAATAGCTTCTATAGGTGGTGCAGGGTTCTTGTTTCGACAGAGGTTTGAAAGAGTCCAGGTTACATTGCGCAAGTAGCCAAGCTGAGAACAAATCATAAAACTGATTAGTAACACTGCTATTGCTAAAACATAAGCCATTTCTAGCATCAAAATTGTTGCAACAATGGTCACTAACTTACAGCTATAGATGAGAGATCAGGAACAGCAAGTAGTGCCAAAAGTGGGTCAAGTGCGCCATATTTAATGACTAAGTCTCTGTAGGCAGAACCGTCACCTGGAATTAAAGCAAGAGAATCAGATGAAAACAATAAAATGTTCATTAAGCCATTTTTTTTCTAAATAGGACCACCACCACAGGACATCTTAAAGAAAATGTATTACAAGCACAGTATATCAAATAAGAACCACTGCTGAAGGACAGGCACACATGAAGTTGACTTATGACCAGCACTGGATCCATTTCCAATGCAGGTAAACTGAATGATATACCAGATTCCTACTGGCACCCATCAGCCAAGCCACATAATTCTTACAGAAGTTAATGAGATATGGCCACAAGGATGTTTTTAACAATAATAGACTGTTACAGCATTATGTAATTAAACAAAATCCTATTTTAATACATTTATTTATTTTATTATAAAATTCCAACAGTTTGGAAGTGATCAATATACATTTCCATCCACAAAAAGGGAGACACAAGAGACTGCAGCAACTATAGAACCATAGCACTGATCTCCCACGCAAACAAAATCATACTCAAAATTCTACAACATAGACTCCAACCATACATAGAGAGAGAAATCCCAGAGGTCCAAGTGGGGTTCAGGGAAGGAAGACACAATAGGGACCACATTGCAAGCATACAATGGCTGCTGGAATGCACCAAAGAATTCCAAAAGAAAATCAGCATGTGCTTTATAAACTATAGCAAAGCCTTTGACTGCATAGATAATGAAAGGCTACAGAATGCCCTTAAGGACATGGAAGTGTTGATAGTCCTAATGAGGAATCTGTATTCAGGACAAGAGGCTACTGATAGAACAGAACATGGAGAAACAGAATGGTTCCCAGTTGGTAGACAAGACTGTATCCTTTTACCCTATGAGTAAAACTTGTATGCAGAACATACTATAAGAAAGGCAGGCTTGGACACA
>CM034703.1:181168063-181191784 GCA_020142125.1 Phrynosoma platyrhinos
AGGAAATGGGAATAATTGCCATGAGAAACATCCAGCTTGGTGTTGCTTCAATGAATCCTTTGCCTCAGCTTTCCTCTAAAGCCATCTGGTGCAACATGTGTGGCTCTCTCCCTCCCACCCGTTTTCTCCTCACAACAACCCTGTGAGGTAAATTGCGTTCACACTCATTTTTTTTTTTCCTGAGGAGATGCTGATTGGCATGCTGATGCATTTTGGGTTTGTGGTTCCCATATTATTTTGGGTTCACAAATCTCTTTGGGTCATTGTAACCCCTGTGTTATTTACACATGCCATTGCTTTGGGATAAGATGGAGCTGCCTCCCTTCCTACAGATCCCTACAGAGGAGCGATTTGAATTGATTCGGAAGCTTATTCACATTGCCGACAATGCGGATCTTTCAGGAAAAAATTGGGGGAAAACCCAGTGTTGAATATCTCAGGTTAAGTGGGGTTTTTGCAAGCCACCCAAAAGTTGCATCGAGTGCATTTGGGACATGTGTGGACAACAAGGATTCAACCCAGATTCATCCTGGATTATTTTTGTAGTGTGAAGGGGGCCTGAGATAGAATTTAATCTGGTGTCACCTTGAGATGAGCCCACTTACCCTTGAATTTTCCTTATAAAATGCAGCCGGTCCTGACCCCAGTGTTTGTATATGAGTAGGGGCTTCCTTTGGAGTAAATTAAATGCCTAAGAATGCAAGGATAGGAGTTTTTTTCCCCTCCAGCAGTATTTAAACAAGGGAAGTACGGCATGTGATTAACATTTTATTACATGAGAACCTGTCTCTTTGAATTCCATAATGAGAGTGATGGTCTCTGAGAAAAACCAAACCCAAAGGGTCTATTCAATCAAGGTGGGGGGTAGAAATACAGGCCCTGCCTGTGCTGTGCTCTCCTCTCAGCGTCTTCAAATGGATTTTTCCTCCCTTCATGGAAATGTTCTGCCTTCGCAGGCGGTATCGGACAATCTTTACTCTCACCAGCTGTTGTCATGGGAAAGAGACAAGTAAAAGATGAAGTCAACAAGTGAGAGGCTTGAGAACTGGAGCTAAACCAGCAATCAGAATCAACAATGGGAAGCAGAGATCAACTGTGGAGGGAGCTCTGTTTGTGTGTGGGGATGTGTTTGTATACACTCTATATATGTTTAAATACTCTGCATATTTACACTCTAAATCCAAGGTGGGAAAGAAGGGTTGGAATAAAACAATCACTGACTCACCAGTGGTCTTGCCTCAGAAAAGCTCAGTCCACATGTAGTGAAGGTGTAAAATCAGGTCACCTGCTTTGGTTTTGCGGAGCTAGTGGGAATAACAAAATGCAACCAGTCATTTGCAATACACACACACGTAGCAAGACACTACGAAAACTCCTTTGTCAAATTCGTATTGCTTTTATTGCAAACAAAAGGGCTGCTATTATAATTAGTAGTAAGGAATGTATCTGGAAGGGAAGGTTCTGGTCAGTCTAATTCACAAGAAGTAATTGAAGTCAATGTGGTTAATATGGCTGCATCTGCACTGCAGAAATAACCTGGTTTGATACCACTTTGAACTGCCATGGCTCAATGCTATGGAATTCTGGGAACAGTAGTTGGTTGTGACACCAGAGCTCAGCCATGGCAGTTAAAGTGGTGTCAAACCGGATTATTTCTGCAGTACAAATGGAGCCTGAGAGGACAGCTAACTCAATAAAAATATTGGTTGAGGAGAGACCATTGTCAAAACTTGGATGCTGAAAAAGGGCTTATTTATTTATTTATTTACGTCCCTTTCCCCCAAATCTGGGACTCAGAGTGGCTTACAAGATTAAAAACAGTATAATTGAAAACAGAGAAAAGTGTTACATTAAAACAGAATTAAATTATTATACTATTAAAGCAGATTGCATGTAAGATTGCACTATTTGCACAGATTATACTATTAAAACAGATTGAATATCTAAGAAGGTAGTAGGCAGAATAGGTAGGTAGGTAGGCAGACATTAGAAATACTACAGTGCACACTATAAACCCAAGTTAATAAAATGTGCACTCTTAAGCATTCTTGCTTTGAAGTCAGCCACAACCAAAGGAATTAAACTGCTGGGTAAACACGATGGGGATCATCGGTCCAGACAAGGAGATGGACCGATGAAGCTTCTTTTCAGAGCTTGCAGGCAGCTGCTGTGTATATGTGGGGATCTCAATCTTAGGCTAAACAATTATTCATCAATACTGTGAGTTGGGGATGGGCCTTAAGAAGGCCAGAGGACACCATCAACAAGGCTTCCTGTGGATGGGAAAACTAAACAGCCGTGTTTGTCCGAGACTTTTAAACAATCAGACCAGGATGCAGTGTGAACCTTGCTCCCCGGATGCTTCCTGGACAGCCAATATTCTTTTTTTAGAGAAGAGATTGTTTATAAATGGTGCTTTTAATTTATAATGAAAACAGGAAAGCATGTTAAATCTCCATGGTTCTGCCTCCTCACTGCTGGGCTCCCTTTTTCTTTCCCTTTAAAAAAAAAACAACCCTAAAAACCCATAGTGCTCAGGTCTCATCTGGGGAATGCTTGGAGCACTTCTCATAGCCTAGCTCAACACTTCCATCATCACAGCAACTTGTAACTCATTGTGCTGTCAAGAATTCAAAGTTATAGCCGTGTTCATCTGTAGATTCAGTATGTAGAGAGATCTTGTAGCACCTTTGAGACTAGCTGAAAAAAAGAAGTTGGCAGCGTGAACTTTCGTAGACTTCAGTCTGCTTCCTCTGATGCATTTAGGAAGTAGACTGAAGTCCAGGAAAGCTCATGCTGCCACCTTCTTTCTTTCAGCTAGTCTCAAAGGTGTTACAAGACCTCTGTGTTGTCAAGGTCAGCCTCCCCGAACTGGTGCCCTCCCAGCATCATGCTGGGGGTGGCATCACAGGTGGGGAATATGTAGCCCATGTGCCACATAAGGGCCCTGATTCGTTTCTACAGCCTGAGGAACCCCGATGGCTTCACCATCACCATGGTCAAATTTGACAGTACTGCAGCACAAAATATATATTTGTGTTAAAACACGGCACATTTCAAAGGAAAGCTGTGATCCTGAAAACACAATTTTCCATTGAAACAAGGCATGCATTCCTTCTGCACCTTCTTAGGGGGCACACAGGGAGGGATTTCCCATGTATGTGTGTGTGTGTGTGTGTTGTACTCTGTAACAGGTTCTCATAAACCCAAGTTAATAAAATGTGCAATCTTAAGCATTCTTGCTTTGAAGTCAGTCACAACCAAAGTAATTAAGCTGTGAGAAATCAGCCCTCTCCCATCAACCAAAACTGCACACCTCTCCTAGGTGAGAGACTATAGCTTATTGTAGTTGTGAGTAACTCTACTTACATCATTTGAGAAATGTATGTTCTAGGAACCAGAGGCCAGTAGAAAGCCTGGGGACTGCTGGCACTCAGCCCCAACTCAAGTATAATGCCTTCAGCTGCCCCTCAGAGCTGCTGTGCCACTTGATCGATGGGCTTGATGGAGATGAAGCAGGCAAAGAGGGCAAAGTGGGGCAGGAGGAGGAAGGGGCCAGCTTGCTTGCTCTTTGCTTGGCACTAACTGGACTTTTCACATCCATCTGAGGCACAGAAATGAGCATAACAGTCAGCTGCATTGTATACATTCACTGTCTGTGCTGAACCAAAGCCGTGACACAGTTAACAAATGAAGAAAAATAAGCAAGTCCCACAGTAAAAGTGTGAACATCCATGAATCTTTGGCTCTTTCACACTATGTAATTGTTCTTGTGCACCTTCATGTTGTTTCTGTCATATGGTGACCGTAAGGTTTTTCTTGGCAAGTTTCTTCAGAGAGGGTTTGCCATTGCCATCCTCTGAGGCTGAGAGAGCATGATTTGCCCAAGGTCATCCAGTGGGTTTACATGGGTGAGCTGAGAATCTAACCCTGGCTTCCAGAGTCATAGTCCAGTGCTCAAATAGAGTTCAGATCCCTGCTCGGGCACAGAAGCCCATTGGATGACCTTTGGCAAGTCACAATCTCTCAGCCTCAGAAGAAGGCAATAGCAAACCCCCTCCAAACAAATTTTGCAAGGAAAACCCTGTGATAGGTTCGCTGTAAGTCAGAAATTATTTGAAGGTACACAACAGCAACAATGGAAGTTAAAGTGGAATCGTAGTACTTATGAGTGTAGTGTGAAAGGAGCCCTAATTATTATAATCACATTTCCAACTAGTTAAATCTAGTTTGGCTTAAAAAAGCAAGGCTTGAATAGATAATCAAGATAAGTAGATAAATAGAGGAAGATCTGGCTTAAGGAGAAGGAGTTCTGTTGGTGAATACCCTACAGCTATGGAATGTGTGCTAGAAATTACTACTCTCACGACTTCTTTTTCCTCCTCCGTCTTTTCAAAATCTCTCTCTCTTTTTAATACAGTGCCTTATTCTGGAAAGTCCACCCAGTCATTCAGCAAAGATGCTTATGGATCAGTGGGCTCACTGGATGACCAGAGTAAGTTTCTCTTCAGGGGCAGAGACAGCATCACCAGGGATGATCCCATGAAGGGCCAGCCTTTGCCTCCAGCTACTAGCCAAAAGGTGAAAGTAGCCAACACACACTTGGAGTCCTTGGACAAAAAGAAGAAGATCAAAAATTCAGTAGAGAATCACACTGGTCTGAGGAAGCAGCCTATTTTTCAAGAGAAAGCTTTTCCTTCCAACAACCATGAAGAAGGCACTCCTTCCATCAGTTCCTTCAGTCAGACCAATCGGATGCACACAAATAGGCTCCAACTGGAAGCCACCAACAGCATCTCTGCCTACTTTCACCTGCCAGTATATCTCCACCATCATGACAGACCGCTGGCAGAAGCATCAACGTTAAAAAATGGTGAGCTTGGCATTGGGCAAAACTCCGGTGGCTTGGATCACTTTAACCGACCTGGCAAGGTAAACCCAAACTACAAACTCAGCCATTCCCTCAGAAACGCCACTAAGCCCTCCTTGCTTACAAACCGACAGACATCAAGCTGGCTGGCTCACTTCAGTTTCTTAAAGAATGGTAAGGACGCAGTGCTGTGTTACTCCTAAGTCATGATTTTGGACTGCAGTCTTATGCTTATTTAGAAGTGTCATTGAACTTGGCTGACATCCAAGTTAGGATCTGGAAATGTTAAACCCAGAAGGGAGTATTGATCAGTAGTTTTAGTTTGCTTTTTCATATATGCCTGAGATTTCCATGGATCTAATTTGATAGAAATGGCTGAATTATGCTTGGCATGTCATTTTGGTGGTTTTATTAATCACTGTAGGTAGCACATTACAGAAAACATTCAGGGGTAGGTGTGTTGGCCATTTAGCAAATTCAAACAAAAATCCATCAGCGATACCTTTATTGGCCAACCAAAATGCACAATATACTTGCTGCAAGCTTTCGAAGCTCCATGGGCTTCTTCATCAGGCTCATGACATCAGCAGGTAAGTAGCACATGACAGCATTCAAATTTCAGAGTGGTAACTATTATGTGAAAATCTGATCCTGTAAAAAAGGGATGGGAATCATGTGATCTTCCTACACTGAACATCTTGGTGCAGGTGGAAGGAATCAGCAATAAGAGCAATCATACCAGAGACAGCAAACCAACATTCTTCTGCAAGCACGCAGTCCCTTCAAGATATGAAAGTAGTGCCTATTGGAAGTGCATTGAGAGACATTGGAGAGGTATAATGTAGGACTCATATTGACTGGAATCTGAGAGCCAGAAGCTGCTGGATATGTTTAGTCCTAGGAATCAGTAAGGACTGGCCTAACCAATCTGCAGAAGGAAGAAGCACCTTCAGGCAGTAAATATTTGGAGTCATGAAAGGATGTGCCTTGAAGTCAACTGTCAACCTTGTCAATTTTAGTGGGTTGTGGACCCTATCACAGGTTTATTTAAGATTACTTAGTGGTGATAACTTCCACCTGCAAGATGTTCAGTGTAGAAAATCCCATCCCAATTTTTCTTGGCAGTATTTGTTCAGAGGAGGTTTCTCCTTGCCATCCTCTTAAGATGAGAGTGTGTGACATGCTTAAAGTCACCCAGTAGGTTTCCTTGGTTGAGTGGAGATTTAAACCTAGTCTCTCAGTCTCTTGGTCTAACATTCAAGCCACTACACCATGTTGGCTCCCAGGATTTTCTTAGGCAAGGAATACTCAGAGGTGGTTGGGTTAGTTCCTTAGCAACTTGTTAATTTAGTAACTTGTTCTTGTATTTCTACTGCCACGGAGAGGGAGAGGTGGTTGTGGGATTTGATTTCATCTTGTTTGCCTTGGGTGCCAACATTACAGCCTTTGAGAATTATGTACCTCGACCATGGGGAAAAACGTATGCTTTGCTTCAGGCAGCAAAATCTCTTGGCCAGTCAGTAATTTATGAAAGACCCCAGACAAAGCATAAATATAAATGCTTTGGTTTTGTGGAGGCTAAAATGGTACAGTATAGAAGTAAGTGTTTTGAGCATTGGACAACAGCTGGGAGACCAGGGTTTGAATCCCAGCTCAGCCATGGAAACCCACTGGGTGACCTTGGTCAAGTCACACTCTCTCAGCCTCAAAGGATGGCAATGACAAACCTCCTCTGAAGAAACTTGCTAAGAAAACCCTATATAGGTTCATTTTAGGGTTGTCATCAATTGGAAATGACTTAATATAAATGTGAACTTAAGTGGTGAGAAAAAGGGGAATGTTGCTCAAGGAGCGTCTGGTGCCCAGGAACCCTGGACTAGAGAATCAGAGACTGGTTTTCAATATTCAGGAGAGATCATAGAGCTGAGGCTTAACCTCTCTCAGTAACATCTCAATTACTTCTCCCAGATTTCTTGAGATCTGGTTTGGGTCCTGGCCCTCCATCCTCTGTTCACTCTGTTCTAATGCATTACTGATGAATGGGAACTGTGGGCTGCAGAGGCATGTTTTTAAAGGTGCCAGTTTCTCAAGACAATCTGCCTAAGGAAGTATCTGTGTCAGGAGATAGCATTTGTTAGAGATTGTCAGCTTGAAGGTTTCCAGACACGTGCCTCTCTGGTGGGGCCAGGGGCCAGTGTTTCCATAGCTTGTGGCATTGGTCCCTTCTCCCCCTGTGAATTCTGTTCACTGTTCTTGGTTGGGATTATGATAGCGTGGAAGTGACTTTCAGCATATAAAGACAAAGCACTAGGATGTACCTGTAGTGCAAAGCCACCCAAACAAACAAAAACTGTCATGGGCCCAGAAAAACATAGAGGTTGTTGGTCAAGACCTTTGGGCTGGGATGGCGGCATCCCGGTTTCAGGGTTGTAATTCCTCTGCAGCTGAGAAGGAAGGAATAACTGTAAGGAAGATTAGAGCTACCAAACATCATCTAGAAATTGAAGACAGTGGTTGTGCTGCACAGCAGCACCCATGACATCCAGGGAAATGTTGTCAGTTAGGTCCTGGAAACCAAATTTAGGTTACTAGGTAGAAGGTTGAAAGCCAGACTCCCCCCGTATCCATTGGTAGCCCTCTACAAAATGCTACTATTCATATGGCAGTTAGACAGGTGAAGCAGATGGTTCTTCATGTGTGAGTATGTTGGGTTTATATTGCTAAACATTTTAAAGGGTGGTTTTAAGGCAATGCAGGTCTGTCCAAAAAGGACACTCTTCATTTGAACCAGCATGGAACCAAAACCAGACATATATAGCATAGAGGAAGTGGCAGAATAGCTTATAAAAGGAACCCTACAAAAATACTGAGAACTGAGAAGCATGCAGTTCATGCTGAGTTGTTCCTAGGGAAAGTAGGTGAAAAAATGTTTCCAGTTGCCAAAAAAGAGGACAGGCCATGAACATACCGTATATATATGATAAACTGGATAGCCAGTCAAAAAGGCCTAAGAAGAAAAAGGATGTGCCAGGGAACTATAGGGAAGGAGATGACACCATGTATATATATTTCTTTGCTAATGTTACAATCCTCCAAGCAAAGATAGGACACAACTGAAGCTTTGAATGGAAATACAGATATAGCAGATACATATATTCCTCTCTAGAATAGTGAAGGAAGCAGTGGTCATGGTTTTAGAAGATTTTGGTTTTTGTTTTGTTAGGATGACAGAGAAGCATTTACAAAATCTTCATCTCAGTTTCAGCTGCTTGTTCCTGCATCCAAGTTTCTCTAGCAAACATGGGTTTTGTCTGGAATTCCTATAGGGAACAATGCTCAATGGAAGATGAGATTTTAAAGAGGAACCTGAAAGCTTAAGAGTTCTCTTGCACAACAACCAATCTGCTGCATCAACAAGAGATGCTGGACACAAGGCGGGCAGGGGAGGATGGCCTTGAAATATGCTAGGGAGGTGTACTGGAGGGATATCCTCTGACAGCACAACCACAATAGGAGAAACTGGAAAGTGACCAAGATGGCATCCTGTCCACATTACCTGGACGCAAGTCCCATTGAACAACATGGGGCCTGCTTTGATTTGACAGTTTGCAGGACCGCACCATAAACATCTTTGGGAGCTAATATACTGGCCTGCACCACTGCTTGATTTCTCATATTGGTAAAATGTTGCTGCCACTCCAGTTCCTGAACTGCCATCAGTGCAACTCCTGAATTCAACTCTTTTGTTCTTGTTGTAGCTGCTGACAGTACTGAAATGTGCCTGAACGACTGCAGGGCAGAGCATGAGGAAGTGGATGCCTACTGTAGCAGTGAATTTGGTAAGCTCATCCAGACCCATCAAGCCGGCCAGGTATAGGCTTTGTGTAACTTCCAGGCTCATCTTACTGGGACAAAGATTTTCTCTCTGTGCTTAGGATTCTTAGACTAATGTGAATTCGAATTGCTTTAGATTTATTACTGCTATCATTAACTTATTGTAAAACATTCTGAGAGCCGAGAAGTAGTTAGTGGAAAGATAAGAATAAAGAGAAATACATTTCACTGATAAATTGTGTGTTGGGTCATGCATCTTGAAAATGTTGACCACTGTTGCTTTACATGTCCTCAGTGGTTGTGAATTATAAGAGAAGTAGTGGACACCAAGTTGGGAAAGGCTGACCCATGGCATTGTGGGGCAGGTACCCTCTGGCCCAGAGGAAGGAAGCCTGGTGCTTCCCAGGGGTTTTGAACAGTAACTCCCTGATACTTGCCTGTCTTTGCTTTAGGACATTTTAAATAGTGTTTGCTTTCCAGAAGATTTGTTGGATTTGAGTAGCTCTTAGCTCTCTGGTCTGTGTCTGAAACATACATTGTAACACACCATTTTTAAAGTTATAAGCCTCACTGTTTATTCTATTCAATTTCACTTTTATGATTTTCTAAAAATGTCTTTTAAAATGTCAGTTACTCTGAACCAGGGATGGGAATTTGGCATCTCTCCAGATACTGGACAGCAATTCCCAGCATTCTTCACCATTGGCATGTTAGCTAGGTCTGCTGGGAGCTGCAGTACAACTTCTGGAAGGTCACAAGACTCCCTCTCCTTCTCTGAACCATCAACATAAGAGAGGCTGAAAAATATACAGTCCCAACCAGAATAGACCCACTGACTGACTCAAAGGCACCTACCTTGACTTACCAATTTTCCATCGATTCAATAGGCCCAACTCTAGCTGGGACTAAACCCCAGCCTTGAGGCAGAACTACTAAACTATATTTTAAAAACAGATGTATAGCCCTTAGTTGTTACTGGGCTACATCTCCTATATAAGCTCTAACCAGGATGGCTGGTGGTGAAGGATGACGGGAGGCTGTATGTTCCACTGCTGCTCTAAAAGCTTTAAATCCCAACCACATCTATGGGATTATTTTATGCCATTCTAGGATGAAGACTCTTGTCTGCATTTTCTGCAGTTGCTAATAAAACCACATTGATGGAAAAATAATCCCTTGTACAAGTGATTTGCAAAGATTGCAATGTATGCATTCTTAATTTGTGACACAGCTATCTTCTTATTAAAATAAAAGCTTATTTCAGGTCAGCTCATTTTTCACTCTTCACTCTCTAATGAAATCTGGTGGTTGGTAAAATCAGTGAATGTCTGTTGCCCATTTTACAATTTTTATTAGCTTTATACTTAAGAAATGACTTTAAGGCACACAGTAAGAAACTTATTGCTGTAGCTGGATAGAGGGGCATATTTATTGTTCTGTACACTGAAACAATTTAACACTATAGTTATATGCCACCTTTTGATATGAATTCACAAAGCTATATTGTTAGCAATAGTTTCACATAACTGAAAGAAGAGTACTCAGCACCCAAACACTTAGATATAAATTGTCCCCTCTCTTTTTCAAAAGTAGTGAATGGGATTGTTCACGATACTGCCACACTACATCAGGGAACACGTTTGGTGACACTGTTGGTAAACAGTAATGGACTATACAAGATGACTCGCCTCTACCTTGATCCTGATGGCTTCTTCTTCCGAGTTCACATGCTAGTTGTGGATGCCTTGAACTGCAGTAAACCCTGTCCAGACTTCAGACTGGGTAAAGAATCAGAGTCTTTTCTGTAATGCAGACTGGGTAAAGCAGACTGGGTAAAGCAGACAGTAATGCAGACTGGGTAAAGAATCAGAGTCTTCTTTTCTGTTATACCATGGGTTAAATTTTTGCAGAAGAAAGCTTTTCTGGCTGATACTGTTATTAAGATTTGTACCTTACTCTTCTGCCATAAAAATCAGCTTACAACACTGAGAAACAAAATTAAGGTTACCGTCTAGAACAGGGGTAGGCAACCTAAGGCCTGGGGGCCGGATGTGGCCCCCCGAGGCCTTTGGACCGGCCCCAGACCGGTCCTGCTGCTGCAGCCCGCCATGATGATATTATTATTGTTATTACTTGTTCTTAGGGTTTTCTTGGCAAAATCGCCACAGGGGTTTTGCCATGGCTTTTCTGGGGCTGAGAGAGTGGGCATACATATTTTTAAATTTTTAAAAAAATTAAATTTTTTATTTTTATTTATTTATTTTTGATGCTTCGCCCCCCCTCCCCAATTGTCTGAGGGACAGCAACCCGGCCCCCGGCTCAAAAAGGTTGCCTACCCCTGGTCTAGAAGACACAGCACAGAAGGAAAAGGGATTGAGAGAGGAGGGGGAAAAGCAACCTTGAGTAACAGAGTCTTTGTTACAAAGTGCACCTTATCAGGGCTCTAGCTGGAAGCACAATGGAAAGGCTGTTGCTTCCTCTTCCTCTAATTGTCTCAGAAGTGACAAATAGCAGCAAGGAGGACAGCGGTGTAAAAGCAATATTTCTGGAGTGTATATATGTTTAAAATCTGCAAATCAGGTCCTCTTATCAAGATAACATTCACAAGCCATTAAGGGTCTCTGTGTAATTTACACTGGATATATGAAGAGTTTTCTATTTTCTCCATCTCTCCTCCTGTCAATCAAAGAGGACTTAGTGCCAACAAAGTGGTAGTTATGATTGTGTAACAAAGGGGAAAAGGCAGGTGTAGCACTGAGGAAATCTCTTCAGTGGATCTAGTGCATTAGCCTCAACTACTACGCAGCTGAATACAGTTTACTAATGCATTCTGGGGTAGTTGAGATAAAAAGCAGTGTTATTACCAGGGCTCTGAAAGCTGAAATTGGAGAGGAAACTTAAATACTGCCAGAGATTTGTTTAGTTACTATTTAGTTACTATATGCTTTTAGCATCATGAGGAAAAAGGAATCAGTAGAAAAGAGAATTATGCTAGGAAAGGTGGAGGGCAGTAGAAACCGAGGAAGACCACATGCCAGGTGGCTAGACTTCATTTGGGAAGACATAGACCTGGGCCTGCAAGATGTGAACAGAGAGGTCATGAATCAAACATGACAAGAGGGCAGTTAATAACAACAAGAAACCATTATTTGCAATGGGGGTCCTCCAGATGTTTTTGATTTAAAAAGCTCCCAACATCCCTAGCCAACATATTCAAGAGTTAGAAATTATGGAAGTTGCAGTTCAAAAACAAATGGGAGGGCCAGTTACACATCCGTGATTTACACAGTAAACCCTACAGCCCTGAGTCAATAGGAAAGGTTTAGTGCAGCTCCTCCCACTGCTTTGCAGACTGAAAGCACGCAAGTCCAAAATGATGGACTGCAACCAGTTTTTGTTATATCAGGAAGTTAAATTCAAAAGGCGCTCATGACATGGAGGGGTGTGCTATTTTGCAGGCAGCCGATACATTGTGATGGGTCAGCTCTACCACAGGAGGCGGCAACTACCTGCAGCTCTGCAACAGCATGTGAGAGGGCGGCTAAGGCCAGGGGACGGCCTGCTTTGGAGGGGCAGAAGCTATGTGAAAAGGTTCAACCGAAGGCGGCACCAGAAAGTTCAAAGGGCAGCACACACCAAATGCGGATGAAGATGCAGCACGGACACAGCTCCTCTGGGGCGCTAGCAGGTTGGGCGGCTGCTAGATGAAGCGAAGCCCTGGCTTTTGCCATAAGTTCACAGGAGCAGGTCACATTTCCAGTGGGGTGGCGGTGGAGAGACAGTGATGTGGCACCCAGTTGTCGAGGCGTGAGCTGCAATTGGCTTTGATTACCTACTAGCTGATGCCCATACAATAAAACAGTTTGTGTTTCAAGCCACACAGTTGCTGTTCTGGAATTTTTTACAGCTTAGGCCAAGATCCTATCTGCTTTTAGCCTAGCCTTAATATATGCCAGCATAGTTATGCAGGATTCCACAGCTGATAGTCTTATCCTTCGGGAGCAATTCATTTTTTGAAATAAAAACGATACAATGCACAGAAGAGTATGAGATTTCTCTGCTTATGAAATTAGGCCTTCTTCATGTCTCCCTCTCACTGTGAGCCCTCCTTTCAGAAAGTCTTCCCAATCTTACCAGAGAAGGTGCAGGAAGGCACGGGATGTGGCACAGTGGGCCGGAATTGGGAAGGGGAATTCACAAATGTTAAGGGTCTTGCACAAATCACGTCACCATTCACCTTTGCTTATCTACAGAAGTCATTTATTTTGGGGGTTTCTGCTAACCTCAAATGTACAAATATTCCTGAGCCAGTAAAGCTAATATTATGAATATTATAGCTCTCCAAAAGGTAAACTTCTTTCACTACCAAGTTCTTTCTGTTGTTTTTCAAACAAATCACACACCTACAAATAAGATCAAATGATTATTTACTTGTAGTTCTGTTTGAGTACTGAACTACATAAATACAATTACCTCACACAGACATCACTAATGTATCCAATGTCTTTTCTCAGGAGCACTTTAAGACCTAGTAATTGGGCATTTGGCTAAAGCAGTTGTTTACACAGGTTGATACTAAATGTCAATTTTGTATGATGGCAGTGTTTTGAAATATGTAGTTATTATTCAAAGCAAATAAAGAATAGGATCCATTGTTATCAGGATGTCCACTTATGGTAATAGGGCTGGAGTGCCTCAGCTCAAAGCAGATGAATAGATGTTCAACCAAATTTAATTTTGGACAAGAATAACAACACCATGGAAATAGTTTGCTTAATGAGACGTGGAGAGGGAATGGAAAATTCATTAGCATGCCTTCCATTTGAAAGTCTTTTAAACACCTGGATACAAGCCATGGCTAGAATCTTGTAGAGCTGTAAAATTATAATGGTGACACATTATTCAGAAATATCTGTTAAAGCATTTGTGGAATCTAATAGCTTCACATATGTTCTAATGGAAGGAAGGGAGTTAAGACTTGCATAGGGAAGCGGCACACTTACAATGAAGATGTCAGAGTTGATTTTCCAAGATACTTTGAATGAAGGCATTTTGTCAAAAGGGGACTTCCTGGCAGCAGCTCCGTCTATTAGGAGGAGAATGGGAAGGAAGCTTGCATACAACTCTTCCTTACATTTATTTCTTCAGATCACGTCCTGTATTTAACCCAGATCTGAATGCCTGGGATAGTTAATTTCTTCCATTTACAAGCAAAGAGAACAAGCTGTTGTAGAAGCATTGCATTTTCACAATTTTGTTTTGCAGGGGACAGCAACATCAATCTGTATCAGCATGAAGTACATCATTCTAACAGAGGGACCACTATTAAAATTAAACAAATAACCAGAACAGATTTTAGAGACTATGTTGGTTGGATTCAAGATCATGATTTGATGTACACATTTTAGTTTCAAAAAGAACACTGTAAATCAACAGTAGATCTACAAGATTAATCAGGAGGATAAATGAAGGCTAAACACTGCTAGCTGGCAAGACAGGAAAATAAAAATTAAGGAGTCAATGAACATAACTGAAAAGAATTTTGGACTCCTGCCTTGGATGCTGGCATGCAAGGGATATAAACCAAGGTAGTGGGTTTTATCTGCAGCATCCAGAGAAGTTTATGTTGGCAAACTATGGCTGTTATAGGAACAATAGGTCCTAATCTCCTGTAGTTTTTCTGCCTGGAGAATGCATCCCATGCAGTCGAAGAGGGTCTTCCAAACCTAAGCAGATTTTCTAGGTGCACAGACAAGTGGGAATTTTCAGAAAACAGGGACCAGAGAATGGTTGGTTCTAAGCAATGACCTATATAAAGGGTCAGGGAAAAGTCACTTGACAGTGACCAATGCTGACCATCTATTGAAAAGATTGACATAACCTATCTATATATTGATTTTAGTATTTTGCTATTAGTTTTTTGTTAATAAATTACAGATTTGTTTTCTATTAATAAATGCATCTATTGAGTTAATTTTGCTATTCGTCTATGCAAATGTCAAAAGTGAAGAAGTAAAAAAAGCTGCATATTTCCAACTATTCTGAAAATACCTGCAGCATGTGTTATGCAACGCACTATGATCAGGTATGTTCCCTCTCCATAGTGGTGCAGGTCCCCCTGTCTTTTAATACTGTCACATGACCAATAACTTTACCTTTAAGAAGTAATGTCTAAAATGATAGCAGACTTTTTACTAAGCAAATATGTTATAGCTACAAGTGGCTACCTTACTACCAAAGTTTGGAACACAGTGATTGCATGGAATGATAAACAGGATTCTAGAAAACCCTGGCTTTTGGTGAATGACTTGTATCTTGGTGTACTGCTGTTCATCCTGTTTCTCAAGCAGTTAAAACAAATTGTAAACAGTTTGTTTGGCCCAATCGTATGAAGTAACATGCCACTCCCCAAATGCTCTGGATTCATAAGCCAAGAACAAAGTCCAGTTGGTGATCTTGGCTTGTAAACAAAGTGACTAGCCAGAATCACCAGCTTGGATGAATGCTAAACAAACTAACTGTGTAGAGCTGGTTATGCTAGCAGGATTAACCAAGCAGTAGTGAACAAGCTGCATATGATCTATTCATGATAAGCCAGGATTCTGGATAATCATGGCCTTCCATTCTGAGTGAAGACTGTCAATAATTATCTAGAAGCAGGACAAAATTCCATGAATAAAGCCTAGGGATATATCAATGTTCATCTTGGTGTTTAACTATGAATGAAGAGAACCACCTTAGTTAAAGTACAATAAAATTAAGAACTGCTGTTGATGTGAAATCAAAAGTAAGTATTGCACTCCAAAATGAATAAACTCAAAATTCATAATTATTTACCACCATCTCTACTGGGGAAATAATAAACTACTGACCATGTTACATAAATACATGTACTTTTGCTCAGAGACATTTCAAAAAAGAGCAGCTAGAGAAGAGCCCCGATTAAGGCTTTTCTTACTTTAGAATGACCATTCTTAAATATTCACCAACTGTTGTGTTTTGCCCATAGTGATACAAACATTCTGCAGCTGTTCAAGATAATAACTTTCCAATTTGGGTCTCCATAAATAGACTCAAATCCATGAAAAAAACAAAACAAAACACGAAGCATCTGATTAAGGAGCATTTGAACTCTGTTTAGACATGGAACACCAAATCCATCCATTTGACTGAGGAGCAGCAGTTAAAAAGTGACCTCAGTTGGCTCATGATACTTCATACTCCCATTAGACATATTTTGGTACGTGAACAAACTTTCTGAATGTTTCAATAATGCACTGAGATATTAGAAAAAAAATATTCTGCACATTGTTTCATTTAAAAAACCGAGTAAAGTATAATTTTCTTTATTCCTTTTACAGAAGTGGTATTTAAAATGTACACACATTACACTGGCTCATAAATAAAACTTTTCAAAAAACTAAAAATTACCAGAGTTGATACAGCTAAGAATTGTCTTCATATATTACAAAGCAGTAGGAAAAATGATGAGGCTTGGTAAAAAGTGTATGAAAGTAGCATTTTCCTCATTTCATAATTATTTATATGAAAAATTTCCAAGAATTTCTGCACAGTATGGCAATGCCAAGTGCTACATATGTTACTCTAAACAACTGATGCTTCATTAGGAACTCCACCAAATCTGATGTCCAACAACATTACTTTATTAGTCTAAGATGAAATGTCCTATTATGTACAAAAAGGTTATTCTTCAGTTTGTCACAATTTGTTTAAAAACAGTAATCTATTGCCTACGGGTAGGAAAGATCTTTTCTGAACATGGTTTTCAAGGTCAGCCATATGTATGAATAATACAGAAATATTGTGAAGGAACAATATCTGTAGGATTAAGGTTGAAAACTTTTCTCCTTTATAAACTTAATGCTTACAATATGTAGCATTTCTTTCTAAAAAGTCCTAAGACAATATACCCTAACACACAAATACTTGTCTTCCTACTTTCTAAAAAGCATAAATGGATACCTTTCTGACAATGAACAATTAACTTCCTTTTGATTTCACATTGGTTAAATGGTAGCATCTATGTACAAAAGCAAAGGCTTTCTTAGATTAACCCCAAAATATCTGTACACCTGAGCCTGTACTTAAGAAAATTGTGGTCGATAGCAGTGTCTAAGAAAGTAACAGAAAAAGGTTCTTTGCATAGCAGGGTGAGGTTAAACCCAAGGAAAGCTTATCCATAATCAGATAAATTCTGGATCACTGAAGGGTAAAACTGTGAATTAGTGCAAAATCTAGTTAAAATGGGTGTAGAGCTACAGAAACCAACTGATGCTGGTTTATGATGCACATATAAAACTCTCATCAACGGCATACATGACTGGTTGGAGAGCAATTTTAAAAAACCTGTGACAACTCTCTGTTGGCTTCATCTTTTTAATATACCTTTCCTGATAGAAATAGCACAAATTAAAATATTTAACCTCACACAGTCATTTGCTCATTACTCTCATTTAGCAATGGGCAATGACAGTTGCCACACAACTCTTTTTAATCAATGCAAAAGTTGTGGCACCACAGAGTAGATTTTTACTGTATTTGATTAAAAGCAAGCAGAATCACGCGTGGGGCTTCTCCATCCTCTCCCCTTCTCACATCTTCATCCCACACTATCTTGGGATCCTTACACTTCAGAGTAAACCTCCAAAACCTTACAAACATGTTAGTGAACATTCAAAAGACACCTACATCTGTGGAGAGAACAATGATCTCCATTTATTTTGTTTCATATACATCCATATTTTGAATTTTTAATACAAAAAGAAAAAAAAAATTAGAATTTGACAAATGTTTACAAACAAGATACCTTCAAATAGATTTTACTCATATCAGTCCGGTGCAGAGTAAATGACATTGTACTGTTATATTCAAGGCAACAAAGTCTGTAGTCCACTGACCACTTAGCCCAACTTTTATGCAAGCTTAATTGATTTCATCTACCATGAGCAATAAAGTCATTGTTGATTCCCAGTTTGTTTGTGCACATGTGTACATAGCAGCTCCTTTCATAGAAAGAAAAGACATCTAGAGGTCCTCTTGTACTTTTAACCTACAGGAATCATGGTAAGATACAGAATGGGTTACATATAACCAGGGCTGGGGGAGGGGGGTTATAAGAAAAAAATAATAATTAGCTGACAAATGAAATGAGGGTAGCAATAAAAAAGCGTCCTTTTGCAACAATAAATAAATACAGTCAAAAGTTCTCTGTGTGGACTTTAAACCAGCTTCTTCACTGAAGAACAGATGTGGCATTTCCATGGAGTTAGAACTTGACCCCATTTTACTGTATCTTGTTTTCTCCCGTGTCCTTCAACACGTTTTCCTGTTTCTGCCACAACAGCACAATTTGATCTTGACAAGAAAACGATGCTGCTGATGTTCATTTTTTTGTCCTTTGGACAAAATTAGCCAAGAATATAATCTGATGTGACTGATAAAAATGCAGTTTACATCAAGACTTGTCAGGACATCCTGACTAAAACCCTCTGGCTTCTCAATTTAAAAAGTTTCAGACAACCAGATCCTTTCTGTTTGTATACTCTAAGAAGCTGTAGACTGCAGTTTGTTGTTATGAGACCTGCAGAATGCAGAAAAGGGGAACAATTAAGCACCCTTAATTTAAAAGAGCTCAGATGTTGTAAGTGGATGCCAATGACCTGCCACTCTGTGAGAATGCAGCCCTGCTGCTCCTGTTTGCAGGCTGACACCAGATAGAGAAACTATCTTTTGACATTGCACTACATAAATGAGTTCAGTTTTTTATATACAATGTTCCACATCCAAAACCCAGAAATATAGTTCTTGGAGGAAAGTAAATATAATTATTACATACCCAATTTGCAATGCTTTTGGAAGTGATTGTAATTTAATTCTCTTTTTGGGAGTGTTTATTAAAAGGAAGTAACACATAGCTTCCATTACTATTACTTGACTTAGTTATGATACAGTATCCAAAGAGTGGATCATTGTATTTTCCAACATAGCTCCTAGCGAATGTTTGCATTCACATTAAAGCAGTTTAAAACTAAATAACAATTATGATTTTTTAAAAAAAATCATAATGACATATCATAACAACATCCAGTTCTAATTCCAGTTAAGAAATATCAGACAAAAGTTAACACAATCTGCAAGGAAAAACACGGGGGATGTAAATGAAGAAATAATGGGAGTTGTGGCCAAAAATAAATGTTGGTAACAAAATAAAAATGTGAGAAAGGAATGATAGTCTGAGAAGCAGCAGCTAAGCTGCTGGTTTCTTTGCATATTATTTATTCACTTTTCATCCCCAAAATAAAGCTAACACAAAATAAATGCAAGGGCAGCTGCAGGAACAACCAAGAGCAGCAGCTGTTTGTGGGGCTACATAAATGAACCCTGAACCTACTCAACCCTTGGTTTTCAAAACTACAGAACAGACTGTTCTGGGGTAAAGAGCTGTAACAGAGACAAGCATTGCTGCCAGTGACCCTTGTTCTCTCTACTAACAAACTTGGTATTTCTTCATTAAGGGATTCAGTAGACACTGGCCACTTCAATCACATGGCTAACAAATCCCAAGGAAGCTGACATGTTAGTCTCTTGCAGAAAAAAACAGCAAAAAGTCTTGTAGCACAAAAGGATTAGCAAGTTTTATGTGGTGTAAGATTCTATAGACTGTACCCAGCTTCAGAAAATGTATCTAATGAAGTCAGCTGCAGACCATGGAAGCTAAAGCCAAACAGTATTTGCTAGTCTTCAAGATGCAACAAGACTGTCTGTGGTTTTCACAGATTAAAAAAGGAATGATTAACTAGGTAATTGTTTCATCGAAATTACTGGAAATTACAAGTACTTTCATCTGCATCTTTGCTACATTTGTAATTTAAAGGGTCATTTACTAGATTGTAAGTAACCAACCAGTTTAAATACTCTAAAGGCATCTTATCCTGTCTGATCTTGGAAGCTAATAAAGATAAGCCCTGGCTAGTACTTAGATGGGAGACTACCAACAAATATCAGGTGCTGTAAACTATATTTCAGATGAAGAAACTGACAAAACCACCTCTGAGTATTCCTTGCCTAAGAAAACACTACCAAACCTACGGGATACCTGTGCGTTGACAGGAGACTTGAAGGAATCGAAGCACATAAGTAGTAAACATGCTCAGGACTGAATTCAGAGATGTAGCCGTGTTTGTCTGGAATATCAGTACGCAAAGGGAACTTGTAGCAAGTTTAAGACTAGGGGCCAAAACAGACTGCAGAAATAATCCAGTTTGAGACTGCTTTAACTGCCCTGGTCCAATGCTAGGGGATTATGGGAACTGTAGTTTTGTGAGGCATTTAGCCTTCTTTGTCAAAGAGCTCTGGAGTCTGGAGGATAGTTAAAGCCATCTCAAACTGGATTACTTCTGCAGTGTGCTTTGGCCCTAACTGGGTGAAAGAAACTGTAGCATAAGCTTTTGTAGATTGGGTCTACTTCCATGGAGGAAGTAGACAAACTCTATATAAGTTTATACTACAACTTCTTTCACATAGTATGTAGAGAGATCTTGTAGCATCTTAGAGACTAACTAAAGAAAGAAGTTGATAGCATCAGCTTTTGTAGACTTAAGTTTACTTCCTCAGATACATTTGGTGCAGTAGGAAGTAGACTTAAGTCTGCAAAAGCTCATTCAAACAAACTCTAGTGGTTTTTAGTGCTAAAATAAATGCCATGCTAGCAAAGAGGTATATGAAAAAGAAAGAATACATACCTGCTTGCTTTGAATCCTTTAAGTTTTTGTACAAAGAATGATTCAAGAACCTCTGCACACTGATAAAAAGGAGAGTCATTTGGATTGTAGTAACGACAGTTATCAAATATTTTGGTCATGTCGGCCACAAACTCCGTCACCTTTTTGTAGTAACGTTTCAGTATTCTTTCTTCCATGGTGGAAAGGTCTTCAAAATAAGCAAAAGTTCATTCAGAACAAGTTATCAGTAACTGACCCTATATTCTGAAAGCACAGAATCAGAGAATCTTAGAGTTGGATGGGACTGTTATGGTCACCCAGTCCAGCCTTCCCACCTTGTAGGTATACACCACTAAAACACTCTCAAAGATGCCCATCCAACCTTTGTTTAAAGACCCTCTAAAATGGAGGGTCCACTATGCTCTGAGGCAGTTCATTCCACTGTCAAACAGCTCTTACAACAAAAGGTTCTTCCTAAAGTTTAGATGGAATCTCTTTTCTTGTAATTCTGGTTCATGTTCTAGTCTTTGGAGCAGCAAAAACAAAGTTTGCTCCATCTTTTACATGACACCCCTTCAGATATTTCAATAAGGCTATCATGTCAACTCTCAAGTCTTCTTTTCTCCAAGCTAAATATACTCAACTGACAGGAAAATAAACATGTGCTTGACTAAAATATGAATAGCATGTTTTAAGACAGAAGTGGGGAATGTGTGGCCATCCACATTTTGTTGGATGGCTATGCCCATTAACCTTCATCACTGGTCATGTTGGCTAAGGCTGCTGGAAACAGGAGCAAACTGGAAGTTTACATTTTCCTCACCCCTGTAATGGGCTTGGCAAATAAAGGTGAAAGAAGAGACCAGTAATTGAAGAAGAATATTCAGTCATATAAGGGCAGCAATCTTTGCTATAAATGTGCTCCTTGTTTGAAGATACAATCTCCCAGAACATTATGAAAGTACCATGAAGAATTGAATAAGCTCACTGACATTCCAATTTATTGATTTTATTTATATCTTGTTTTTGTCCAATGAGGGTAAAACAAGATATCACTAAAACTTGATGATACAAATGATACATTAACTTAAATCATGAATAAATGTTAAAGTATATGAATAACTTTTTATTATCTGAGATACCTTGGGATTTTCTATCCTTAATTTTCTCTTTTTGTTTTCCTTATATTTTACTACTCAAAGCAATCGGCGCACATAAGCAAGCTGAATTTGCAGCTCATCTGCTCATGCAGATTGCTCTTTATTTGCTCTTAATTCAAAATCTTGTTTGAATGCTTCAATTAGCTTCCACTGAAACACACATACAACAACACAAAGACGAGACTGTGAAAAAGGACCCAGTTTTGTAACTGCCACAGTGATCACTGAGCATGAAAAGAAATAGCAGTTAAAAGAACAAGAGGGGGAAATGTACATCATCTTTTCTCATGAAAATACAAATAAACCAACTGTTAGAAACACAATAGTTTCTTCTACCTAAGTCAACAGTGTCTGTCAGCATATATTTACAACTCACAAATATGTTTCTATAAGAAAAATTTAAAAGTTTTCTTCTAAGGAGATGTTTCTAAGTAACAATGGAGTTTTTATGTCTCCAGACATGGAGGAATAAAGCTCCCTCCTTGTTTTTTCCATCCCAGTAACTCTTGAGATAGACCCAGGTGCAACCTGAAACCATCTCAGTAGCTGGTAGAAGAACCCAGTTAGAATGCCGGACAGCTTTCTCGTTTTCTATTTTAGGAATGTACTCAGATTTACACTCCAGGGCTTGAACATGTCTCCTCCCTACCCTGCTCACTTCTACCTAATATAATATCTTTCCTAGTGAAGAGTCAGTCTGTAAAACCCCAAAGCCTGCCCAGTATTCAGAATTGACCTAATAAAGATGCTACCCTAACATGGGAGTGTGAAATGTTTATAAAGACATACTAAATGTAACTTACAGAATAAAAAAGCATGAAACTGTCAACACAGGGCTCCCCATTACTGCACAAGATTTTAAATAATTCTCTTTTCTTTTAATTAGAACACTTATATACAGCCTGTCACAGTAGAAATGTTCTCAAAGAGTTTATTATCACAAAATCCCAATTGTACAGAAAATTTTCACTTGTGAAGGTGGAAACCAAAGAGAAGAGAAGCACAATCCCCTAGCCAGGCTTTCCCAATGTAATCCTAGAGGCCTCACACTGAAAATGGCTACTAATTGCATATTTGAAAGTTTATTTGCACTCTTAACAATGGAAAAAGTTGTGAAGAGTAGGCAAGGGAAAAATGTCTTCTCCCCTTTCCTTCCTCCTAGGACATCACTAGATAGGGAGAGAAGTTTTATTTTTTTAATCTTCACCACAAAATCTAAAATGTGACACACTTGCCCCTTTAGAGATTTACTCTAAGTTGTTAAGGCCTGAGCAGGACACCTTCCCATCTATTTTTCCTCCCTGCTGACTCCAGGTTTCAACTGCTCTCAACCATCAGCTTAACTGATGTACTCGCTATGCCCGATTTCTGGTTCAACGGATGTTTATCCTGCTCTCTCCCTCCTAAAAAGGGAATTGCTCAAATCAGGAAAGCATTAAAACTATATCTAATAACTAAAACAGACTATGAAACAAAACCAAAGACAAAAACCTGCAAAAACCTTAAACACATGATAAATAAAGCTGATTTGGTTTTAAAAAGGCAAAAGCATCAAAACAATATATAATAATCTAAATATATTATCTATATATTATCTAGCAAGAGCAAACACAAAAATCTGGAATGGTTAATCAATAAAGAAAGAAATGGAGGACATAACTAGGATGTAAAGTCTAGTAAATTTTTAGGTGCTTTTAAGATTTCAGAATGACACAATGGAAAGAATTCCAAAGCACAGAAACCAAAAGGGAAAAGAGTAAGGGCAGACTAGAAAGTGGTGAGAGTCCCAGTTTTGGAGCGAACTGCATGATACAGTTATGTTACTGACAAAAACAACAAGAAGGAGGAAGTAGAAAACTAAAGAAAAATAGTCAAAAGATGGAAGGAGCAGGGGAAAAAAACGAGAATGGGAGAGTATAGGCTGAAGATGGGAAGAATGCCACAATAGTAAAAACATGAAAGCACTGATTCATCTTCATAGTAAAAGGCAGAAGAGTACCATTCAAAGAGATCACAATGTTGAAGCTAAGTGAAAGGAATTAACAGTTGCTTGAATAAAAAAGAAGACTTTAAAGCAGGGGTCGGCAACCTACGGCCCGTGGGCCGGTTCCGGCCC
>CM034703.1:181212379-181222458 GCA_020142125.1 Phrynosoma platyrhinos
CGGTTTCTTGCCACTTTTGAGAGCAGCGTGGGATAAGGTCCTTAGAAGAGAAGGTCAGTATGTTATATCTCTTCAATGTATCAGAGACTTCCTGGATAAAACACAGGGAGAACTGATATACAAAACCAACAGGGAGAAATGGCCAAAGAAAATGATGCTGCCTTTAACAGTGAGTAAACACCCTGAAGGAGAGTCACTGTTAAGAACAGACCACTGGAGAGGGTATAAATCCCAATGCTTTCTACATCTTCAGATGTTAGCATCAATGAAGATGCTCAAACAGGAAACTAGCAACAAGGGATACCATATACCAAGGAAGGAGTCAAGGTAACCACAAACTGCAAGAAGAAGAAAAGAAAGGTGCTGGTAGTTGGGGACTCAGGGGATATAGAGGCAACTACATGCCTACTTGACAAGATGCACTGTCTTATTGGAACATACATCTGAGATGTCATTGATAACATGCCAAAACTCATAAAGAACATAAATCAGTTTCCTTTTCTTCTTATTCATGTGAGTATCAACAACATGGCCAAGAAAAGCTCTGACTATGAAGCTCTGGACAGGAAGATTACAGTGTTTGAGGCACAGGTGGTGTTCTCGTCAATTCTACCAGTAAAGGATAGAGGACTAAACAGGAACAAGAAGATACTAAAAATCAATGAATGCCTATGTAGATGGTGTAGATGATATGAGGTGTGGCTTCTGGGACCATGGTCTTCACTTCTCAGACAGTGGACTACTGAGCTGCACTTCATGAAGGCTGTTGTTGTTGTTGTTGGGAAGAATGCCTTTGTTAGCACTTGGCAAATCTGATCAGAAGGGCTCAAATCCTTGGGGTGGGGGAGAATGGAGATGAAAACTGAAACAGCTGCCTAAAGGCAAGCTCTAAGCACAAGGATATGAATTCTAGAAAAGAAGGTGAGGGAGAGAATGGGATCCAGAGAAAAACTGGGGTAAATCAATAGGCGAGAACAAACAATGTTAAAAGTGTATAACCTATTCAAAAAGAATAGATGTGGCAGAAAAGAAGAGGGAGTAGCATTATCTGTAAAGACAAACTGTTGTAAAGAAATCAGAATGAACCAGTTGAGAGCATTTGGGTAAAAATAAATAAATAAATGAAAGCAAAATTGTGGTAGGGGTTTAACTACAGCCACCAAACCAAGAAAAGGTAGTGGATGATGCTTTTCAGAAAGAAATCTCAGAAAACTCAGTAGTAGTTATGTGGGATTTCAAATACCCTAATATCTGCTGGGAGACTACCTCTGATAAGTATAGACTGTGCAACAAATTCCTGATGTACACTGCAGATATTTTCTTTTTTTCTCAAAAGATAGAGGAAGGAACAACAGAACCAGCAATCCAGGACTTGATCCTAGGGAGGAGTTGGTGTCTGGAATCAAAGGAGTCAATAGTTTAGGGAGAAGTGACCATGTAATGCTAGAATTCACAATTCTGGGGCACGGCAAAGAAAAATATAGTCAAACACAGACCTTGGATTTCAGGAAAGCTGATTTTAACAAGTTCAGAGAATTAGTGGGTAGAACTGCAGACTGGCTAGGCAAGCAAAGAGCAACAAAAAGGAGATGGACAGGTTGCTTACCTGTGACTGTAGTTCTTCGAGTGGTCATCTGTGAATTCACACAAATGGATTATTCTGTGCCTGCGCAGAGCTATTCAAAACTTTCTAGAGTTATTAGAAATTATTTGGTAGTAGCCCCGCCCACTCTCCAACTGCCTTATTGGCTGTCTTCCCACCTAAATCCTCAGTTCCATGGATGCCAAAGCAGCACCCAAGATTGAAGGAGAGGCAGGGCACAATGAGGGGGATGATGGGCAGGATTTGTGTGAATTCACAGATGACCACTCAAAGAACTACAGTCACTGGTAAGCAACCTGTCCTCCTTCTTTGTGGTCTCTGGGTTAGACTGAAAAGCTTTGTTCAATGGAGGAGGGAGTTCCATGCCAATAAGAAAGGCACATTGATCCCAAACAGAATCACCATTTGTAAATCTGAGCCCAAGGACACATGGACATAAGAAAGAGTAGTCCTGCTCATATGACTACTCTACATGAGTCAAGTCAAAATCCAATACAGAAATGTACTGGAAACAGTTGACAATGCAGGAAAGAAGAATGTACAGTGACAGAATAACAGGCTTGCCTGCTAACCCATATGTTGCACAGACTGTTGGTAAACAATGATGACAAAGACCCTCTGTGGGTAACTGACATCTCTACTCTGTAGATGAGTGAGAAAAGAGTAACTCTGGAGGATAGCACCTGATAGTACCGGGGACAGACAAATCGTATAGCAATAGCAATAGCAGTAGTTATAGCATTTAAATTAATATAATGTTTTGCAATGAATTAAGTGGCCCATGACAGGTGAAGAACTAAGGTTAAGCACAGGTTTGCTGGCAATGGAGATTAATGCAAAAACTATCCAGCAGGTGGGTGGCATGAAAACATAAGAAGTTGACCACTGTAAGTGGATATAATAGGCAAATACAGAAACAAGAAGGTACAAACACGATCTGATCTACAGAGATAAATGCACACCAATGTGAAGGGCAACAGACTTGTAACAATGTGAGACTGTACAGGTCATGAAATTGGTAATCAGAAAAAGGGATTGGTAATCAGAAAAAGCCATTATATGAAAGATTATGGCATCAACAGACAAAACCTAGAATGCTAAAGTAGTCCAGGGTTAACTGCCTTCTTTAACATAGTGTGAAATAGACAACCTGTGCTTGGCAATGAGATGGCTGGGCATCACCAACAAACGCGGCAGAAAAAAAGTGCCTACACTACAAGTGGGCAGAAGAATTTCTGGGCAGTCCATCCCATCCAGAGAAAGCCTAATGGAATCAAAATGGAGACGAGTGCCAGTAACAATTTCTGGAATTATGGTGGACATCAGAGAGGGGGAACAGTATCTTGTCCAGTCGTAACAAACCACTGACAACAAGGAATAGTGAGAAGATCATAAGATCCAAGTGCCATGACACACAAGACATGCCGTATCTAAACTTAATGTTTTAGTCTACCAGCATGAAAATGTGCAGTGCTTGGTCCTACTCCTGTACAAGAAAACTCCTGAAGAAATCCACGAGTGTATGATGCAAACATTGAGTGACAAGTCCCTGTCATACTCAACTGTGAAGAAGTGGTGTGCCAACTTTCAGCATTGAAAATTTGAGACTGAAGATGCAGCAAGTTCTAGGAGGCCTTCAACAGTGCGAACTCTTGAAATTGTTTCTGGAAGATTTGCAAATCTCAGCTAAAACAATTCCTGAGACACTAAAGATATCCTGGGAATGCATTGGGTTTATAATTCATGAGTGGTTGGCTATGCAAAAGCTGTCAGCCAAGTGGGTGCCAAAATGTATGAATGCTGACCAGAAACAAAATCAAATGAGACCTCCAAATTGATTTTGCAGCATTTTGAACAATCTAAATTTTTTTTTGAACAACTCATCACTGTTGTTGTTCACCAACACAGTTACATCACTATGATCCATAGACCAAACAACAGTCCTTGCAGTGGTGGCACTTGGATTCTTCACCACTGGAGAAATTCAAAGGTCAGCAGGAAACGTCATGTCCACAGTTGTTTGGGATAAGGTTTTTTTTATAACTAACTAACTTCAGAAGGGCCAAACAGTTAAACAATACTACTCTTACTTGCTCTGCTGATTAAAGGAGGCACTGAAGGAAAAATGGTGAGGGAAGCTGTGAAAGGTGTTTCTCTTTTTGCAGGACAATGTACCTTCTCACAGGGCTAGCAAGATGATGGATGTTCTGAAGAATCAGAGGTGTGAGTGCATAAATGGTCCACCCTGCTCTCCAGATCATGCTCCATCTAACCATTTCCTGTTTCTAAACTGGATGATTCAAAGGTGATATAGTATCAGGGCAATATTTCAGTGACCAGGCATCAGAAATTTTTTTTGGAAGGGTTAAAGAAACCAGCGCCAAACTTCAGGGAGAATATTTGGAATAACATGTTTCATGACTCTAGTTATTCCCTTCTTGGTCAGGCCAAGAACCTTTCAGCACCCTCTTGTACATTTAGGCCACAAAAACCAAATTAACAGGTATATAGGATGGGTATAGGTATAGGATGACTACATGTCAAAATGACCTTGGAATTATTGTTGATTATGAACTGAACATAATATAGCAGTGTTATGCTGCAGCAAAAAAGGGGAATGCTATTTTGTATGTGTTAATAGAAGCATAGTTTTCAAGTCAAGGGAAATAATAGTTCCACTATATTTTGTGCTGTATGGGGCTCATCTGGAATACTGTGCTCAGTTCTAGTGTCCCATTTTAAGAAGGATATATAGTGGGTTGGGTCAAAGTCCCCAAAAAAGAGATTGGGACATCTCTCTCTCCCCATCCTCACTCAGTTACCATTGTACATTCACATATTCTCCTCTTCGATTCTATCAAAAAAGCCATTCATCCATCCTCTTCTTTTCTATGTGTATACAATGTACTGGGAGTCACACAAACACCTGACTGTTTGCAGACAGTTCTCTGTGAAAGCCATGCTCTAAATTTCTTTGGAAGCAGAAAAGAGTGGAGAGCTGCTGTGTTAGAGCTGCTATTTGCAAGTTCTTTGAGAACTTTTCAAAAGGTTGGAAGGGAGAAATACTATGGAACCTGTCATAGCCAAGCAAATTTCACAGATTCATGGTGGCTCCCCCACATAAAGAAAACATCTATTGAAAAGGTACAAAGACAACTAGTACTGCTAAACTAGCTGAGTAACAAGTCACTGTATGGTAGCCACACTTAATTTCTGAAATGACAGATGACACTTAAAAATTATACCCTCTAATCTAGAAAGTCTGTAGTCATACTACTCAGAGCAAGCCTCAGCCCATTTCACCTGGGACAGTTTTTCTCTCAGTTTTGGGTGAGTAACTGTAACCGTACTGAAACAAACGTGAATTATACATTCCTAGATTTCTTTATTTGCACATTTCAGATATGACTTCTAGCACTGGAAATGGCTCCAAGGGATTAAGTCTCAACTCACAAAAAGCCCTAGACAAACTTTATTGCCAGCCAAACTACAAGCCCCCACCGTCCCTCACTTTATGCATAATTTCTGCAGAAGATCAATAGAGTGAGACCCTCTCTCAGTGCATCTCCACTATTGCAAGTCTGGCAATGGCATTGTGCAGTGTCTAGAAACTCCAAAGCAAATCTCCCCAAGAACACATTCTTCAGCAACCATTCTTAACAAAACCAGAAAATTTCAATTCAGCCTCAAGTGGTTCAAGGGAGCCCCATACCATCTTAACAATCTTAACAATAAATGTTAATGAATTACAATAAATCTTAATAAATTAAAAAAAACAAAAAAAAACTTACTTGTGAAGGACTTGTCGTACACACAGTCCCAGTGTTATTTGGCCGAATAGTTACAGTTGCTGTCCTTGGCTGGAATGAAGTAAATGTCTGTTGGTTTGCTCCAGTTGTTGAAGGAATGATACCCAACACTTTCTGCTGTACCTGGACTACACCTATTCGAAAAATAATTCATTGGTTTAAAAATGTTATCAAGTCACAATTTAACACCTTCACATTTTTAATGAAAAGTTACTCACTTTGTAGAAAAGATTTTGAAAAAAATAAAGACTTTTTTAAAATGAAACTTATTTATTTCATTGATTTCCTGCCTTTCTCGCAATGAAAGACCTAAGATCACTTACAACACCAGTTACAACAATAAAGCAAAAAACAAAGTTACAGCAATAAAGGGAAGGTAAAATGATATTAAAAATGTTATTAACAATATATAACAGTTTAAAGCATCCACTTAAGAGTCCAAAGGCCTATCTAAATAAAAGTGTCTGCCTGCCCACAGAAGAACAGTTGAGAGAGGGCCAGTCAAACCTCCCATAATTTGGGGGGAGCAATCAGTGAGACCCCCTGTATATCCTCAAAAAATATGCTTAGGATAGAGAAAAAGCCCTCTTCCTGACCATCTAACACTCAAGCAGGTTCACATGGAGATTCAATCTTAAAGATTAAACTTTTCCAGGAAGTGTTGCATTAGTATGCACTGTCAATTGTCCGCTTAAGTATAGCACTTTACCCCAATCTTCTCCACAACTGAAGAACATAACAGAGTGACTAAAGGCCTTTGCAGACTGCCAGAAATAGTGCAAATTGAGTCCACTTTAAGGGTTAGGGTTAGTGCTAGGGTGTGATGGGAATTGTTTTTTTCCTGAGACATTGAGCCTTCTCTGTCAGAGAGCTCTGGTGCCACAATAAAATACAGTTCCCATGATTCCCTAACCCTAACCCTTAAAGTGGATTCAATTTGCACTATTTCTGGCAGTTTGCAAAGGCCCAAAGACTGGTTGAAATTTTGAAACCCTGTAAGATAGTTAAGTAGTCTCATTTTGGCCACAAAAAGAATCTATCAATACAAGCTTGCAAACATAATGTTAGGTCTCTTAACAATTAAAAACCAGCTTTTCTAAACTGAGTAAAACCTCCTCAGACCTTCACCTGTAGCACCAATATTAAAGCCATTTAGCACCATATAGTAGTTCCAATATTAAAGCTAACCATCTTTAGCTCTTGTTATAGTTCAGATGGAGGAGAGGAATTTATTCTAGAAAGAAGAAAGACCACAGATTCCATAGCTTGATCTTGATTTCTTAACCACTCTAGAAAACCTAGAGATTACAGGTGAATTGCCCTGAGAAGTCAGACCTTTCCTGAAGAAAAGTACAAAAGAGGATGAATACAGAGCTCAACTGCTGACTAACATTAATATGGCTGATTCCCAAAATACTGCAAGGCTTTAATAAGTTTTCTGTTAAGAGTGTAAAGTAGCTTTTACACAACAGACTTCAAAGTATAATTGTGTGTATAGTTATGGGGACAACAAAAATCCGGAATTTTACATGATAATGAACTTCTACTGCAAATAAATAAACAAACAAAGAACATCTTCCTATTTTCAAATGTCAAAATTATTTTAGTAGCAAAATATCCAAAAAAAGAAACATCCATTATTTACATGATATTTTCCTACCTCCTTGAGTGGCTGGTACATTAACAGCAACAATCTTGCTGTTGGCAGGCAGAGGCAGCTTTGTGATCACTTTGCCTGCCATAGTTACCGGACTACTTGCAATCTGGAAAGTCTGACCACTGCTGGAAATGGTTGTTGCTGGTGTAGCAGCTGCACTTGTGGCTAACAAAACCAAAATGGTGGTCAGTTTCTGAGATTAACGAATTGATATTTAAAAAAAAAACCAAAAAAAAAACACCCCTTGAGTGAGATTTATTTCTCTTTTCTAACACTTTGTTGTTGTGTGCCTTCAAGGCATTTCTGACTTATGGCAACCATATCATGAGGCTTTCTTGGAAGAATTTGTTCAGAGAAGATTTGCCTTTGCTGCCCTCTGAGGCTGAGAGAGAGTGACGTGCAAAATGGATGTCCATGGCTGAGAGGGAATTTGAATGCTGGTCTCACTGATTTGAACTTGAGTTCTATCTAAACAAACACAAAAACCACTACACCACATTGATTTTCCTTGTAACAGTTATATATTTAAAATGTATAGTGTAGCTACAACTTTTTGGATATTGTCAGATTTTCCTCCACATATAAAGTTTTTTGGGGAGGGAGGAGACAGAGGTTAAAAAGAAATGCTTTTTAATAAACTTCCTGTTCCTCCACCAGCAGCACAGTTTGTCCAATTTTTAGGACAGACAAAAACGAAACCATGTTGTCAATTCATTACCACAAAATATGGTACAGCCATTAACTTAAACAGAGAATGGACTTGAAATGACTGGAGCAAGGAGCATTCTACACTGCTACTTTTGTCGTAGGTCCCACTTGGTTTATAATAAACGCTGTGTTCCGAGTACCAGTCTTTACACAGCCAAAGTAGCAGCATCCGTGCAAGAGGATGATATCAACAGGCTACTTTTCCATAAATGACAGAGATACAACAAAATTATTGGGGTGGGGTGGGGTTCATAATGGAAGAACCTCCCACTGTAGACTGAGAATACTGAAGATTTAGTGGCCATAAAACAGTAACTGACTGTTGGGAAAAAGAAGGAACATAGGCTGGGCCATGGAATGGAATATCCAGTTCACTGTATAAAGTTTCCATTCCCATTGTGCGCTATTAGCACACATTACCATTCCCACTGTATATTATTAACCAGGACACTTAAGTGAAAGCTTTGTGTTTAGAGGCAGTATATAAAATCCCCCAACTTGTGGAAAAATTCCTATTTATCACCACTGCTTACGATGCCCAGCAAACTTGGCTGTTCCTTGGAGGATCCAAAGCACTGGGATAGACAGATTTCTTTTCTCTTGCCCCCATCGTTAGTGGGGCTGTGCCCTTATTCAGCAAGACAATTCCTAGCACCCTTCTATAACCACCGCAAGGAAAGCAACCTATAAGAGTGTGACATTTGTGGCCAGAAGGCACTAATACGAAGATTCTCATCATGAACGGATATTTTACAAGTGGAAGCTGTTCCTCATAAATCTGTGCAATGGCAAAGGACATTCTTCAGCTGCTTCTCATAACAGAGGTGCCTAAAATTCTGTGCAGTGGCTCCTTTTACTCTGCTACAAGGCACATGAATTGGCTCCAGTATTAAAACTAAACATCTGACATGATACAACACGAGGTGGGAATATTTTAAGAAATCATTTTACTAATGAAATCATTTACCTGTTGAAGACTGGCCCTGCTTAACCCAGGTAGCAAATGTTTGGTGGAAATTCTTGTTTTGCTGGAATGTTACTGTAGCTGGAGATCCCATTTTAGTAGCAAGTACTACTTTTGTTCCACTGGGTACAGGGCGTGGTAAGGGGCCTACGACAACTTTCTGAGGAGTGGAGACTGTGGATGCTGCACTGCTTGTTGTTGTAGCTGTAGTGACACCACACACTACAGGTAATTGCTTCTGTTGTTCCAATCGCTTCTAAAAATTAAAAATTATTATAACAAAGAAGAGTCATCATTAGGCCATTCAGCAATATCAGCTCTCTCACCACATGGTGACAAATACATTAAAGCTTTAATCTTGTACACATCCCTAAACCTACTTTGCAGTAAACATGGAGGGGGATTACACTGCACACCTCACAGCTCATTGAACTAAATAGCTCTAGCTCTCTCTCTCTCTCTCTCTCTCTTTAAATTGCCATTACAGGCACAGCAATTTGTAAGCTCCAAAGGAGCAAGTGCTAATAAGAAACAAGTTATTATGTGCTGAAGCTTTGCACAGATCATAGCTGACGTATCACAGCAGCCAAGAGGGTGAGTTGCAAAGCAGGATGCATCCACTTGAAATCTCTCCTGATACAAACTTATTAGCTGGCCAACTGGACAGGCCCTCATAGTTCAGCTCAAATGTTTGGTCTACAGATGATAATACTGATCTGTCTCAGAATATCAAGATAAGGGGTGAAATTCAGACTAGCCCCCATCCCCACTGCTTTGCAAAAGGAAGGGCTTCTGGTTCCTCGCCTCGATCCATGGGGAGAGGCGGTTAAGAAATAATAATAATAATAATAATAATAATATCATCATCATCAATATCAAAGGAAACAAGGATTGGGGGCAGGGGATTTCTGCTGATTTCTTCTTCCCTGCTGCAGCCCCCAGCATAATCTTGCACACTCTTTTGGAGGGTTGGAGGCCCCTCTAGAGCAGGCATCAAGGGATGCAGAGGTGAAACCAATCAGCCAAATTTCCCACCCTTCACAGACCTATGTTAAACACCCTAAACCAGGGGTAGGCAACCTTTCCCTTTAAGGGCCGAGGGACTTCAGCTCCCAGAATCCCAGGAGCTATTAGCCAACATGGGACTATTGGCCAACATGGCCGAGGCTTCTGGGAGCTGACGTCCCTCGGCTCTTAAAGGGGAAAGGTTGCCTACCCCTGCCCTAAACAGTGCTGACTAGTTTGAAGCTGACAAGTTTCAGATATTATTGCTTAATTGTTTTATTGTTGTAAGCCATCCCGATTGCTTCAGTAGAGGGGCAGGATAGAAATAAATTT
>CM034703.1:181222584-181238672 GCA_020142125.1 Phrynosoma platyrhinos
GATTTTGACAGCTTAAATCTTCAACCTAGCTGCATTGCTATTTTGTTGTACTGTGTAATAAGCCAATGACTTGGTATGAAAAAAGGATACCCAGATAGAGGATGGTGGACCGTATCTTTTACTATCAACACAATGGCTTTATAGTGTCATCTCAGATCTATCAACAGGAAATTTAAAGCAGGTATTGAGATGTTTATTATTTTGGAGCTCATCTTAAAGTTAACATTCCTTTAAAAATGCACTTGTTTCTGCTGTTATTATTTATTTCATTTGTTGCATTGTTTATAAATGCTTTGCAAGCTGCCTGGGCACTATACCTAGAAAGAAAAATCTAAATATTGAATGAACACCACACAGAAAAAGAAGACAACTCCAAAGAACTCTAAAAAAAAAAAATCAACACCATTCTTTAGTGGATGAACAGAAATGGTGTGTCTGCATGCATGTATGAAAATGAGTAAATTATATTTGTTGCGTATCCATATAAGCAGATCAAATAAATTACTTTCCATTCCAACATGGAAGCATCTTTGATTCCATACTTGGCAGGATGCTCAAAATTATTTCCTCAAAACTGTGGCAAATTGGAATCACTGTAACCTATATTCAATCATTTTACATGGGAATTTGCACTACAACATCATGTTGAATGAAAGAAGCCTAATTCCACACTATACAAGCAGGAACATCCATACATAACGAATAGCAGAATTTAGTCCAGTAGGGATGCATGGACATGTTTTTACTCACATGAAAAAGATAGGGAAAAAATAGAGAAGAGATACTTCCATGTTTACTTTAGGAGGAACAAATGTAAACAATGCAAACTTCATCAGGCGGGACTACTAAGAGGCTATCCCACCTGCTGGGCAGCCAATCGCTGTTGTTTTAGTTGAGCCTCCATTTGGGCCTTGAATTCCTCAGCCTTCTTCTGTTCACTAACCTTAGCCTGTTGCTCAACTGCTTGTGCCTTTTCCTTCTCCACTCTGCCAAAGAGATGAACAAAAAATTAATACTAGTTATCACACAATAATGACCAAACAGTGTATCTAATATTATATGAACCAATCTTTCACATTATTGGTAAACTGTGCCTAAATTCCTGATTTTTTTTTGTTCAGATGCTCAGATAAATGGTGTCTGAGGAATGAACTCAAGTAGGAAACCAATTAATAAATGAGACATAAAGTGGTGGAATGATAGTCAAAATCAAATGGAGATGAAAAAAACCATAGGATGTAAAGAAACGAAGAGTGTCACCTTGATGAGACAAAAAGTAAGAGCAGAGAAACTAGTATGTAGGATTGAGTGCAAAGACGTATGAAAAGGCAGGTGGATTGACCCTGTAGGTGAGTGAAAACTCTTGAACAAGTATAGGGTAGGCAGGTGGTTAGAGAAAAGACAGGTCAAAAAGAAAGAATTGAGAAAAAACCAATACAAAAATGACAAAAGGAACTAGTACAGGTAAAGAAAGTGTGAGAGAGAGTAAGGTCTTGGGAACAAAAAAGGGACTGCAAAGTTAACATTCTGGTGTCTCAGCTTCACCTAGGGCCTTTGCAGACTGTCAGAAATAGTGCAAATTGAGTCCACTTTAAGGGTTAGGGTTAGTGCTAGGGAGTCATGGGAATTATTTTTCCCCCCTGAGACATTGAGCCTTCTCTGTCAGAGAACTCTGGTGCCACAATAAAATACAGTTCCCATGATTCCCTAACCCTAACCCTTAAAGTGGACTCCATTTGCACTATTTCTGGCAGTCTGCAAAGGTCTATAGTGGTTGGAATAAATAAGATCATCACGTATTTGGCTTCATGCCTCTCTAGTCTCTCTCCTCCCCCCAACTGACAGGAGATAATGTCAATGGAAGGAACATCTACTTAATGCTGTAAAGTAGCTTTGTTCACTTTCTACTTATCAGACTGCATGTATAGTTCAATGTTATTTTTGAGCTGAAACATGTTTTAGATGAGATTTAATACTGCAACGGTAGTACAACATTTATGCACCTAAACATGACATAAGCAACTCAAACAACTTCATTCTGTCAGTTTACCTTTCAGAAAATGCTTTTATCTCCCATAGCTCTAATTCCTCTTCTGCCACCCATGTTTCCATTATAACAGGACCTGTTTGCTTTGGAGTTTCTGGCCTTTTAGGCCTCAGTGCACTTGATCGAAGACCTTTTCTTTGAGGTGTAGGAGTTTCTGTACAAGAGATTACATAAATATAAAGCTTTAATTTGGGTAAGGGCTTAAATCAAACATTACTCTTTAAATAAACATGGAATCTCATACTGTATATCCATTTACCTTTTGGAGCCTCTGGAACACCAATAGGACAAATAATTTTTCGTATACAGTATTCTGATCGAATTCCATATGGCCCAACATCTCTTCGCTTGATAATTTCAGTTGTGGTAATTTCTGTTTCTGATGTTTCTACAAAAATTATTTCAAAAGAACAACAGATTAATTAAATAAGATCTTTGCCACAAACACTGGTAAATACTGGTGTGTTGGCTAAAAAAAGAAGGAAGATTATAAACTATACTAAACTAAAAATTCCCATGATTCCTTAGCACTAACCCTAACCCTTAAAGTGGACTCAATTTGCACTATTTCTGGCAGTCTGCAAAGGCCCGAAGTTGTTTCAGACAAGCCAAACACCAATCTACAAGCCATTAAAAATAGGAGGAAACAAGCATGTTTTGAGTTGAGGCTAAGATAATATCCAATCTAGTGTCAGGAGAACAGGGAAGAGAGAGAAGTTCTACAGCACTGCTGCCACCATTACAAAGATTCTTTCTCTGGTAGTTGTGTACCACATCTCAGAAAATGCAGCATTCAAAGATCAATGATAATCTTGCTACCCATACAGATCCCTATAAGAACAGGCCATACCTTGTCCCAAAACACAAAATTCAATTCTTAGTCCTAAGTGAAATCCACTGAAACAATGGGAACTTGGAATTCAGCACGCACTGAAATACAACTAAGGGCCTAAGCAGACTGCCAGAAATAGTGCACATTAAATTGAGGCACTGCCCTGGCTTAGTGCTAGGGAATCATGGGAACTGTAATTTATTGTGGCACCAGAGCTCTCTGACAGAGAAGGCTCAGTGTCTCAGAAAAAAAATACAATTCCCATGATTCCCTAGCACTGAGCCAGGGCAGTGCCTCAATTTAATGTGCACTATTTCTGGCAGTCTGCTTAGGTACTAACTCAATGAATTTAATGTAGTTGGGACTAAAAAATGGATTTGGTAACATATATGCACTTTTTAGTTGTGTCTAGAAACAAATGAACAGCAGCCACTGTTGTGATGTGTTTTATCACTATATATTCTATTCGATAGTCTTACAGTTGCATTCTAGATCAGCTGACATTTCAAGAACCTCCACAGGCAGCCTCCCAAAAAAATCACTACACTAAATGAACTCCTGTACCTGGACTGAACCTGTTAACAAAAGCAGGTAAATAAATTGGATCCTCCTTATCAGTGTACTAGTGATATGTGAATCTGCCTGCAGATCACCACAGCCCATACTATTCAATGGTGGTGCATCCAGGCACACATCACTGCCACTGAGTAATATAGAACTTGAGAGTCTGGGGTTTTTTGGGCCATCTGCAAGGGGTCCCAGAAACCAAGCCCTGTGGATGGGAAGGGTCCACTGTATGCACATTTTTAAAGGAAAGCATAATCACTATAAAGCATAGTCGCCATAATTGTGTCATTATCCCGCAAATAGGGACTTTCCCGTGAATGAAAAGTGGCACTGGAATTCCTCTTTATTCATGGCATAATGATGCGATTATGGCAACGACGTGCGACATCGTCCAATAATCTTCACGCAATTGCACAACAGTGACGGGAACATCCTGCTATGCTCCCGTCACTTTTGCCCATGTGAAAATCTCTTTAGTATCAAACTTTGAAGGGAAGCCAGACTGAAATCAGTCTACAAAATCAGTTTTATCCATATGTACATGGATCCATCCATGATATAAACAGTCTTTAAAATATAGAACTTTTTTCCCCAAATCATTCACATTCCATAGCATATTACATGTTTTCAAAGAATATTTAAGCACCACCAATATATTTGGAAATTAATGAAACAAAGTATTCCTTTAAGACGCTACCTGTGCGTGTAGTTCCTCCACCAGGTGGGGGTTTAGCGGCCATGTCATCCCACTTCAGACATGCCCAGAGTAATCTCAACATTAGGCTAACCCCTGCCAAGGATTTCACTGTTTGAAGTCGATATCTGGGAAAATTCATAAAGGAAATAATTTGCTGTGTACCTCCATAGAGCACTTAATATAAATGCCACATGCCTTACAAATAGTGTAACTTTTTTTTTTTTTTATCTCACTCCCTTTTCTAGGCAGGGTATATAATCATATACAGTGGGCCCTCCACACTGCAGCTTTGACTTTTATGGATTTCATTATTCACGGATTTGATTAATATGTTCTCTTTAGGAATCGCTAGTTCTTCCAGCATGACTCTATGGGTGATATCTGCCAGAAGTCATGCTGGAGGACCTAGAGATTCCTAGAGAGAACACTTCTCTAAGCATTTGTAGGTCCACCAGCAAAAATCTGTGATCAATCTCTGGCAGATGTTGACCAAGAGTTGCGCTGGAGATCCTAGAGATTCTTGGTGAGGTGTTCTTTTAGGTTAAAAAAAAATATGTTTTTATTATATGTGGTTCTTTCACTTTCCCCCAGCAAATCTGGAGGGCCCACTATATACATAATATCTATACTTGTACTATTATATATTGTATCTTACTAGTCTAAATTTAACAGTCAGAACACAAATTAGTTCACAATACTATGGAACAGAGGGCTGTTCAATTTACATTTCTCTACAAGGAGATAAACCATGTTTCCTTCTACTCACATATGCTAACTATAACTACTGTAATTTACAGCTGCACTGGATATCAGCCCACAACCAAACCAACAGGCACTCTGGTTACAAGTGTAGAATTCTGCTCTGAGAAAAGAACCTAAGCAAGCAGAAGAAATGGTAAATGAAAGCAAGGTTCTCCCAAAATAACAAGAACAACCACCTCCTCCTCCGCCCCAGGCATAACAAACTGGAAAGCTCTAAAATTTCTAATATTGAGAACCTCCAAACTGGTCAGTGGCATTTTGTTAGAACATCATGACCACTAATTGTGAAAACTTTTTCACTGAATATCTGAAGTTTCCAACATCCCACATGCAGATACCAGTTCACCCACTGTGTTATCTGCAAGCAAAAGGAGGAACATATACATTCACTTTCATAAGAGGAATCAAGTTCTTTTGCTGGGGACTAAAAACTCTGCTCTTAACAGAGTTTTTAGTCCCCAGCGCCCTAGACTGTGGAGGGTCACTCCCAACTGTGAAAAGGGACCTTTTCCTCCCTAAACAAGTGGCTAGTGCCAAGCATACTCTTGCCAAAAATTAGGTGGCAGAAAGAAAAAGCTACCTCGCCTCAGAACTCCTCAAGCAGGTGCTTTCTAAAAGGGAGCTTTACCCCCTCCATATTCAAGTGGAGGGTATCATTATTGGGATTGGCCACCCCATCCCACCCTCAAAGCAGCCAAATTGGAAAGATGCCCAGGACATGGGTTAGCACAGACATAACTTCTGCCCAATAGAAACGCATTTTCAAACATACATCTAGGCAAATTTATATAAAGCCTCTATACGTCATGGCAATAATCCAAGACAATAATCTGCTTTTATAGTTGTCAAATGATTTGTGCTGCATTCATTTTATGTAGTATAGTGTAATCAAAATAGACAACAGACTTTCAAGGTAGTTTTGTACACCAGTCTTTTGATGTGCACAGGCTGCAGAAAAAGTGTCCTCTCTCTGCCCAATACTACTCATGCACTTTCATGGTATACTAAATACAGTGTATGGGAACTGGAGAACCTTTCTAACTGAACCCACACTTTAAAAGTCAAGTCTCATTAAACAAATAAAGCTTAAACACCAGGGGAGACAAAACAAAGGTTGTGTTTATGCTCCAGAATTAATGCAGTTTGACACTGCTTTAACTACCATGGCTCAATGCTATAGAATTCTGGGATTAGTAGTTTTGGGATACTGGCCTTCTCTGTCAGGGTCTAAACAGATGGGCAGGACAGCACAGGCCAAGCCTGTGCTATCCTGCCTTGGGTTCTGATTTGGATCAGTCACTGGGCTGGCACAATGATGGGCTGTTATTTATATGGTCACCTGCTGCTGTGCCATGGATGCGCTACTGCCATGCACCCCGTACCTGCCTCCGTCACTGTGTCTGCTCAGAAGGCCCCCGTCACAGCCCACAAGGAAACGGGGTGCCTGGATACACCCACTTGTCTGATGTCACAGGCTGTGACAGGATTCTTCTACACAGACGGGACGCCAGACAAAGGTACGGGGCATGCTGAGCAGTGTTTTGGCTCTCATCACTCTATGCCAAAAAATATGTCTATATGGCCCGGGCTAAGGCCCCTTTGAGCCGGGATCGTTCTGGAACTGCCAGATTAGCATCTGGACAGGCTGATCCTGGCCTGGGACTAATGGCCTGCATCATTTGTACAGGACAACGTGGAGCTAGGGGGAGCATGGGCCTCTTGGCTCATGTGTACAGGTCCTCAGACAGCTCTGGTGCCACAACAAACTACAACCCCAGGATTCCATAGGATGAAGCCATGGCATTAAAGTAATGTCAAACTGCATTAATTCTGCACTGTGGCAGAATCCAAAATGGGGTTGAGATTTAAAAGGGGTGACTATTGAAGTGTCAAGTTTTCAGGCTAGGTTATAATCCCCCCTCCAATTCATTCAATGAAATCCTCTGCCACTTCAGTTATTTAAAGAGTTGTTAATATTGTACCTCCAAGTGATACCAAAAGTCGGTCTAGGGGATGGATATGGCCAAATATCCAAAGCAGGCTTAGCAGTGTAATTGAAACATGGAACCTCTCTGATCCCACCTCTTCTTGCCAGCTTCTTTAGGTCATCATTGGGCAAAACAAATATGCTCTTTTTACTGCTTTTAGTGACAAACTTCCTGTAAGAGGGCAATGCTGTTCCAGAACGAGTCTTTTTAGGTCTTGAAAATTTCATTAGCTTTACTTTGTCTCTTGTAGAATATTCCTTGCTGACTGTCATAGAAGTCACCGAGGTTCCTCCTGGAGTAGTCAAGGAATCTGTCACTGTTGTTGTCACCACTGTTTTACTCTGTTCCTTTATTGAAATGATATCAGTATGGGTATCTGTACTGGGAGTGGTAAGTGCTGTTACAGTGGTAGTGGTGGTGGTAGTTACAGTGGATACAGAACAGTTTTCAGTAGATGACACCACATGCTCTTTATTAGCTTTGATGCCTGATAACTCTGATACTTTATAAATAGTTTTGGATTCAGTAGAAATAGTTGATGTGGTGGTCACTTCTGTAACAACAGTTTTTACTGAGGTTTCACTATTGATGTTTTCAATTTTGTCATGTGTTTGCAATCCATTCTGATCAGCAAAGTCATTACTCAGGCTGGATTCCTCACATGAAGTTACAGGAGACAGGGCAGGTTTGTTAATGGAAGGAGATTCAACTTCCATGCGTTCCATTTCCCTATATATACTGTTCTCATCACAGGAACGGAGGGCTGGGATTGATGTGTCATTAAGAGGGCTAGATCTTTCAGAACATTGTTTCCTCCCAGTATATTGAGCAGACTCAGATATATTATCTAGAGAGGTGTTATTTGGTTTAGAATCACCATCTGCATGCACAGAACTCTGTAACAACTTATTGTCCAAACTTTCTCTCTCATGTGTATCTTCAACAGCAATATCACCATTCATTAATGGTTTCCCAGGTTCACTAGAGGAAAATGGTTTACTTAAAGTATTACTTTTATTAATATTATTGACTTTAGAGTCAGCACTGCTTTCTGTTTGTGCAAGTGTCTCTCTTTTTAAACATTCTTCACTGGATAATACCTTAAAATCAGGATCCTTTCCATTAATCTGAAATGCTGTTGGCTTATCTTTCTCTGTTTGGGTATCTACTTCTCCATTTTTATTATTATTTTTGTCTGCAATACTTTTAATTTGATCAAGGCATTTATTTATGGAACTTGGTGGGATACATTTCTCTTGGTCTTGCTTTTCACCATTTGTTTCAGCAATTTTAGATTTCACTATTTCACCCATAATATTTTCTTCTTTCATGTCAGGAATTTGAGCTTCAAATGCCTTTTCAAAAATTAGCTCAGTATGGAGTGATTTTAGGCCTCCAAGAGTCTGTTTTGGATTTATTGCAATCTTCGGTTCAGATGCAGCTTCACTGTTTTTCACAGGACCCTCTTTTACATCATTTGGTTGTATGGATGTCACTTCAGGGCTATCTTTTAAATGACATGTTTCTACAGAATCACATTCCTTTTTTTCAACTTTTAATGTTTCATGTTCTTTCTTGGTTGAATATGAAGTGGCTCCTTCACAGCTACTTTCAATTGGCTGAATAATGCTATCACACCGAGATACAAAGGTATCTGTTTGCTCTGAACATTTTGCGCTGTCCTTTAAGGTGTCACCCTTACTTGTTTCTTTGTTTTCTACTGGTTTAGCATCACTGGTAACAGAATTGTCACTGTCTCTCTCATTGCTCTGTACTTGAAATTTATCTGTATCCATTGCTTCACCAACACTTTCATTAGTATCCTTTGCTAGCAGTCTTTGAGTGTCTGGGCACTGAACTGAGGTTTCATTTGCTTCTCCCTCTAAAAGTTTGTTCAAGCAAGGCAAAGACTGGATTGCTCCAGTGGTTTTGTTAAAGTGCAGACCGTTAGGTGACAAGTGTCCTTTGACAGAATCTTCAGTTTGATTTATACCTGAATTATCAACATCCATTTGTTTTCCTTCCCCTGCCATAGCTTTTCCTTGCTCATCCACACTCCTCTGTGGAGATTTACAATCTGAAGAGTTTGCATTAGTTTTAAGTTTCATTCTTTCTAGTCGTTGCTTTTCCTCCAGTGTAAACTGTTTTACTCTTCTTTCAAGCAGTCCATCTAGTTTTGAAGTTTTAACTTTCCTTTTGTAACACGTCCTTAAGTGAAAACCCTCACTAACATTGATTAAATCTGCACTGATTGGGGTTTCTTCACATTTTGTGGAGGTATCCATTTTCATTACATCTACCTCCATAGGTTCTTCCTTGATGTTTTTATCATTTTCACCAACTTCTTTTTCCTCTGTGAAGAATAATTTTTAATCAATAAGACATTTTGGTACATAACGTAATATTTGCATAACTAAATTGTGGCTGATTAATATTCTTTCTCATGTATGAATATTGTGCTACAGGACTAGAAAGACTAATGCTTTATAAATTGTTCTCACTTAATGGAATGCAATATGAACACATAAATGTGTGGAACCACATTATGAGGAGGTGACTTATACAGCAGGGTCATGTGGGATGAGAGAACTTTAAGTGCCTTATATCTATATTCAACAAGAATTTTTTTAACTTTTGTACTGTTTTTAGACTTATGACTATACCATAAATTAAGATGTTTGCTAGACTACACAACTCCACATGCTGAATCACAGAATCTCCGAATTTGGTATGTTGTTGAATGGAACTAAAACAAAGATCACAGTGGGATTTTGGATCTGATTCATCAAATAAAGTGTCTGCCTCCTGAACAAACACTTGGGATTTCTGTGTTCTGTTCTAGAATTGCACACAATGATTTTGATCACATTTAGACTTTGCTTGGCGGCCCACACATCTGTCCATTTTGCAAGAAACTTCATGTGAAACAAATTTTGAATGCTATTGAGATTACCAGTCAGATATCTGTTCCATTCAAATCTAAAGCAAAATCATCACTATCAACCTCAGTAACACTGGGTAAATTTCCTACTATACACCCATTTTACATTATACACAGATTCTGCAAACAGCATTAATTTAATAAAAGGCTAAATCCCACCCACAAAAATGGATAAAATGCTTATTACCTTCTTTTACATGATCTGATTTTTCCAAATGTTTGTTAATTTCTGCTTTTTCTTCATTCGATTCAAGTTCCTGCTTAATGTGACTTTTCTTTGTGGCCTCAGAATTTTCTGTTTCTTTTTGCTCCTTTTTGTGTGGCTCACGAAAGTTTTTTATTCTGTTTTTCAAAGAACCATGCTCTATTTTTATTTTTGCTGGATTTTTCCTTTTATCTAGTTCACATTCTTTTTCGGTGACGGCAGCAGTATCATTCTTTGCTAATAAGAAAGCATGCATTTATTTACAGGATTTTAAAGCTGTCAGTATAAAACTCTAAGGGTGCAATATATTAAGGAGATTAATGTATCAAAAGTATTCAGACTTTTTTTAACACATAAACTGAAGTATTTAAATCTTTCAGAAATCCACATGAAAGCTTTTTTAAACATATTTCTGACTGCTTAATATGATATTTACAGTACATCAACTTTCTTGGGCTTCTTAAACTGCTCATTGCAGGCAGAAAATGTTATGATTACGTACTGCTTGGAAACACATAGCATAGAAAAGCCTTCGTTTTGATGCAGCTATCTGAACTCCTAATTAATTCTTTTTAAAGACAACGACTTAATATACTCACCTGGTAGCAACTTCCGATAATTGACGTTAGTATTTCCAGGTAATCTGGGCACAAATCTATGGACATGTGTTTTACTAATCCATATCCAGCCACCATATCCTGTTACTCTATATTCTTCTCCTTTTTGTTTCCAAACCTGTTAAGTGTTTTAAAATACATTTAGTTATAATGCTTATCTAAAGGTACAAGACTTCCACAAAGAATGGCCTTTAAACAAATACTTCAAGACACTGTCTAACCCTTAAGCTCTAATTCAAATGATAAACACACATAAGGAATGACTACTGGAATAACTGCTACTGCTAAAACTAGCTATGTACTCAAAATGAGAAGAACCCTAAACAGAGGAAAGAGCAAAACCAGTAAGAACAGGACAGATATGTTATCAAGATGATTCTCACACTTTCTAAAATTTACAGAGCATTTTATATATTTTATTTTATTTTATATATAAAGGTGTTTCTGAAAAATGCTGGAAATGCCAGTCGGGCAAAGGTGACTTGTACCACCTGTGGTGGCAATGTAAAAAAGCCAAAAAATTTTGGAAGAGCATTCATAGGGTGGTGGAAAGGATCCTGGGGATTGAGTTGAATTTGGAACCTGAATTATATTTGTTAAATATTGTATTGGATAAAAACCTAGAAAGGCAATATGGGAAGCTGCTATTCTATATGGTCATAAGTGCGAGATTGGTATATGCTAAAAATTGGAAGAGTGTACTAGTACCTTGTAAGGAAGATTGGTTAACTAAACTCATAGAATTAATGCAAATGGATAATATGTCAGCCAAATTAAGGGATCAGGACTGGGAAAGAAATGAAAAGACATGGCAGCCGTTACTAAATTACATAAGCGGCAAGTCTAGATGAAGACGCTGTAGTAAAGTGAGACGAGATTAACGGGAGACAAAGATACTGTTTATTTTTTGGTTATACTTATGACTATTCTTGTAAGTAGAGTGTTGGTGATTATTTGATTACGTTTAATCTATAATTGTATAAGGCGGGTTCAAATGAAAACATAATGGACTGAGAACATGGTTCAGGACTCAGGAAGTTTTTGTTGACTTCTTTTTCTTTTTTTTCTTTCTTTTTTTTTGGTCTGTTGTTCGAGGTTTGTCTAGTTCTATATATTTTGTTCCTTTTTTCTCTCTCTCTCTCTTTTTTTTTCTTTTTTTGCCTTTTTTTCTTTTTTTTGCTTTTGTAGTGTGATATGTTGAGAATTAAGTGTTGTATGTGTGTAGGATGTGTGTTTGTATATATTTATGTACTTTCATGTAATTTTGTGTATTTTTAATCAATAAAATTTATTAAAAAAAATTTACAGAGCATTTTGAACACGTTTCTTCTAAATAAAAAATGTCAATAACAGAATGAACACGCCTCTCTTTTTCCCACCTCTTCATTTTATCACAGCTATGTGAGGTACAGTGGCTGAGAGAGCCACTAGTTCCAATTTGCCTGGTCAGATTTGTGATCCAGTGTGGACTTGAACCTAAATCTAACTACTACAACCACAATGTATCTACACTTGCAAATGTACAACAGCAAATTTATTTCTGGTTTCTTCAGCACAGAAAATGTGACTGGTAAATTCCAAGTCATTAATAGAAGAATAGTAAACCCACTGGCTCAATTCAGATATCACATCAAAAAATAGTTATCATTTGATGACACACCTAAATTGACTTACCTAGTTAACACCACTGCTCATCACCTAGAGCTACTGCATAATCAAGATGAAACTAAATTTATGATGGCCTGGTTCAGGTGGGAATAACCAGCATCAGTAAGTGCCTGAACTAGTGTCATCCTTATGTGCTGAACTACAGCCACTATATTCTTCAACCAGCAAGGCCAGTGATGAGAGATTGTGGGATCTGTAGTCATTCTGTAACACATCTGGAGGACATGAGTTGAGAAAAACTGATCTAAGCAATAGCTTTTCCATTGTATATTTGAAAGTCAAACAACATTAAGGTCTTAAATGATGATCAGCTCAAACCACAGTTTGGCATGAGGTTTGAGTCTGAGACATTGCCTTCCCTGTTAAAGTTGTAACATGAACCAAAACTCCAGCTACAAATATATTATTACTTGGATAGTATGCAAGACAGAATGTATAAGGACAGCTTAAGAACTGAAGCACAAAAAAAAAAAAAATTATTGTTTTCATTGACTAAGGGCTTTTGCAGACTGTCAGAAATAGTGCACATTAAATTGAGGCACTGCCCTGGCTCAGTGCTAGGGAATCATGGGAATTGTATTTTTTTCTGAGCCACTGAGCCTTCTCTGTCAGAGAGCTCTGGTGCCACAATAAATTATAGTTCCCATGATTCCCTAGCACTAAGCCAGAGCAGTGCCTCAATTTAATGTGCACTATTTCTGGCAGTCTGCAAAGGCCTTAAGTCACATTTACCAAACACAGGTCTCTGGGACAATGGTTATTCTTGGTTCTAACTCAATTGCCCACTATAGCTGGAAAGAAGCATTTTGCTCCAAAATAGACAAGTGCACCTCACAAGATGCACTTAAAAGGGAGTGAACATGAGGGGGGCAGATCTGAAAGGCCCTAAGGAAGGATAGCTGAGAGAGGACTTGAATGGCTTGAAGAGGGCTTTTGGGAGGGTGAATGTTTGAAAGGAAAGGGAAGAAAAGGATTTGAGAGAGACAATCTGAAGAGGGTTGAACACAGAGGAATGGAGTGAGCTTGAATGGGAATAGAAAGGGGGACAGACAGACAACCTAGCCTAGTATACAGCAGTAGAAAATAATGGGACAAACAACTACTGGGCATCAGCAGCAGTGAAGGGTAACACTGGTGGAAGATTTGATCTTATAGAGACGACAGCAGTGGCTAACAAATGTTAGTACTACATGAAGGGAGGCAAAGGTGAACCTCCAGGTGAAATCCTCTAACCAAGAAAACCTTACAATGAGACAACCTAAAATGAAACAAACGGCAGGACTAGAGCACCAACACCAGCCTTAGACTGCATAATCATGGAAAGCTATGGATTGCTCTCAAAAGACATGGAAGTGTCACTACAATGGATAGTCCTAAGGAAACAAAATAATGATCACAGAAGATCTACACAAATTCGACCTAGATCATGAGGATATTGAAACAGTCAAAGATTCCCATACCTTGGATCAAATACTGATCAGAAGAGAGACTACAGTCAAAGAATCATAAGAAGACTAGGACTGGGAAGCTCAGCTATAAAACAACTAGAAAAGATCCTAAAGTGTAAAGATATATTACTGAGCACTAAAGTTAGACTTGTCCAAGCCACTGTATTCCCCGTCACCATGTACATATGTGAGAGCAGGAAAAAAGCAGGCAGGAAGAAAATCAACTCATTTGAAATATGGTGCTGGAGAAAATTGCTGAGGACACTGTGGATAGTCAAAAAGTCAGGAAAGTTAGAAGATAGCAGAAAGAGAGGAAGACTGCATGTCAGATAGTTAGACTCAATCAGGGAGGTCACAGGCCTGAGCGCACAGGACATAAGCAGAGTAGTGGAGGACAGGGGATCTTAGAGATGTCTCATCCACAGGGTCACCATGAATGGGGGTCAACTCGAGGGCAGTTTACAACAACTCTCCAGGACCAGCAACCCCCATTTTACCATTATCTTATTGCTTACATACACAATCTTTGGGGGGGGGGGGAGACCCTGAAAGTAGTCTTTTCCTCCCCAAACCAGGTCACTTCAAACTTTCAGCTAAGGGGTGAAGTGGCCAAAATCTGATGTTGCAAGGAGTGGGCATAGCTGGTGCACTAGTTTTAGCTCTGCAAATGCACTCCTGGCCACTGCTGTAACCTGGGCATCCAGCTGAGTCCAAGAGAACATACAAGCTGCGGGCCTGAGATTTCAAGAGAAGAACACGAGATTTTCAGAGGAAGCCTCATTCGGCATAGGTGGAGTCCCTACTCCTTGATCTGCCTTTTGACTGACCAGGAGCATCTTTGTATTGTGTGGATTATGGTAAGTTTCAACTTGTTTGCCCTCATCTAGTCCATTACTGACAGCAGACATTGTTTCAGTACTGAGACAGTTTCCCTGGAATCAGATGGGAAGGATAGATGGGTGTCATCAGCATACCACACCCTTTATTCATTCAGCATTCACCTCTCCCCTTATTTTATGACTTTATATCAGTTTATATTAACAAATACTTGATTTGCCGTATAAGATAAAATACAAAAATTCAAAATAATATAAATATCAAGAACAATGAGACAAGAGGGAACCTGAAAATAAAAATATAAAGATTAAACCCTATAATGAATTCACTACCCTTTCTGTTGGTGGTGGTGGTGGAGGACAATGGTCAGGAAACATCTACAGTGAAATAGTAACACTATTGGTGGTTGCCTTATATTTGAAGAGAAGCTGTTCAAAGAGTGGGTACTATCAGTAGGAAGGCATGCTTCTGGGTCAGATGAGGGCTATGGCACTACCTTTAGGGCAGGGGTCCTCAAACTACAGCCTGCGGGCCGAGTCCGGCCCTCCGAGGCCTTTTAACTGGCCCGCCTGGCATTTTTTGTTGTTGTTTGTTGCCGTTGCAGTCCGCCCGTTTTTGTTTTGTTTTGTTTTTTGGCTGTCTGGATTGTTCCTGGTTTGAGCCCCATCTCTGGCTTGGCTCCCTTCGGGGAGGGGAGACACAAGATGGCAGCAGTGACGGATGAGCACGGGCAGGTGAAGATCGGGCATTACACCTCCTCCTCCATCGGCAGCGGAGCAGCTGAGCTGCGATGGGCGCGGAGGCCCAGCAGCCCCTTTAAAAGGCTGCTTTTCTACCACCACGTCCTCCTCCTCCTCCACCAGAGCAGCTGAGCCGCGACGGGGCGCGGAGGCCCAGCAGCCCCTTTAAAAGGCTGCTTTTCCACACCTCCTCCACTGGTTAACGGAACGGCCACGGCAGCGGCGACGCAAATGGGAGGCCGAGGCGGAGGTACTAGGGCTGCCAGGGACCAACACCTTCCCCAGCAACAACACAGCTGCGGCTGTAGCGCGGCCGGAGAGACCAGGGCCGAGGCGAAGGCGCTAGGGCTGCCACAGACCAACATTCTCCCTTAGTAGCAATACAGCGGTGGTTGCAGTAGTAGGGGTGGGAGGGGGAGGAATGAAGGCTTTAAAATTGGTACATCTCCTCCACTGACTGGAGAAAACCTTCAGTTTAATCCTAGAGGCCCCTCCTATGGAGTGGGCCAATAGCCTTACCATCCAGGAGAAGAAGATAAATCTGTCCTTTGCCCTTCCTCTGCCTGAATTAACGCTGCTATATATTGACATTGAAAAATAAAGTATTTTTTAAATTGTATATTTTTAATTACTGTCATTTAATCTGTTTAGTTTGATTTTGTTCTTGGGGGATGGGTAGGTGTGGGAATGAGGACTTGAATTGATTTTATTTGTTCTGATGTTTTGAAATGTTGTACGC
>CM034703.1:181244069-181254784 GCA_020142125.1 Phrynosoma platyrhinos
TCAATAAGCCGTCTGCCGAGGCCCTATGTTATGTAAAATGCAAACATTTTCACCTGTGTGAAGCCCAATTGGGGTGAAGGAATGAAGATGGGATGTTGTTCTCCAGCTGAATGATTGTTAGCCTCAGAGTGGATATTGTAAGAACCTTCGACCCATGAACAGAGCCATTCCATTTGAACTCTCCAGCAGGACTCAAACAAAACTTATGAGAAAGGTGTCGTCTCTTGTCATGGTCTTCCCGGTGCTGATGTTTGTTCAAAGCAAAAGAATTGGTGGCATACTGATTATGGTAGACACGGTACTTCCCTTCTTGACCCAACTTGAAATAATTGTTGATGTTTCCTTTCATCACTATTTCTTTCTTGCTGTTCAGTCGGGAAACTTCCCCTTGGGAATTAACCACAAGGACCTTTATGAAGAAAAGGGAACATACATTTTTTAAAATAAACAGATCTTCTTCAGATGTAGATTTCATCTTTTATCTGACTGCTTGAAACCATGTTATTTTTTAGGAACCAGAACACAGAAACCTAGCAAATACATCTATTACACCATATTTGATGAAATAGTCTCAAGCAATAATATAACCCATCATGAATGTTAGCCTTCGCAAAATTATGTAGCTTTTTTTGGTATGCTGCATTCCACTTCCCCATGTTATACTAGGATTGTTAATAAAACAAATTCTGGTGCAAGTGCTGATGTTCTTAAGTCCAATCCTATACACATTTGTCTGGAAGTAATTGTCTGCTGAGGTCTAAATACCCAAAGGTTGCCAGATACTTGTCTGACCTTGGAAGCTAAGCAGGGTCAGCCCTGGTTAATACTTAGATGGGAAACCACTAAGGAATACAAGTGCTGTCAGCCAGTGGCATCACAAGGGTTGGTGTCACCTGGTGTAGACTGAGTACACATAATAGGATTGCATTGTTAGTCTTTGACTTGAATTGATTAGTTCTAACTAGTGTAAACCCATCATATCAATTGTTTAATAATGCATCAACATTTAGGTAAATCTAACTCATCTGACTGGTCTCTTCTATATCTGGAGCAAAATATCTGAAATATCAAGACTGTTTCATAATAAAAATTACTTAGTTAACAACCTTGGCATACATACACCAGAAGTACCTTAATTACTAATTTTCAAAAGTAGCACAAACCTCTTTGCCCTCTTTAAATTGCTTATTTGCTTCATGTGCTGCAGCAGCAACCTGCTGACTTTTTAGCTGGCTTAATTTGCTGTCTGGATTTCGTAACCTGGTGACCATTCGTGTCGAACCTGGGGTACCTCTTCCAGTGCTTGGAGATTCACTTCCATTAGATCTTTCTCCTGTTACAAAACAAACATTTAAACAGTGGATATATAGAAAGGCAAATTAGTAAACATATATTTAATTAATTGGATTTTACACCCTGTCTTTCTTCCAAAATGCAACTCAAAAGCAGCTCTCAATATAAGTTAAAACAAAACACCATACATACTCAACTATGTCAACCTTGTGTGTAAGTTGAGGGCAGGTTTGGGACCCAGATTTATGGAGTCTGATATGAACCATGGATAAATTGAGGGCAAAACCTAGGAGCATGTAGCAAAGGAGCTAAAGGATGAAGCAAAGGGAAAGAATGCTAAAGAACTCAGAAAATTCCACCAGGCCTAACTGTTTCAGCTCACCCTTAAAGGCTGGATGGATGACAGGAACTACAGCAAATGATGGCTGTGCGATTTGTGGGCGAGGTGACCAAGCAAAGGCAAGAAAAAGCACATGTCAAAAAGGATGAAAAGGCAAAAAAGAAAAAAAAAAGTGGCAACTATGTTAGCAATGATTATAGCCTTTAACTTTCATGTTTAACTTTGACTGATTTTAACCCAGGAAAGCTGACCAAACATACACAAATATCTTCAGATCCTTCAAAACTCAATTCTTTCCAATGCTCCTTTGAGGGGATGCATCAATGTACAGCCACCTGCACCATTTCCCCAACCAGACCCTTTTGGAAGGTCAGAAGGATGGTGCAGTGAAGAATAGGAATTGTTGCTTCTTTTAGCTACTTTTGGGATGGGCTAAGCTCTTGCCTTTTACCACTCTACTCAGAGAAAGGGAATGAGGATTCCTTTTTCTGATGAGGGTTAAGGTACACTACTTACACAGACCCGTAGATAAGTCAGCCCAGGTTTTTGGGGTCAATTTTTGACTAGAATTTCTAGACATATATACTGTACTTGAGTTTATACAGTAGCTAAACCAATATATGATACAAAAGTTAAAGCAACATTAAACCATTAATCCAATTAAAAGTACAGATATGTATGAGGAGATATGAGCTTTCAGAGGGTCTGGAGCTAAACTGTATATGGTTTTATAGATTGCAATGAGCACTTTGATCAATTGTGCACCAAGAGTACACCCAAGCTATGAACCAGAGATTTCAGGGGAAGTGTAACCCCATACAGCCAAGGTTGAATCTCTATTTCTTAACCTGCCTTCCTCTGCCCAGGGCACCTCTGCCTTGTATTTATTTATTTAGAGCATTTATACCCTTCTCTCTCTTCAGCCATAAAGGCTCTCAGAGATGCTTACACATTGTTAATTTGACATTTCCTTGCCCTCACTCTTACAATCTAAATAAGGCATGACACACAAGTACAGTCTGCCCTCCGTATTCGTGGACTTGCCATCTGCAGATTTCAGCATCTGCGGATGGCAAGCCTGCATGGGGTGAGGCAGAGGAGGAGGAAGGAAGAGGAGGTGACGGCCATGGCAAAAGGAGGAAGAAAGAGGCAGAGGAACAGGAAGAGGCAGGTGGGGAAGGAAGGAAGGAAGGAAGGAAGGAAGGAAGGAAGGAAGGAAGGAAGAGGAGGGAAGAGGTAGAGTAGAGGTGGCAGGGGGAAGAGGAGGAAGAAGAGAAAGAGTGGTGGCAGTGGGAGAGGAAAAGGAGAAGGAGCAAGGAAGAGGAGGAAGACGGCAGCAGAGGGGGGAGGCAAAGTTCCATTGTCCCCAAGGTGGCTGAACCACCATTAAAGACAATGGGACTTGAGCATTTGAGGATTTCGGTATCTGCAGGGGGCTTTGGAACAGATCTCCCCGTGGATACCGAGGGTCCACTGTAAAAGGGAATGGAAGTGAGGGAGATGATTAAGTCCAGCAGATACTGGCAGTTGGGATGGAGGGTATGTGTGTCTTTAATTTGCTTCTGGGCCTAGGCATGACCAAGCTGTGCTTGTCTCTTCTTCTGTCCCTCAGAGCACATGATAGTGTCAGTTGAGATGTCTTATATAGATTAAGCCTCAATTTGTTTGCCCTCATCTAGTCCATTGCTGACAAGAGACACTGGTTTAGTACTGAAGCTGCTTTTTAAAAACATGCAAATTATGTAATTTAAAAATAAAGATTACCCGGCAGCAAGCATACCCTAGTGCAGGGGTAGGCAACCCTTCCCCTTTAAGGGCCGAGGGACTTCAGCTCCCAGAACCCCAGGAGCTATTGGCCAACATGGGACTATTGGCTAACATGGCTGAGGCTTCTGGGAGCTGAAGTCCCTCGGCCCTTAAAGGGGAAAGGTTGCCTACCCCTGCCCTAGTGACTGTTTTATTCTTACCTAGCTCATCTGAGCTCTGAGATCCTCCTTCGATATTTTCCACTTCATCAGAAGTCTTCACAGATTCATTCTGCACAGAATTTTGTTCATTGCTACTGCTGTTTTCTGGTTCAGACAAGAGTGTTTCAGCAGATGAACCAACACTCAGACTAGGAACTGGATTAGTTGCTTCATCTACAAAAGACAACTATTTAGGTACTTAGTACTATCTTAATACTTAAAAATACAAGATGAAAATCCTGAAGTCAGAAGGCACTGAAATGTCAACAATGTGAAAATATACATTTAGTAATGCACAAGTTGATCAATGAAAAGAAAACAGAAGGAATTAATAAATAGGGATAGTGTATATTTAATTTTACAAACACAGATGTCTCTTCTGTAATGAGAACTGTTCCATTTCAATTTTAATTCTAACAGCTAAGGATTCTGATCATGCATTTTGGCCAGTGTGATTATGGATTTAATTACCCACCAAATCTCATGGTGCTCCCCTTCGTGGACATACCACTGTCAGCAGAATTGCATTTCAGTATGATCAGCAACATAAAGGAGTCTCTGCACAACAATGACTTTGGCACAGTGACTGGAGAACCAGGTCAAATGTTCTAGGTCAGATCTCCAACACTCTTACAGCAGGGGAATCTCCCAGTTATCTCTGATTTCTAACTGATGATGGCAAGGGGTTTCCCCCTCCTTCCAAGGAGAATCCCAAGAGGGCAGGGCTTCACAAAGCAAGACGTGTATCCCCAGGATCCTTTCATGTCAACTAGGAATGCTTATAGCAGGGGTAGGCAACCTAAGACCTGAGGGGGGGCACGGATGCCCCCGCCACCCGCCATGGTGATATTGATTATTGTTATCACTTGTTCTTGGGGTTTTCTTTGCAAAATCTCCACAGGGGTTTTGCCATGGCTTTTCTGGGGCTGTGAGAGTGTGCGTGCATTTTTTTTAATTTAAATTTTTTATTTATTTTAATTTTTATTTTAATTTTAATTTTTATAATTGTTTGAGGAACAGCAACCCAGCCCCCGGCTCAAAAAGGTTGCCTACCCGTGGCTTATGGGCTAAATTAGGTTCACAGGTAGGAGGTTCCCTGCCCTCTTTTAGCACAAGGGGAGTGGGTCAAATTAAAACTATTACTGGACAGGTGTTTGTTTCTATATACAGAGAGGTATATATCATTTTTCTTAGGGGAGCATGTAGATGAGAGATTTTTGAAGCACATTTTTCACCACACACTCCAAGACATTCTACTTGTTGGATTACTCTGCAGGAATTGTAGAATGTGAAATAAAAAACTGCTACTATATACTCTGACCTATTCTTGCCTGTAGATCAAAACAGCTGCATTCCCGTTATCACACTATCCATAGTTTCCACACAAGGTTTCCCAAATACTACTGGACTACAACTTGAGAAACTCTGACTTCTGCCTAGGGCAGGGGTAGGCAACCTTTCCCCTTTAAGGGCTGAGGGACTTCAGTTCCCAGAATCCCAGGAGCTATTGGCCAACATGGGACTATTGGCCAACATGGCTGAGGCTTCTGGGAGCTGAAGTCCCTCGGCCCTTAAAGGGGAAAGGTTGCCTACCCCTGGCCTAGGGCTTCTGAGATTGGAGTTCAACGGCATCTGAGGAGCCAACTTTGGGAACCACTACAATAAGTTATAAGTTTAGCCTGATGTGTATCTTCTCTCTCCTTGTTCCACACAGCTAGAAGGAAGAAGCCAAAACTTTTGCCCAGGGTTCAGTTCTTTACTTCAATTTCTGCTGAAGAAGAAATTCTTCCACTAGTAGAATTAGGAAGGGTGATCCCCTCCCCTTTCTGGAGCATCCCAGAGCCCTAAAAAAACTTCTCTGGACAGATATAAAATTCTCCACCTGAGCAGGTTGCTGACAGAACAGAGATCCTTAGGGAGGAACAGTACGGGAAGACCTAGTTCTACTGGCAAAAGCAGAAAAATCCACAAGGAGCACCCCAACAGATCCCAGCTTTCACTTCTACTTTAAGTTAAACTGTTTGCTGTGCCACCCAGAACTAGTACTTAATAGTGATTTCTTTCAACAATACAGTTTCAGAAGTCAATGACCTAGATTTAACTTGTTTAAATTTGACCATGTAATGTTACCTATAAATTAGTGCGGGAGACAACACAACAAATTTCAATTAACTAAAATGCAAAAGCAAAATCTTAGGGAAGATAGCAGAACATGAATACTAGGCTTACCGTAGCCTATGTATACCATACCAAACCATGGATTAACATTACATACAAATGTGGTCCTTGTGATCACATATGTCTGGATGATTTTTACTTAAATCTATGTAACATATGCTTAGGGTTTATGGCAAATAAACCAAGTTGTAAAGGAAAGTGAAAACCTACACTGAACTTAATCTAATTCCAAATATTTGGAGGACAAAGCGATATGAGCCTGTTGAACACTATCAACTGCATACAAAATAATCACAACATACAGTGAGACATTGTTCAGCAAAACAGCAGCAGCAATAGCAAATACTATTAAATTAATTTACTTCTCCATCATTAACAAGTATATTACTATTCTCTAAATTACAGGCATGTATATACTGTCTTTGTACCTGTGACATCCTTGGGAGGCTCTGATGTTGAATTCTTGTCTGCCTCATTATCATCAAGGGTTTCTGGTTCACATCCCACTGTGCTCTTCACTTCAGAAACATTAGCTTCTCCTGTAGTAGGCTCTGTGATTTTGCCTCCAACAGGCAATGTCACAGAGTTGCTTTTATCCCCATCTGTTGGCTCTACAGTAAAATGCACAAGAAATCTTTATAGATATTTTTCCAAATTGGCTCATAAATAAATATAGATAATGGCATGCATACAAAAATTAAGTTCATGAAAACTGTTTGCATTAGGTACATTTTGTAGCATGATTAGAGAAAAATAGCTGACTGTGCAGTCAGAAAATGCCTGTATAAATCAGAAACAACGGATTAAACATGGAAATATGAAATCTATGTTTTTTTAAAAAACCATTAGAGTGAATGGTGTTCCAATAAATATTGTCTTTACCTTCTTTGCTTCCTTTTTCAGAACTTTCTTCAGGTGATATTTCCTTGCTTACATCTGGCTGTTGGTTTGAAAGTTCTTCTTTGCCATTATCAGCATCTGTGCTGTCTTTATTGTCAACACTAGCTTTTTCCTTTTCTGTCTCATCAGCCACTGAGTTTTTATCCTCCAATGTTTCACCCTTTCTGATTCTGGATGCTTCCAAAATTTCTTCTAAAGGGAAAAGGGGCAAATTTGGACAAAGACAAAATCAAGTTATAGGCTACAGCTCTAGGACCTCAGGTACAGGTAGCAGAGCTTCTGTCTTTCTCCCTTACCTAAAGCATCCCAATGTACAACTGACAGATCCATGTAGTAGAGCAAATACCCAATGCAGCTTCACTCTGTGCAGTACTACTTCCACATGGAACTCTGCTCTGTTTTTGAAAGGGCAAGTTTACCCATCAATATGCAGTGTCCAAGAAATGTCACAGAAACTGACAGAATAACCAGGATTTTGCACACTGCTCGGTCAATATGGATTGTCTAGAAATCATGTCAGAGAATATATATAAGTATTATTTGTTGAATTTATAAGATGAAGATTCATGAATGGATTATACAGTACATTAAAAGAAGCAAATATTAAGGCTCATGTGGAACCAACAGGAGTACCTCCTTAGTAAGGACAACTCAATGATAGGGCAGGCCATGGAAGAAGGCATGTCCTACAGAATTCTACAACATGGTGCAATACTGAGCTGAGCTGTGGGATTACAGAAAACTCAACTAAGGCCTGAAACATACGGGCCAAATAAGGCAGCTTCTGGCCACTTTGGGGGGCTGACATTCAGAGGACGTATGCCCCCAAAGCTCTAGTGCCATGAACTGGTCCTTTGGACTGGATCAAAAAGGAGCAGATATAATCTGGTTTCTGGCTATGCCAGTTTAGGACCGTGGCAGCCACATGCTTCTGGCCACATGCTTCAGCCCTAAGAAGGAGGGTAAGAAATCTGACCTACTCCTGGCATCAAATCATTTAACTGCTGCAAGAACTCCCAGTGTCACCAAAAAAGTGTTATGTTTTGGTAGAAGAACAGACTTGGAGGAAGCAGGCTGTTGTTGTGCACCTTAGTTTCCAATTTATAGTGACCCTAAGGCAAATCTATCATGGGGTGTTCTGTGTACGACTCACCCAAGGTCGCTCAATGGGTTTCCATGCCTGAATGGGGAACTGAACCTGATCTCCAGAGATGTAGTGCATTGCTCAAACTATTACACCACGTTGGCTCTCAGGAGGCAGGTACATTATTCCAAAACATACTATAGCCATGTCCTCCAATGGGAAAAATGGTCACAGCAAAGTCAGGAACATATACTTTTATTCTCGCTTACCCCCTCTCTGTTCATACCTTGAGCCATTGCAGTTTTTGAAATTACAGTTTCAGGTGTAGTTGCATCTGGCTATTGCAAAGAAACATAAGTCAGCTAAAGCTGGACTCTGGGCTCTCACAAAACACAGCACAGCCAAAAGGGCTGATGGTTAGGAAAAACAGGAGCAGCTGGTCTTACCCACTCTGACTCACACTTAAGTGTTCTTTCTTTTATCAAACAATGAAAGTTATAAATGTTGCCAAACATTATGAGAACCTAAACAATCCCACTGTAGTAAAACACTACACTACGAAGCCCAAAAAACTAAATTAAAAGATGTCAAAAACCCATGAGGACTACAGAAGTTTGAAAATATGCCACAGCTTATTTACAGGAAAAGAGCAGAAACACATCATCACCAGTACCTTCTGCAGGCAGCACAGACACACTCAACTTTGTCTGTAAATATTTTTAATATATCTGATGTGACAAAACACATTAAAATAGTAAGCATGGTGAAAGCAGTAGTATCACAAAATAGTAGAGACTTCTGTTTTGGCAACTAGCGTTTGTCCCCCAGAGTACACACATACACACAATTTTGCACTACCCTTCTATTTAACCCCTCCACAACTATTGCTGCTGAAATTGTTACTCTATGCCACCACAATATCTCAGTTTCCAAGCAATTGTCTGGTAGGGAATCTCTGAAACATGTAAAATTTGTATAATGGAGAATATACAACTATCCTTACATATGATCACTTAACAAATTCGGTGTACTGTAGAGTGACAAGGAGTTTAGTACTGAAGGGAAATTAATGATAGTGCAGAACGACCTGAAAAAAGTTCATGGCAAAGTCTGTCACAGTCCAAGCTAAGAGTCTCTTGACAACACAAATGAAAGCACTGAACACACACTACTTGGCCATAACCCAACTTTAAAAAATTGGCCAGTGACTGACAATCATATACCACATGAAACTCTGTGTTCACCATTTAAGAGTCAAACAGAGCCCATCTCTGGCTGTTTGGCAAGAGGACAAATCTGATTTAAGACTTTCAAACTGTTGGTTAAGACTGAAATTAAAAAAATAAGATAGAAAGAACAACTACAGCAAAAGGAACCAGATGAATCAGAACATGACAAACACACATGAAAAATGTCAAAGACGAAGAATGACTGTTGTATCTATGACTGAAGTGGCAGTAAAATATTGTTTGTTACAAGAAATGTGAAAATGCTTGCTTTTGTTCACAGTGCAACTACCTGGTGCCCAGAAGAAGGGCACAGATGAGCAGTCAACAGGTACCATGTGTTAAAAAGATGAATGCTATTCACAATATGATCTCAATGGTCTTGGATGAGAAGGCCAAAAAAAGAAAAGAAAAAAAGAAAAAGAAAAAAAGATGCTTATAGTAGAAAATATATTTCTTCTGAGTAACACTGGAAATACAGGAAAGATAAATATGCCAGCTGTTAATTAGGACAGAAATAATGCCATTATGTCAGGCAAAGATAAACAATGCTAGCAATGGAGTATTAAACTGATAAATGAAACAGCTTCTCACTTGAAACTAGTTTAAGATGGGTCCTGAAAATGTATTAAAGCTGAATATGTAGTTCTTACCAGCCAAGACAGAGGGAAATAGCAAAGCTCTCATTGTTATAATTAGTGGCAAAGGATAGCAGCAGTTACTATAAAGCAAAATGCTCAGCAAATAAAGAATAGGAACACATACTGTGATACTTCAAATATCACATGGTCAGCTCTATGGTGAATAGTCATCAAAAAGAAGTTGAAGATTGTGCTAAAAAGACATTTTAAGTATTTACTAGCATAAATATGGAGACCATCCTGAGTCATGTAGTTTTTGAGGTAAGCTTTAAAATTTTAATCATGCCTTGTTGTTACAGTGTTAAATATTTTAGTATTGTTTCTTAACGATAAAGAGATCTTCATTTCAGAACTGAGTAAACTTAAGCTGGTAGTCCAGAACCACATAAAGTGAGTAAGTCGTCCTACTGACAGAATGGCTTCTGTCACACATGAAGAATGGCTTCTGTCAGTGGAAGAGGAGGAAAGTAATTACCCCTTCCCTTCACCACTGCCATTTCTCAAATCTGCTCTGTGGTTGGAAGACACTCCAGAAAGACAGGGGCAGGACCAGAGAGCGGGGAGCAGCGGGGAAAGTCTCCTTGCATGAATACAAATCTACTTGTCTGATCTTAACACTGAATTGCTACATTAAAATAAATGCATGAAGGCTGTATCTTACAATTTCTTATGAGTATTTATGTAATTTAGTACAGATTACTATGCTCAGTTATATTTTGATGAGTCTAAACCTGAAAAATTGTAAAGAGGCTGACTGAGGTCCAAAACATACTGCAGAAATAATTCTGTTTGAGACCGCGTTAACTGCCCTGGGTCAGTGCTAGTGAACCCTGGGAATTGTAGCACCAGAGCTCTCTGACAGAGACGGCTTAATGTCCCGCAAAACTACAGTTTCCAGAATTCCCTAGCATTGAGCCAGGGCAATTAAAGTGGTATCAAACTGGATTATTTCTGACGTTTGTTTTGGACCTGATACTATTTCATTTCAGAAGTGAAAAGATAGCTTAAAGCAGGGGAAGGCAACCTTTTTAAGACCTGGGCCGGTCTTCTGTAGCCTAGGTCTCGGCTGGGCCGAGGGGGGGGGGG
>CM034703.1:181293209-181321334 GCA_020142125.1 Phrynosoma platyrhinos
CTTTTCCCACTCAGCACCCCCCTGGAGCTTTCCAACACCCCTGGGGGGGTGCTACTGCCCACTTTGGGGACCAATGATCTAGATCATGGAGTTATTCATGGTTAAAGTAGTAATTGAAGCTTCTTGGTTGGGATTTGGAGGGGGCTCTTGAAAGACAGAATCATGACTCTAGAAGCACACCATCTGTAAATTACATATGGTTAAAACCATATAAGAATTGTTATGATCTAAAAGTCCTATAAAGCTTTTTATAGTCCATCAGAATGGCTGTTGTAAACCAAATTACAGATTTTTCTGGTATAGGTACAAAAATGCTTATCATAGAACATAATCTAAAAGACAAGCTGGTACATACTAATTTCAACAAACTGAGTGATATTACTCCAATGTTGACAGACGTTACTTATGTGGCAGATATAAATGCTGCCCACAGGGTCTTAATATTAAGGTGTTCACACATCTTAAATGTAAAAGGTAAAGGTATTCCTGTTGACAAGGTTGTGATGTCATGACTGACTGGAGGGGGTGGTGCCCATCTGTTACTAAGGCAAAGAGCCAGCGTTGTCAGAGACTACTCTGTGATCATGATCGCACAGAACACTTTTCACCTTCCCACCAAAGTGGTCCCTATTTATCTACTTGCATTTGCATGCTTTCGAACTGCTAGATTGGCAGAAGCTGGGACTAGTGCCAGGAGCTCACCCCATCATGTAGCACCCAGGCCTCGAGCTGCCAACCTGCCGATCTTGCAATCAACAGAGTCAGCATCTTAACCACCTGAGCCACTGCATCCCTTCATACATCTTACCACATCACAAAAGTATAAGCTTGGATCATCATCCACTTGTCAAATCGAGCACACAATATATATGCCCATGCAATAAAATCTATGTAGGTCAGACCTCACACCCTCTTAAAGCCAGGTTTTCTGAATACAGAAATAGAATAAAAAATCACTCCAGTGAAACTCTTCTGTATGATCATTTTTATACATTTCAACATTAGCTTCATAATATTAGGTTTTGGGCTATAAAAGTAATTCAAGGCAATGAGAGTCAGGATCTTCAATCTGTTCTATTAAGGAACGCCTTCTGGATTGTTCATTTCAGTGCTATCATACCAGTTGGTTTAAATGATCACATTGGAATTGTTTCTGTAGTTATCAGGATGTGATATTAAGGGATGAAGCAGATGGGTGGCTTAGACAGGCCTCTGGCCCTGATTGGCCTGGGACTGTGGCGACTGGATGGCCTGTTTCTGAAGGGGGCCGCTGCCCTGGTCCCAAATGACCTGCTGGCAAGGAGCAGTTTTTCATCACTCCTTTTAGCCCGCCTGTTTTGGGCCTATGTTAAATGCATTTGTGTACTTGTGTCAGTTCCTGGATAATGACTGGTACTTACTTATAACCAACTATTTTGCTTCATGAAGGATTGGCAATTATTAATGTGGACTCCCATCACTTGCCTTATCACCTTTCTTGTGATGGCGATTACCAAGGAAGTATGTAAGTTGGGAATTCAGTGTATTACAGGAACTCATACTGAGGAAAGGGTATTGGCCACGGAAGGAAATATTTTGGTTTGGCAACATTCATGAGTATTATTCTCAGAATTTACTTTAATTAAAAGGGTTGTTAGTTTTGTTGGATAACTGTTTATACTATGTACTGTAAATATACTCTCATATTAGTCTGACTGATGAAGAATTGCAAAATGTACATATAAATCCTGGGAATAGCTCTCATTAAGGAATTTATAGAATGAAGCTTTTTCAAATGCAAAATTATTAAGGAGCTTCTTTAAGGAGTGTGCGGAATGCAGATTCTCCAACTCAAGCCCATGAAAGAGCTGATGATATATTACATTGTGGTGGATTAATTTTTGCTAAAATTTTGGGCTTGGGAAAATTTATCAGGACTTGTATGTACTTCAATTTGTCTAATAAAGAAGTATGTAGAAATGTTTCTTTAATTCTTGCTTTGTTTTGTATACCTTACGATACTCATAACACATTGGAACAAAATATTCAGTTTATACATATTACAGAGTTCTTTATTATTTCACCATTTTCTTTTTGGCTTTGCTGGTTATAGCACGAGGTGAGCTGGAGCTTTTTCATCCAAAGAACCTGCCATGTGTCTGATGCTTCAAATTTCCAAACAACTGAGCCTTACCATTCATTTCCCCCCCAAGTTTTGCTTAGATAAATTGTGGCTTTTAAGCAGTACTTGAAATATAATAATCTAACTTGAATATATTCAATTTGTCAATAAGCATGGCTACAAATAAATATTTTTGGAGGATTGTTCTTAAATGCAAGTATAACTATTGTCAAATGTAAGAATCTACAGGAGATGTGGGCAAGAAACCCTCCTAAGCCTTTTTAAATAGCTCTCTGCCCAGTGTCCCCCCAGTGCAGGACTGGTCGTGTATAAGAATGCATTTTTCCATTTCTACAGGCCTATGGGAATGACAGTCAGGAACTCTCAAGCCAAAAAAGACCAATAAATAAAACCAAATTCTGAAGTGGGCATTTGTTTTACTTGTTTTCAGGTCTGGTTTGACCTGCAGCAGTTGGTTAGGGCAAAATTTAACACCCATCACCACCCATTTTACATATATGACACACTGTTACAGTTACTTATATCTGGGTGCCTATTCATAACATCACATCCTTGAAACATAATTGCCTCATACCTGCCAGCTTCTGAATCAAATTACATTTTCTAGAGAGATGTACATGATGATGGCACCACAGTTACAGCCCCATATCCACACATAATAAATATTGCTCTGCTCTGCTAAACCTGACAGATGACTGTCATTGTGCTTGATGACAGGGGGCTAGGTCAATAAGTGATCGGTATGATGCACCAGAGGCAATGTGGTATAGTAGTTTGGGTGCTGGACTAGGACTCTATAGACCAAGGTTGGAATCCTCTCTTGGCTATGGAAATCCACCTGGACAGCTTGCAAAGCCTGACAGGAATGCAGAGGCAATCTCCCTCTGAACAAATCTTGCCAAGAAAACCCTATGATATATTTCTCTTAGGGTTCCCATAAGCCAGAAATGACATGGAAGACACACAAGGACACCTTTAATGTTATGAAGTGTGGTTTGAGAGCTGGATGTAAAATTACATTCTACAGTGTAGTCTTTTGAACCTGAAAAATCCTGAGGAGTTTAGAGAGGGTATGACGTTATGGACTTTTTGTTTTAAAAAGTTGTGCTTACTAGAGAAATTAATGTAAAATCTAGTGATATACAGTCTATGTAATAAGTGATTAGTTACCTTAATGTTTGAAAGTGTATAAATGTTTGAGGGGATGTGTAACAAAAGTCTAGTTTATGGGAGATAGGGATCAGTTAGACTCAAGATAGGTTTAGTTAGGATGATGAAAGATGGAGTTAGTGAGGTGTGTTAGGGCCTTTACAGACTGCCAGAAATAATGCAACTTTAGTCCACTTTAACTGACCTGGCTCAGTGCTAGGGAATTATGGGAACTGTAGTTTTTTTCTGAGGCATTGAGCCTTCTTTGTCAGAGACCTCTGGTGCCACAATAAACTACAGTTCCCATGATTCCCTAGCACTGAGCCAGGGCAGTTAAAAGTGGACTCAATTCTGGCAATCTGTAAAGGCCCTTAGTCAATTCAGATTCAGATGCATTTAATAATTCAATGTATTGAGCTTGTTTATAAATTACTTTTGTATTATGCACATTCCTCTGGGAATGCTACTGTAGTGTTACTGGAGCAGATGAAGTAAGAAACAATGTCGGTAGTAGCAGAAGTGGTTCAACGGTGGTGTTAACTATTGGTGCTGCCATGATGAGGAAAAGGACCCCAAATTGGAAGAAATGGTAAACAGAAGTCTTCACAAGGAGCTTTTTAGAATCCTCAGCCAGAGAGCTCTTGCAGTGCTTCTGACCAGGCTATGAACTCCAGGAATTCATAGGATGCAGCCACAGCAAGTTAAAGAGGTGCTAGAATTGTGTCATATAAAAGGGCCCTTGCTGAGACTACTAGTGAACTCTCCCTGCATCTTGGACATAAAAGGAAGTCACCTCTTCTTTTTCCTCCAGGCTCAAATTTAAGGCATAAATCATGGATCATTGACCCTTAAGTAACTCCTTCATGAACATCCTTCTTCACAGAAAGCTGGGACCTGTTTTTCCTGTTATTTTTTAATTTCCTACTAAAGTTCAGCTGGCATGACCAGCTTGATTAGTTAAAGTTGTAGTGGCCCCTATATGGAACATTCCTTCTAGGTGAATCTACCTTGTCTGAAGCTGTAGGGATGGTAGAAAAATGGTAGGACTTTTTCTGAGTAAGGTTATAAAGAATAAGGGAAGTGATTTAAACAATGTCTTTACATTCATAACAGCTGTTAGAAGCCATTTTAACATCAGAACTACACTTTTGTTGGGAGTTGAAAATATATTTTTGCTGTGTATGCAAGCATTTAAAGTCTGCAGGAACTGGTAAGTTATAGTTGTACATGAGAATAGGCTATTCTTGTTTAGTGTGTTCCCTTGAACACATTCTTCTCTCTTTTTTTTTGTATTTTAAGAAAGCCAGTTATGTTCTATATACATGGTCCTCAGCTATGATGGTATAGTCATAACATGAGTTATAGGGATACCATAATCTAGGGCTGGGAGACTTTTACATATCTAGATGTTGCTTGTCTACAGCTCTCATCAATATTTAGCGCACAGCAAGCTGCTGGATGATGGGAGTTGTAGTGAAAAAGATCTGGAAGAACCCAAATGGCAACTCTTACAGTAATTGTTCACCAATTAAAAAATAATGTAGCATTAGCATTTACTCAGGTGCAGAAAAAGTGTAAAGTGGGGGGAAGGGGGAGATCCACAATAGATTTATAACAATTTTATGACAAATGTATCAATTTCAAACAAGTTTTATAACTTCAATAGAATATAAGCCAACATCTTTCGGTTGGTGTATCCTCTGTAACTCTTTCAGGCTTCCTTCAATCTTGTTCAGATCAGAGTAAAAACGTGCCTGAGAAGAAAAATGAAAGAGTCAAGAGTTGGGCTGCAAGTAATGGTAAAATCTGTGAAAACAAAAGTAATTGCTTCCACCAGCACAGGAAAAAGGGACAGTACACAGTAGCCAAGGAAAATGCTAATTTTTTTGTAGGAGAAAGGAACATTGGCTTACCTTCAGATATGGAGACAGAAACATCCTGTAATGGGTTGGTTCCCTTTCATTGCTCTGAGAGGCAGGAGCTGAAGTTCAAGGGAACAACCCCCTCTTCATCCCCCAGTCTTTATTACCACCGAGGATAGTAGAGAACTAACAGCACAGTACAGATTAACAGAAAACTATAACAAAGGACTAACCAGACAAAGAAAGAAGAAACAGCCCTAACAAAACATAAATATAGACCCTGTTCGACCGAGAGAGCTCTCCCTCAGTTCTGCATGAGTAGGATGCTTCCATTTCCATTACCAAAAAGGAACATCTCACAAAGCCAATGTTCCTTTATCCAGTGATGGAGAGGAACCATCCTGTATTGGGACATACCAAAGCTCCCCAAATGATAGGTGGGTGAACTGAGGTACATTACTGTTCCTGAACTATGGATTGCAGTATGCGTCTATGGAATGCCACTTCAGCAGATTCTAAGGCATTCAGAGGGTAGTGGCTGACAAATGCAGATGGTGAGGACCAAGTGGCTGCCCTATATGTCTGAAATGAGAGCATTGGTTGCTAGGGCACCTGAGGTAGCCCTCAGTGAAGCTCCACTGAAGTGAAGCTCAGTGAAGCTCCAGCCTTGCTATAAGACATTGCAATGGCAGTGAAGCTCCAGCCTTGCTATAAGACATGGCAATGCATGCCCTGATCTTGATAAGAGTTCTGGATGATACTTTCTTGCCCACAGATCTGGAGTAGAAAGACATGAATAGACAATCCAAAGTGTGGAAATTTCAGGTGTGATTCATATAGATTTTAAGGGCCCGATGTATGTCAATCATATGCCACATTTTTTCTAAGGGCCCAATGTATGTCAGTCATATGCCACATTTTTTTCTATGTCCTGTGCATTAGGACAGAAAGATTGAGAATGATTTCCTGGGCTCTATGGAACAGTATTTACTTTAGGTGTGAATGTTGGATCCAACTGCAGCACTACCGAGACTTGTCTGGATATACACATTTTTTTCTGAATGAAGAAGGCTCCCAGTTCTGAAACTTTCCTGGCAGACATAACAGATGTCCAGAGGAGTACCTTCCATGTGACGAATTTGTTGTCCACATTTTTAATGGTTTAAATGGTGCCTTATTGAAGGCCAATACCACTGTGTGCAGAACAGTTGGGGAAAGAGTGAATTGTAGGTGGTTTTAACAAAGATGCTACTCTTTTAAATTGTCTGAGATAAGTACAGTTAGAGAGCTTGATGGATTGCTGGAGAGGTAGTGCTGAAGCAATCGCTGCAACTTGTTATTTTAGTGTGTTTGGTCTTAGGCCCTGATCCAGGCCATCTTGTAGGAAGAGATGGTGTTTACTGAAACAGAATGAGAATCTAGACCTTTCTTTTTAAACCAATATTTGACTAGTTGACTGACATCTTGAATTAATGATCATATTTGCAACCTTCAGTGCTTGTCCTACTTCAAATAAAAGTTTGCATTCAACCTCCATGTGTTGAGGCTGAGATATCCTGGATCCAGATGCTATACCTGTCCCTGAGACAGCAGGTCTCATTGCAGTGGTAACTTAAAATTATTCTGGTGTATTGCCAATATTTCTCAGATCCAAGCTCTTCTTGCCCAATGCAGTGCCACCAATATTATGTCTCCCTTTTCTTTTCTTAGCTTTCTTAAGCATTTTGTGATCATGGCCATCAGTGAGAATGTATACAGGAGACCCCTGGGTTCAGAATGTCCATCTCCTCCAATTCCTGGGTCATGTACCTGGATAAGAACCTTGGGACCTGCTTGTTTACTGGTGAGGCAGAGAGATCTATGTGGGGCTCCCCGAATCTGTGTTATCAGCTGGAACACCTCTGGTAGATGCCACTCTGCCTGATAATCAGTTGATGAGGGAGATGATGGAAGGCCTGTGCCTGCACCCCTTAAGTAGTGCCCCTTGCTCTCAAGCATGGCATGAGAGATCAAGAACTCTCTGGCTTATCACTTGTACTGGCTGCCATCTGGCTACAAACTAAGGACTGGATCCAACTGGCCACCTCAGCCCTTTATCAATTGGGGGTGTGATTCAATATGTTACTCACCCCCACCTCCGCTTTCATGACTAACTGCCTGATCCCTATCACAGGACCGGTGTTTGCGATGGAGCACTCTACTGTCCAGAATGGAAGGTTCTCCCTCCCACCAACTGCACTTTTTGAGCCTTGCTCCAGTCCCTGTCTGTTCTACTCTTTTTCTCTTCCTCCTCCCCGCCTGCATTCCAGTGGAAAGGGATTCTTTGGACATGCCTAGTCTCTCAACTCTGCAGCTTGCATCCAACATTTTGGTTTCTCCCTCGTTTGATAGCACCCGGCCCATGTTGGCTTGAGGAGAGAATGAAGTGGAGGGAAAAGGATTGAAACAGAAAGGGATTGTTGTTGTTAAGGTATAAGGTGTCAGCAGGTATTAAACAAGAAAAATTTTAAATGGGAAATATTCAGCTGAGGAGACACAGAAAGAAAGGCATAATCGAAGAATAGGCAGGAACCAGACTGGGGATGAAGGGGGCTCCTCCCTCTAGTGGTGGCTCCCTCAAACTTCAGTTCTTGTCTATAGGAGCAAAGAAAGGAAACAACCCATACAGGATGGTTCTCCTCCATTGCTGGAAAAAGGTAGATTTGATAGAATTATCTAAAATGGCAATGATCAATCCGAGAGGTTGAGCTCAGGGGAAGCAACTGTGGAAGGCAGCTAGGGTTTTGCATTAGTCACTCAGGAGATAATGGAGGGTCACGTCCCCCTGAACGCCCTCTAGGGGGCATATCCACTGTGTTTTTACCACCACCCCCAAGCTATTTTAGGCTCAGGAAAGACATCTCTGGGAAGCCACATGCAGCAGATAGCCTGCAGTTTGCCCACTTCTGACATAGCTGCCAATATCAAGAGGAAGAAAACTTACTTGGGCTCTTACAAATGCGTGTAATGTAGAAAGCAGTCTTCTTGTTTCTGGCAACATTACAACAACTGTAAAGTGAGCATCCAAAAGAAGGTATATCCAGTCCATGATCTGAAAATGAAGCCAGTGCTGCTTACGTTCAGTGAAACTCAGCAACATGACATCCCAGTGTTCTGCATTTCTAAATGTAAGTCCCTCTGAATAATTACAAAATTTGTTGCAAGTGTGCTTAGGATTTCAGATTTGAAACTGATGCTGATAATATTCTAAAACATCACATATATCTTTTGCAGTAACTGCTGAACTGTTGGCAGCCTTAAGGGACTGCTTCCACAACTATGCACACAGTCAAGATGGTCTGTTCTGAGGGCTTGGTTGGTACGGCTCTTGAAAATGAAACATGCATTCACACTGTGAACTTCCCTTAGACAATATAGGCACTCAGAGTGACTGTCTGAGTAACTGAGTGCACAAGTGTTGGCAGTTTTTGAATGAGGCAATATAATAAAAACCTGAACCACCAATGAAGTTGGCGGGGGGGGGGGGGGATGGGATGTGTGTCTACTGCTAAGAAAAAAAGGTGTGTGTGTGATAAATAAAAAGAAAGAAGAATAAAAAAGAAAACAATCAAATAAAAACTAAGAAACTGAGGGGAGTATTCCTGGTGCTATTTATGATTTTGCCCAAAGAGAAGGGGTTACCATTAAAAACTACTCAGCTCTAGAACATTCTGTGGATGGATCTGTGCAAGCACAAGACCCATCTGTGTAAGGCACAGAAACCATGAAGAACATGTATTATCCACTGAACATAATATTAGAAAAATGTATAACATATTTGACAATCTGATGAAGGAGACTTAAGTCTACAAATATTTATGCTACCAACTTCTTTTTCTCAGTTTCAAAGGTGCTACAAGGTCCCCCTATATACTGATCTAGACTAACATGGCCTTGTCTTCTGAATGTTTGACAGTTGGAAGAGCAGCACCTTTAGACTGAACGCAAACAGCATCAATCATGACTGTTGAAAACGAACTGAAAGTGCTTGAAGTAGAACCAAAATGTTGATTGATGAAAGTATATCTGGGGCACAGGTTCTGCTCTTAGGAATGCAAAACTAACTGCCTTTTGATCCAGCTAAAGGGACAACTCAGTACAGATCTGCTTTACAGTTTACTTTTAAATCACAGCATCTAATTTGGGGTGGGCAATATGTAGTCCATAGACCACATCCTCTCCTTAGATGGACACTCCTCACCATCACTGGAATAAAGGCTGATCTTTTTGTACAAAGCAAAAGCAATATATATATATATACATACACACACACACAGGAAAAGTGAAAAAAGTGCGAAGTAATCAACAGGAATTGTGGTTCTCTCAGAGCTCAAGCCTAGGATAAAAAAAGGAACAGCCCGGGAAGAGATTGCCCCCCCCCCCCATTAATTGAAGCTGCCAACATTGATCTAATTTCTGAGCATGGCTCAACAAAGTGCCTGTGGGTCACATTTGCGCCCTCACCTCCTCCCATTAAAAAACAACAACTGTTTTTTGTTGTTTGCAAAGTAATAATAATAAAAAACCCTACCTCCTGGTTTAAAAAACTCTTCCCCAAGTGGGGGAACATGCCAAAATTGCCCCCCTTCTCTCACACTCGCAGAAGCCGTGGGGTCATTTTGAGGTTTTTTTCTACTAAAAATCTGAGGGTGGGAGACTTTGTCCTCCAATCTTTGACAATTGCCCACTTCTGATCAGTTCCTTTCAGTGAGAATGAGGAGCAGATTCCCACAGGTACATCCAAGAAGAAACAAATAATTTCAATGTTCCCTTTTACCTGGTTTATGGTCACAGAAAATATGCCAGAAAAGTCTGTAGTAGCCTCTATGCTGCATTTCATATACAGGTACTGCAAATATTGGAGAAACAACTAGGAAGAAAAAATCAAGTCAGTACTCATATTCAATTACTCACTTCTAATATCCTACTTATTACTTATTTCTTAAACTCAATTCTAACATTCAGAAATCTATTTATTTATTTTATTTGTATATCCCAGGAGGGACCCAAGGCGGCTCACAGTTAAAAATCATTTAAAAATATTACAATAAAATTTAAAACAGTTAAAATAATCTAAAACAGAAATATTATACATGATGTTGACTGTTTGGTCTTCCAGGCACAGAAAAACACTAACACAAAGAACTTGTCTTGCAGCACTGATTGCAGACTCAGAGATCAACAAATCTACATTTGGTCTGTAGCTCCATGCATAGAAGTAAAACTTCTGAAGATTCTCAAACCAGAAAGCTCAAGGTCACACAGTAATTATATTCTGTTTCTTATTTTTATATAGAATCCATCTCAGTATCTACATAAGAGCAATAGGGGACAGCTTCATTTGTCTAATTTTTTTCTAAATATAGGCTAAAAGTTACTTCATATTTGAAGATTTTAAAAATTTATCACCATCAGAGACCAGAGACTCTACAGACCCAGTGAGAGATGAAATATTGTTTACTGGATAAATTTCTGTTCACAGTAATGTATAATATGTATTTAGCCATTTAACATGTTCACACCTGATAAAGTCCACCATATGTCTTTTCTGCTTAAACACATAAGATTTTCTGTAATTTAATGTTTTAAAAGCCCCAATATATTCAAGTGACAACTTCACCAAATAAGATTCAATTGTCACAGTACTCAGAAAGAGCCACTAAGTTCTACAAAAAGACACCAATACTTACAATGACTTGTTCAGCAGAGAGATCTTTCAAAGGAGGCAAAAGAAATGTTTCACTATATGCTGAGCAAAGAATAGTATTTCTGCATAGCATTCAGGTCCTATTGTCAAGGATCAATATATGTTAAGAGCTATATTCTATTCTACTCCAAAAGGTTCCTCAAAAGCAACACCTTTAAAGGATTTTAAAAGCATTAACATAACAGGCTGGATGCTGATTTTCCATTCCTTAAATAAGACTCCTGATTACAGAGGGAAAAAATCCAGCAGCTGGAGGTGTGGTTTTCAGATTCCTCCATATTCCAACAATCCCCACGCCATACATTTCTGGAGGTTCTTCAACCTCCTGAGTAGTTTTTTCGGGAACACAAGCAAGGAGAAGACATCCGTTAAAAAACCAAGAAAATCACATAATGCCCTGCCTTCACCAGGAACTCTCTGTGAATTCTCTTCCTTCTGTAGAACACAAGACCCAACTCTGTTTGATTTTGTGTCAGGTTGCCAGACTTCTGGCATAGAGTAACAGTATTTCAAGGAACATGGTTCCAAAACTCTGTATGATACAAATCCTGGGGAACATGCTAATCCTTGATATACATTTACAAATATCCAGCCAGAGAAGGCACATATCAATCAAGTTGGAGGGGAAACAGCCCGGTCAGGGTTGAATCCTATTTCCTCTTCCATAGCCCCTCTCTGAATTCATCATCAGTAACCTCCTTTGAAGATAAAATAATCTATTTCTATTTGTTGCTGAATAGAAACTCACTACAGTGCCTTAGTTGTTGTTATGTTGGAGACACGAGGATTTGGTTCAATATGAACAGATTCAACAGCTTTGTTAGCATAGGAAGCTCCGGAGGAGGCAGCCATTGCCATGGGGGATGCTGTTGTGCATCTTTGTGCATCCTGGGGGAAGGCATGGTACATGCCTTGGGGCAACACAGCTCCAAGAAGTGGAGGTAGGTCTAGTGGATTTGGCTTTTACTTTTCCCATCCTGAGGGTGCAATTGAGAAAGAGGTGTGAAGGGAGGGGGAAACTAGCAAGGAAGAGCCACTAATGCAAGGAACCAAAGGCTAAGGGTTTGGCTAGAATTGAGAATAGAGAAAGAAGGGGGATTTAAATTTAAGAAAAAAGTCCAGAGAAAGCAGAAGAGACAGGTGCATGACCTTTCCTGGGCAAGGCAAGAAGAACAACAGAAGCAGGAGTTCAGGACAGAGGTTCAATTTAAGTAACATGGTATCTTGCCTAGCCTGGGTGGTGAAAGGAATTAACCACTATTTAATGAATGGCTCCTTCCTCACTGTCTGAGAATACAGAAGTCTATGAATTGCTTTCTGAATCTGAAGGGACAGCTGGTACTTTCAGACGACATTCAACACAAGATACAAGGAAAGAGGAATAATTTCCTGAAAACACTTCTCCAGCATAAACATTCTTTCCATGAAAGGTGTTCAATCCTAGATGTTCTTGGGCTACAACTCCCATCATGCCTGCTGACTATTGCCCATGCCAGCAGGAATTGACAGGAGTTATGAGTCCCAGCATTTAGAAGGTCCTACACCTGTTCTAGAGGTAAACATACCACCTTTTATCAAAGAGTAGTACTAGTGTTGCTCAAAAACTACTAATGTTCCATGCTATACAGAACTAGGGATACCAATGAATTGCCAAAGTGGGTAGGACACTTTCATAATTGTAGAATTACAATTGCAGAAAAGCTTGCTTCAGTCTCACATGAAACATGATTTAGTAGCAATACCAATGCTGATAAATCACAGGGGTATGCAGCACTACAGATATAGGTTCCAGAGAATGCATTTGAAAGTTGCCCTTTTCACTCAGAATACTGAAGAGATTTAAGGACAACTCACTCAGTATGTGCAGAGAAAAAGAAAAATCCTAGGCTGCATCCACACTGCAGAAATAACAGTTTGATACCACTTTGTCAAGTTTGAATGCTATGGAATCCTGGGATTTGTAGTTTGTTGTGACACAAGAGCTCTCTGACAGAGAAGGTTAAATGTCTCATAGAACTACAAATCCTAGAGGTCCATAGCATTGACCCAAGACAGTCAAAGTGATGTCAAACTGGCTTATTTCTGCAGTGCAGATGCAGCCCTGGTTTACTTTTATTTTTGTAATTTGAATCAGTAATGTTTTCCGTTTTTCTTTACTTGACAAAGGATACAGTAAAGCTGCTTTTTTTGGTCCCACAGGGCACGTTTCTTTTTTTTCTGTTCCACAAGATTTTTGTGTTAACTGTGCCACACAGCCATCTTCTTCTAGGGGCTCAGAATTGAAGCCATTCTGTATAACTTTAGATTGCTTTTCCATTTTATTGTTGTTTACATTACGAACACAACATGCTAGAGAATCGAGGTTGACATCTGTTGCTTCAAGGCGGTCATCACCAATGCTAGGAGGGAAAAGGTAACAAACCATAATGTACTTATTTTTATTTAGATGACAGTTTAAAAATTAATTCTGAAGATGGAAATTTAAGTATAATTACAAAGATTTTTTGAAACCAAGACAGACAGATGAACATGGCTTCCTCTGCATGTGCCAAAACAGTCTTACTATTTAACACGTGCTGATAAACATCTCATGATCTGCAAGGCAAGGCTGCATTCTAGGAGTGGCTGAGCATTTTGGAGTATGTTAATAGCTATCTTACAATTAATGCAGTTAATTTACTCTTCCTGCTTTCACAAATTTAGCCATGTCTATTCTAAGAATAATCTGCAGCTTGGACCTAGTAAAATGGGGAAATCATTGGAGATGTGTAAATTATTATGTGGACAAAAGAGCAGATGTGGTGATTGATGTGGTCCCTGAAACGGAAATACCATCTGTTAGCTAGAATAGTATCAATTATGAACAGCATTCATACATACAAGAAAACAAGTAAGGTCAAAGTATGTGGCAGTTCCATTACTTGCCAAAGTGGTCATCTAGGTTCAATACAAAGTGACATCTTTCAAGACTCTTCATTAGACAAAGTATTTTCAAAAACATTTCAGTAATAGTTCAGAGAAAATTATTGAAATAACCACCAGTAATTAGAATTATAAGTAGAACTGCTTTATCCTCACCTCAGAAAAGTCCTCAGGCAAGCACAAGTAATTACTTCAGGGATGTCAGGAAACTGCTGCAGGCATAGCTGTAACAAGTGGACATCTGTTTTCTCCAAGGCAACTGCCATTAAGTCAGGGCACAAACTAGGATGCAAGATAAGCAATTAATCCTTGGATAGATGTAAATTATTCTCTAAATATAAACTACCTTCTTCACAAAAATCTTATGGAAATTACTGGGACACCACAGACTGAAAAAGAAACTAATTTCTGATAGCCACTACTACCAAACATTTCCCCAATTTCTTCATTCTTTATTAGAAAAGATGAGACATTTGTCACCTGTAGGAGAGACCTTGTGTTTGGACCAGCTGCACCAGGCACTCACGAGGAAAAAACGACGACTCCACTTTACACCTGTTTACAAGAGCAGATACTATGTATCCAATTGATGCTTGAAAGTCAGGTGTCTGAGTACTGGACAAAAATGTCATCACCTTATCTTCTACTATATTCTGAGAGGAATCCTAAAGAAGAATATATTATACAGTAATTTCATAATTTGTTTTAATTATATAGTCAATATTACTAATAAATCACCAAAACTGCTAATTTGTCTTATCATTTTACTTAGACGTCACGGGAGTGTTAGTACTTGAGGCATGCACTTTTTAAGACATCTCTAACGGCACCAGCTCCTGTCTAATCTTGGAAGCTAAGCAGGGTCACCCCTACGTGGATGATAGACTGCCAGTGAATACCAGGTGCTGTGGGCTATATCTCAAAGGAAGAACTAGCAAAACCACCTCTGAGCTCTCCTTGCCTAAGAAAACCCTATAAAATTTGTGGGGTCACCATAAGTCAACAGGCAACTTGGAGACATAAACATACATATATTCCACAACTATCACCATCTTAGAAAAGGCATTTCTTCTTATAAAGAGTGATTCATCTCAGATGGCATATGCAGGCTTTCAGAAGTATAGATTTTAACAACGTATAATTTTTTTAAAAAAGGGTTTTCCCCTCATGAGCAATTAAAAAACCCTTTAATCCAACCAATCAAATGTCACAGCTTTACTAATAGGGTGTAAAACACCAGGCTATTGGCACATGTTTCTTGAATAAAGTGCCTCTGCTCAATTTTGCTCAACCTCCCCTGCCCCTTCCTGCAGACTTATATGCTGACCCTGAAAAAAGACTTTTCTTTATCTGCAGCTGACTGTGTTGTGGAGGGAAGAAGAACAAGTCCTTAATTAAACTTCCTTCTATTCAGCATTATCAGATACCAGGCATTATGTAGGTATGTCTGTTTTGCAATGTTGCCTTAGATTGCACAAACATACTATATTTTAATTTAAATGGCGATTGGACTGCAGATGTAAATAGTCAAATATACTGTACACATTTCTCCTCTCCCCAAATGCTCTACATCTGAATCAAATCATCATAAGAACAGGCAGCTGAGTGGAGAAGGAGGAATATTTAAATACACTAAAGGTTAGTTATATTTAACAGTATACCTTAATTTTATTATCCATTGTCCTGATTTTCCCTGAGTTTTAATTTCATTGACCATTATTCAAAAATAACTCCAAATTTTACAATTCAAATGTTAACTTAAATAACATTTTTGCTAACTTATTAAACTAACCCAAGAACAGTAATTCATTTTCTTTCAGATTATCTCAAAATTAAAACTCCGAGTGCTCTCTAAAGAATGAAAAAAATGTTTGTTTTAAAGCTACACTAAAAAATGCTTAAAAAGCTAAAATTTCATTCAATAGTCCTTTAAAAATGCCACATTTTGAAATTTAAATCAAGTTAGAAATTAGAGTACAAGTGCTCTTTAAAATGATTAAAGACATAAAGTTATCATTTCTACCATCTTCTTTTGTTTTCCCATTCCCTTGATTGCTAAATGGTCCTTGTTCCACGTTGGCTTCTTTTTTCAGTCTTTTTCTAACATTTTCAAGACACTGAGGGCCTAAGCAGACTGCCAGAAATAGTGCACATTAAATTGAGGCACTGCCCTGGCTCAGTGCTAGGGAATCATGGGAACTGTAATTTATTGTGGCACCAGAGCTCTGTGACAGAGAAGGCTCAATGTCCCAGAAAAAAATACAATTCCCATGACTCCCTAGCACTGAGCCAGGGCAGTGCCTCAATTTAATGTGCACTATTACTGGCAGTCTGCAAAGGCTCTCAATTTGTCCCAGTTTGCTTTGATGATGACAGGAGGCAAACTCCTATTTTCTATTTGTTACTGCTGCCAGCACTGCTGAAACATAACTGGCAACTAGTTTTCGTCTTAAAATAAGGATATGGGTTAGATTCAGAATGTGTATCGAGGAATGTGTATCGAGGTTCCTTCCACCCACAGAAAGCTTCTAGTCTGTTGCTGGAATCCATTTGGGAGAATGGGGGAGGGAATTTTTGTTGATTCCCTCCTTCTGGTCTCCTCAAAGATATCCAACTGCTCTAATCAATTGAATCACTGCAAACTAGATAATAAAACTGCTGGAGGATGCTTAGGTTTCTCTCTCTCTCTTCTGCTCTTTAAAAAAAGGCAATATACATTTTTTTTGATAAAAGGATAGTCACAAAATTTTTAATAATTATGCATTAATCATTCTACCCCATTTCATTTGGTTCATGCAGAAAGATGCATTAATGCAAAGAAAACACTGTCACTCAAATTAATTATATCACCACCCCCTTGCTTTTACTAATATTTTCAAAATAAATTTACCTTGATAATTAAAAGAAGTTGTTCAACTGTGAGGGTCTCTAGCTGAGTGCTCTTTCTCGACCTCAACTGTAAAAGTTAACATATAAAGTAAGATTCACTGATAACAAGTGCTTAAAATTAATTGACCTGAATCCACTAGATAGTACAAATTAGGGTAAACCCAGTGAATAAACGCCATTTACATAAGTAACAACTTGCCATTCAGCAATTAATTCAATGCTTTTGCTCTAGTTGGGACTAGCAACTGGATTTATGCCTATGAAAGTTTAAAAATGCAACTGCCAGGTTTCCAGTGGTAACTGCTATCTTGGGATACCCATGCTCTACATTAGAATTAATTTTAGAAATTTTGTAGTAGATGGGAGTTGAATTGAAAGCTGCATTCAATTCTCTATTCTGCTTTTTGCATGATGTATACAAGATAGGGAAGATACATTAATGACCAGTTTTGGTCTGTTGAGATGCTAGAGAAGGCATATGCATAGTTCAGATGCATCATCATAGAGAAAATTTCATTTTTCATTATGGGGATTTTAGTACGGGCATGCCTCAGTTAACAAAGTTCCTTAACAAAGAAGTTCCTTTTTACAGTCTTACTATGAGACCTCAGCTGTGCCCCCAATTTACTTGTCTTCTGTCTACCTGGAAGTTTTTTGTTGGTTTGATTTTTGCAGCATTAGAATAGGGAGGATGGTAAAGGGAGACTGGAGAAATAAAATTTCACGTTGGGCTACAGTAAAACAGTGCAACAGAGCTTCATATGGGAAAGAATGGGATTCTACTTTAGGTGATCCCACTGCAGCTGTGTGTACTTACATACAACAGAAAAGATATACAAGTGTCTCCAGAATCACTTACCGAGTGTATGTGGAGAGCACAACAGAAATCAAAGGGGAAAGCAAACTAGACTGGGGGGGGGGGAGTTGCAGACTGGCCCAAAGGGCTGGCCCAAGGCTGGAGTTGGGGAGGAGCAGCTGCACTCTGGCCACCCCAACCCCAGCCCAACGCCGCACGGCCCAAAGGATGCAGAAGAGCCGCAGCGCTGGCTCTTAGGGTGGCATTTTGCCGCTCTTTTAGGGGTGGCAAAAGGAAGGATCAGGGCTGTGGCGTGTGGTTGCCGTGGCCCCGATCTGCTGCTCCCCAGGGCGGCTCTCTGCCACCCCAAACGGGCCGTCTGCATTGGCCCTGTCTCACCAGCTACCCTGGCGTGTTGAAAAAACGTAAGTCTATATGTTTTGCCTCCCAAAAGGAAATCATTTTGGAAGAAACTTTCAAGAGGTCTCTAGATTTTAAAATGTTTTTGTTTACTTATGAAAGACTTACCTGACCTGATTATTTCTTTCACATGTGCATAAAGTCAACTTTGAATAAAAAGTCTGCTAAAACATGTTGAACTTTTTCTTTTTTGTAATGCAGGAACCTACCCCTAATTTTTTCATGTTATTTCTACCTTTGGTATCAACGTTTCCGTTAAAGAAGTAAAGCCCAGGAACACATCTTCTTTGTTAACTGAGGCACATCTATATAACATCAACCATTTAGGCTTATCAACAAGTATTTGTATTCAACTCAAGCTTTAAGACTGATTTCAGGCCATACAAGGGAAAGTTCTTTCAAAATATTTTTAATCAAAATTAAAAAAAAAATCCTGTTGAAATGGGAGGAGACAATCCCACAAAAGAACATGTGTTTTGAAGACATGAAGGATCATTCAGAACAATACAAGAAACAAGGAGAGATGTAACAATAACAAGCAAAAATCATTCCTCTTTCCCCTCTTGTGGTATTCTCTCCTTAATCTTGCTCCTCTTTAAGAACAACACAGAGATAATTCAGTCATTTGAATAGATTTTGAGATGTGTACACCCACTTACACAGTTTACAGAAATTTATTTGAACAATGAACAGGAAACCATTAGAGGGTATGTTAAAAATTTAGTGTGAATTCCATTTTGTTATGGCAGCTGTAATTTGATCTTCAAAAAAGAAAGAAAGGAATTACAGAAGCAGCATATATTTATGAACATACACAACTCTGTTCCTAATTTTACCAGTGTTTATGAAAGAGAGATGAGAAGATGAGAAGACTTCAGTCTCACTTCATAAAAAAACAAAAACAAAGGCTTACTCCCAGACCAACTTAGGGCCTTTACAGACTGCCAGAAATAATGCAGCTTAAGATTTAACTGTCCTGGCTCAGTGCTAGGGAATCATGGGAATTGTATTTTTTTCTGGGACATTGAGCCTTCTCTGTCCTTAGCATTGACCCAGGACAGTTAAAGTGGTGTCAAGCTGCATTATTTCTGGCAGTCTGTAAAGGTCCTTAGTTCCCAGCATGCTTTAAAAAAAATTGCAAATGATAAACTTTACAGTTGGCCCTCCGTTTTTGCAGATGATCCATTCCGGACCCCCCCCCCTGCGAAAATGGAAGCTCGCCAATATTCAAGCCCCATAGGCTTGAATGGGGCATCCTCCTGTGGATGTGTGCCCGTGGTGCGCACCCCATTGATTTCAACAGAGGTCACCCCTCTGTGAACATGCAAAATCAATCATGGACTTAAAGACCACAAGAACACAGGAGTGACTGTATTTTCATTTATTCATTTGTTTATTACCAAATACGTTAGGACAAAATTCCCTGTGCTAGATCAAATTTTCTTTTGTGTATATGTGATAGATACTGAAATAATTTTGGGATCTGTTCACTTCTTGAATATGGGATTTGCTCTAATTGGTATTCAGAAAAGGTTTTAGAATTTGCTACTCTCATACAACCAAGTAATATGTAGTTATTATATAGAAGATTTTATGTATTCACTGTATGATCAGTAAAGAAAAGAAATAAAAATAAGTATACATACCTGTCTCTTAGCAGGTGTAGGCTGCTCTGGCTGTACACCTATCACATCATCTTCCTGAAGCATATTCCAATTCACAGAGATAGGCTTCATTCCTGGAAACAGTAATATAAGACAATATTCACTTGGAAGCAATAAACTACTTTATATGTGTATGTTCTCAAAAAGGTGATTTCTTTGAATTGTGATCATGTAAATGTGGATATGGAATACAGATTTTACGGTCTCACGTACATGTCTGTATGCATGTGCCTTCATGTATGTACACGCAAATATATGTATGTATGTTTTATGTATATATGTTTTATGAGTTTTATGCTTTATGAATTTTATGAATTCTTGGTGTAACTAACTGGACTTTATATTTTGGTCTATGACCGTAGATAAATGATGATGATGTGCCTTCAACTCACCTGTTCATTTATGGTGACTCCATTAATTACATTAAGTTTTCTCAGGCAAGGAACACTCAGAGGTGGTTTTGCCTGTTCTTTCTACTAAAATACAGCGTAAAGGATCTAGTGTTAAGTTAGCGTTCTCCCAACCAAGTACTAACTGGCGCTCTCCCTGCTTAGCTTCCATGATCAGATGGGATCTGGTGCTTTTAGGGTATTTGTGGTTTCCCGATAAAGTGTTCCTTTCTTGTTCCAGAATCATATCAGAGGTCAGCATGGATCTTAATCATGTATTTTAGAAAGTTTTTACTTATGTGTGTTGGATTTACAGTGAATCAAATATGATGTTTTAAATTTAAATACTCAACATATGGGCCTTTGAAGACTGCCAGAAATAATGCAGCTTGAGGCCACTTTAACTGTCCTGGCTCAGTGCTAAGAAATCATGGGAACTGTAGTTTATTGTGGCACCAGAGGTCTCTGACAGAGAAGGCTCAATGTCCCAGAAAAAAATACAATTCCCATGCTTCCCTAGCACTGAGCCAGGACAGTTAAAGTGGTCTCAAGCTGGATTATTTCTGGCAGTCTGTAAAGGTCCATATGTAAATAGTTCTAATCTGAATTGTATTTCTAAACATATGTCAAAATTCTCTATTAGAAAATGGAATGAAATCTGAAAAGTGAAGACAAACTGCAGTCAGGTTTACACTTAAAGTAAACCATAATCCATTGTTAAGTGAACGGAGTCGGAAGCTTTTCTATATAAACACATTTGCTTCCTAAAACAAAGCACTGTATACATTTCTAAACCATTACTAAGCCAAAGTCATTCAGTAAATCCAGCTATGTTAAAACCACTAAAGCACCAGATCCAGTCTGATTTTGGAAACAAAGCAGAGCCATGGCTGGTTAGTATCTGGATGGGGGACTGCCAAGGAATAACAAGTAATGTAAGCTATTGCTCAGAGGAAAGGAATGGCAAACCACCTCTGAGTTTCCTTGACTAAGAAAACCTGTGAGATTCATGGGGTTGCCATTAAGTCAATAGGCAATTTGAAAGCACATACACACACAATTTCATCCTCCTTTATGTAACCTATTATTTAGAACAGGGGTCGGCAACTTTTTTTTGCTGCAGGCCGGGAAGGGTGGGGGGGAAATGGTGCTGGGGGCCTGCACGTGTGCACAAAAATGGCACTCTGTGTTGCGTGCACATGAACACGGCGTGGGGCGCCATGCGAATTTGCACAGCGCCAGCACCGTTGGGCCTTCCAAAATGGAGCCCACCACTGTGCGCATGCGCGCGCTAGCACCATTTTGGTATATGAAATGGCGCCCGTGCTTGCGCACGCATGCGCATGGCGGCGGGCGCCATTTTGGAAGGCCCAACGGCGTTGGCACCGTGCGCACGGTGGGAGTTCCAAAATAGCGCCTGGAGTCGTGCGCATGCGCCATTTGGACACCAAAATGGCGGCCATGCTCATGCGTGGCAGCGGCAGTGGCAGGACCGGCCATGGGCTGGTCCCAAGGCCTCGGCAGGCCGGCCCCGGCCCATGAGCCGTAGGTTGGCAACCCCTGATTTAGACAGCCCTAATTATTTAATTTAGTATGCATGAAGTAAAAGATCACAATCAGTTTTCTTAACAGAATCAGTATTGCACAGCAGTATTTATATGAACCACCAGAGAAAGCATTTCTCAGGTAACACACCACCTCTTCCTTGTCATCTTTGGCTCTTTGTTCCCATACACAACTGAATCAAGTTCAAGAATGTTTAATAGCCATGTCCATGCACCCCTTACCTCACATATATCTCTCACCTCTCTCATCTTTCTTCCCACCTCTTTCTTCCCTTCTTCCATTGCCTGCCTTTTGTTGACTCAGTAAACACTGCTAACACGACATCTAGATATACCTTAGCAGAGTCAATGTGATCCTGGCCATTATTTATATAACAGAAATTTTGGAACCAGAGGCAGAAATAACATTGAAAGGGTGGGGTAGGTTCCTACACCATAAAGAAGTAGACTGACTTGAACATGTTTCAGCATACTATTTATTCAGAACTAAAGATGCACTTGAGAAATGAACCATCCGGCCCAGGTAAACATTGCATGCATAAACAAAAAAACTGGGAATGTTCTAGAGACCACTTCAAGGCTTCCTTTAAAATGTACCTAGAGATGATTCTTTTTTCTTTCACCAGTCTCCACTTTTTGAATCATTTCCATTTTGGTGGCCAAATTTATAGATCTATGCTTTTTTAACATGTTGGTAGCAGTTGGTGGGCTTTGGATCAGATAAGAGTAGAATCCTGCTCCTTCCCTGTTCAAGCTCTATTGCATTGCTTACTACAGACATGCTTCTGCAACTTAACACCAAAAGTTGTGTTTCTCCAGTCCTCCTTTGTCATCCTCCCAAAACTGATGCTGCTAAAAAGTCTGTACCTAGACAGAGGACAAGGAAGAAAGAGGGGCTGGGCAGGCATAAAAAGACTTTATAAAAAGCTTCCTTCTCAGAGGCTTTGTTAATTGCCAGTAATTTAAGGAAAGTTGTTTATTGGGTTGTTTGAATTAATCCATACAAACTTCACTGACAAAGAAATATTGCATTTGGCCAGACAGGAGGCAAGAAACAAGCAGGAAGAAAAGTATTTCTCACTCCTTTTTCCACCCCTCATCTCTATTTAATTTTATACAAAAAGTTATTTAATACAAAAAGTTAGTTAGAAACAAGTAATGAGACAAAAACATTTTTGTACATTACATACTGAAGTCTTCAAGGTTTAATATATATGTAGGAATGTTTTATCTCAATTGTAGTGTTTCTCAGGAAAAAAAAAGCTCTAAAAGGAACACAGGAAAAAATGAAGGGATGATAAATGATTTTTCTTCCATCTGGCTTCTGCTTTCCATCTGGTCAAGTGCAATAATTCCTTGTCAACAGACTGGAAGTTAATATGGATTGATTCAAATAACCCAATGAAGTTTGATAAATCCCTCTGAGTTTAAGTGGAGCAGTTTTACAAATTATTTTCCAGAAGTGAATAAGTCAAAAGGATGCCAATGTGGAAGGAAATATCAAGCTTTGTAATTTAGTTCCTACCTGAGGTTTGCATATCTTTGATTTTCCCAACAGCAGCTGCTAAGGAGGAGGTTTCACACTTATACAGAATCACTCTTAACTCCTTACCATGTGTTACAAAAAGTTTGTCTCCGTAACACCAGCACTAAATAAGTAAATGAATACATGGTTAGTGCACAAAAAGTAAATAATAAACAGGACTCATGCCACAATTAAACAGCCTCTAAGTTACTACAGAACTTTTGAAGCTTTTCATTTCTACAGAAAGCTAAGCTTTTCCTCATCTGTAATTCCACTCTTACTAAACTGAATAAATATTTCGAATCCACTCTCCCTTGAAAGAACTGCCCTGAGACACACATTTTCCCAATTCCTGTTAGATGAGTGGACGATCAATTGAATATTTTTCTCTCTATCTAAACATGCCCCCATTATTTTCCAATAGTTTCCACTTACTGCTGTTTACTCTTGCTACTAGCAGTGGATAAACAACCATCTCAAAGTTAAAGAATATGCACATAGATTTTGAAACAAATATGCAAAAATTGTTTGACTTATTGAGGGCCCAAGGGGCCTTCAAACATGGTGGAAATGCCTACATATTCCCAGATGACACTGGTGGGCTTTTCTGGGGGGGGAGGGGGGATCTTTTACACATTTTTTAACTCCCAGGTGGAGCCACAAAATGGCCCTACAGAGCCACATGCAGCCCATGGACTGAACTTTGCCCACCACTGAATTTATTTGAAAATTTTATATCTTGTTATTCAGGAACAAAAGCTAATAAAGCAGTTTAGAAAGATTCATAGTTGACAGATTTGCATAACACGCTAAATCTAATTCAGTGTAATGTGAAAAACTGAGCATAAACTGCACTGAGCCTCATGCCTATGCCTTGTCCCATCCTTCCTCTTAAGTGGCTAGGAAGAGTTTAGAAGCTTATCAACTATAGCTATCTGTGTTGTCTGTAGCAACAAAATTTTAACAATAACTATGGTTAAGCAAGTTGTTATCAAGCCAATTTGCTGAAAACAATTTATAGTGAACCACAATTCTGGGTCCCAATGACATAACAAATTGTGATTAGCTAATAGCAGAAGTAAATGTTTCTCAGTTCTAAGCCACACAGGAAGAAAAAAGGGAGGGTGCAAGAAAGATTTATTGCAGTTCATGCATGTCACACTAAGCTTGACATGCAAACATAGCCAATATTTAAACACTATACTGAAAAATAGGTAATTATTGAAAACCTCAGTATTGCACTTGTTTTAAAAGATTTTTTCATAATCCCAAATGCGTGTGCACAGACTTTACTGTGAAACAACATAGCTTACTTGTCCAGTGGTTCCCTGTGGCAATTCTTTTGAAGCCTGCAATGTTTGGAATGTTATATTCCATATAGCAAAGCAATCTGAGAGAGAGAGAGAGAAAATGGAAAACATCAAATACAACGTGCAGTCTTGAACTGCAAATGTCACATAGAAATGAATTTACAGAACTTTGACAAAATACCCACAAAGTAATGAATATATGAAAGCTTTCCTCTTTAATACTGGCAATTACTGCTTTAATTCACATTTGATATTTTGATTTAATCATTAATTTCCAAGAATACAGTTCAACAAGTCTTTTCTAAAGAGTGAAGCCCAACTGAAGCCAAACTGATCACTCTACGTACCAGGAGAACAATCAGTATCTTTTGTTATTAACTTTCATTAGGCCTTCCTCTTCTATCCCTTTGTTTGATTATGAGCCCTAAGACAGCACTCTGTTGTTCACATTTTATATTGTAAAATATCTGACTTTACATGCTTAATCAACATTATTTTCTTTCTGAGAATCTTGTTAGATTACCCCCCTCCCCCATTTAGAGCCAACAAGTTACTCTAAGCTCTTTTAATGTAACTGTTGAATTACCTTACCTTTAACACTACTATCTGGGGCATCCAGGTATCCTGATACAGCAATATGATCTTTATCAAGAATGACAATTGAAGTTCCTTTTAAAATACTGCCAGATATTACAAGCTTGACCAGAAGTGACTTTGGAAGAATTTGCTCTTCCTCAGAACTACTTTGTGGTAGTGGCACCAGAACTTTAAACACACAACCATTTGAATCTGTAGAAAAGAATAAAGTTACATAGTGGTTAATAATAACATGAAATACAAGTGGAAAGCTACAAAATATTACTGAAACACAAGATAAAGAGTTATGGTTGAAAAGTTGAGGTACATTTTCCCCTTCCATCTAACACCTACTTGGAGGCTCCATTTAGCACAGGCACAGTAACCACTACTGCCCAAATATTCCAAGAAAAGTGAGACTAAATCATGCACACTCACTGCCAGAAGACTTCCACGCTGTCTTTGTTCTCAGCTAGAAACTCTATTGACATTAGAGACCCTAGCTATTCAATTTTCAAACAAAACTCTCAACTAATAATTTAATTATATTAAGGAAAGTTTAAAGAAAAGGACAATGGCATTCGCCTTTCAGTTTCCAATTCTGCAACTTTCTAAAACTAATTTACTTTTGCATTCCATGCTTTACAGAGTTAGGCATAGTAAGCATACACCATAAGCTCACACATAATGAAAGCAGAATAGACACTTCCAAGCCACAGCTGAATCACAAACCAGAATGTAATCCTGATATCTTGTGTATGGATGGAATGGCCAACAATGCCACTGTAAAATCTAGGGCTTCTATATATGCATGCACAATTGTATATGCATGCACAACCGCTGATCATCGCTTCCTCCTACATGTGAAGGGAACAGGAGGAAAGGAAAGAGGTAGGGTATGAGCCTGAGTTATGTTTTGATACTGGGCCTGAATTATGCTATTTTTGTTTAAGCTTTCCTGACAGCTAGATGAAATTACACAGTTAGAATCTACTAAGTACAGCTATACCCATTGCTTATTCACAATTTAATACTGAAAGACTTTTCAAAAGAAATATCACTTTTTAATCAGTAATTCCATCAAAGCAGGGAGTCTCTATTGTACAATTAAATTTACTTAAATACTTACACAAACAAAAGAGTGTAACAACTTTGTTGTTCAAATATCCTGCAAAGCTCAGTGGTGTAGATGACTCACTCCCTGGTTCAAGTTTAAACTTCTGAAGGACACATGTATTACACTGCTGAATGTATACGAAGTAATTTCCATTCTAAAGAAAAAAAAGTGTTTTTTTTTATTTCCCAGAAAACAAGTCTCATTTAAAAGGCATCAGTTAGATGGTAGACATTAATTTAGTTTTGGGGGCCTAGGTAATATTAATACACTCATATTGAAAAAGCGAAGAATATGCAAAAAGTCTGACTCTATAATAAAGAAATCTGAACAGCTTGGGAAATCTACTGGAGGAAATATAAAAGATATCAGAAATAAAGTATGGATTATGTAAATACTATTAGTGTCTATCCCACTGACTAGGATTAAACATTTGAGAAGAAGATGCAGCAGTTATATTCTGCTATTAGAATTATGGTGTAGCAACTGTAAATGGACACATGAAGTATCGAAAACCTGTATCTGTGAATTAGCATTTGTAAGTTAAACTTCTTCTATTATGAAATAAGATTTATGAAAAAAATACTCATATTGTAATATGACTCACCTGCTCAGTAATAAATATAAGAACAGGTTGTTCAACTCCCATGAATGCATTACTCCATCTAAAAAGGTATATGATTGTTACTATACAACTGAAAACCTTTTGCAAATAAAATACTGAATATGTTATCTGAAATACTAAATGTCTAGCCATTGCAACACAACTGACAGAAGAAATGAAACAAATTGAAACATATGAAATAAAGAGTCCTGTGTTTTGTTCCATCTCTTTCTTTGATAAGCAAACAATCTTTATCCACATTACTTCTTGGAGTTACATCTAATTAAGAATCTATTGTGTTCACTGAAAGACCATCATGAAGGAAATGAATATGGCATTACAAAGGCACGAGGTCACAGGTGATCCACAGTAATAACTCCTCTATTCTCAGCAGATAATTCTGGAACTAGACTGGGATGTCAGGAAGGGGATTTGAAGAGATTAAGTATCACAATGGCTCCTGAATAAACTCTGAAGCTGCAGCACTCACCTAATAACTTCATCTGAAACAATATTTTCAATTTCTTGCTGAGGTGCAGCTAGCAAAGCATCCAAACTCTTCACAGCACCACACTTGAACAGGACCAGGGGTTCAGTATGAGGCAGAGAATGTATCCGATATACATCTGCTGACAACTGAAAAAACAGTTGTATTCTTTATTCTCAAATACAAAATATGCAACAGCGGCAAAGTACTATGTACTAATAAACAGTGTAATAAGTTTTCATAAAAGAAATTACTCTAAGTACTATGGAGGCACCTGAATAAACTGCAACTCAATACCAACTATATGGTGAACTAGGTTTACATAAAACTCATGACATTTTCTCCTCAAACCTTAAAAGAGTAACACTTAGAACTCTACTGTATCTCAACTGACGAAGTGTGCTTCTGGGAGTCATCAGCTTGTGGCGTTTAGATGCCACATGTCCTGATGATCCTGGGAAGCCACCCGGTTGCCCAGACATGGGCGGCTTCATGATGCTCTAGTGCAGGGACCAGCAACCTTTTGGAGACCTGGGCCGGTCTCCCGTAGCCCAGGTCTCGGCTGGGCCAAGGGGGTGTGGGGGGTGTGGCGCGCGCCCGCCCCTCCACTCGCGCACGCGCCCCCCACACATGCCGCCGAGGTGCATGGCATGGCGGCAGCGGCGTGTACGGGGGGGTGCGCGCGTCGGTGGAGGGGGTGCGCGGACTTACCGGTCCAGGCGGACCCCTGCCGCCGCCGCCTCCGCCGCTGCCTCCAGCTCCGCCGCTGCCTCCAGCTCCGCCGCCGCCTCCGGCTCCGCCGCCTCTGCCACTCGCTTTCGTCAGCGGGCGACAGCGCGCGGTGCGCCCGGCATTTTGGAGGCCAAAATGCCGGGTGCGTCACATTTGCGCATGCGCAGGGTTTACGCATGCACAAACGTGGCGCGGCCAGCATTTTGGAAGCCAAAATGCCGGGCGTGTCACATTTGCGCATGCGCAAACGTGA
>CM034703.1:181339312-181359133 GCA_020142125.1 Phrynosoma platyrhinos
CCCTTTTTTTCCCCTCTTTTTTCTAGTCTTTGTCAAATCTGGATTGCTATCACAGGATAATGGCAAATAATTCAATTTGTGAATATTCAGGGCCTCAGAGTTTTTTTGTAGCAGTAACAAAAGGGAGAAGATTAATTCAAATATATCATAATTAAATGCTCACCTTTCCTCAATACTTTTAAATGCAATACATTTGTGATGGTATCAGTTAAACTAAATGGACTGTTTTATAACAGCAAGATTTGGCTTACTCCATAAATGTGGATTTTGTTGACCCAAGTGCTTTATCCCTCTGGATGCACACTAATCCCTGATGCTAAACTTGATTACTCATTCTTTCTGTTGGTCTTACTTCCAAGTAGATAAGTGTGAGAATGCACTCTAATATGCAGTAACCTTTCTATTAAAAACAAAAATATTTCACTATTGACTATTGACAAGAGTTGAAAATATAGAGATGTATTTTGCTTGGCAAAACTGCTTCTGATCATACATTTTCCATTGCTTATAAGCGTCTTTGATCACTGCTGTAATGCTCCTTCATTCCAAGTGCTGGGGAAAGAAACACACTCTTGTTAATATATGGTAATCCACATTTTATGTCAGTGGAGATAGAAAACGTTGTAATGGCTTCATTGGAGTAATAGCCTGTTGTGCTAAATCTAAGCCATGCTTTAGTGGAATATATGGGAATGTAAGGACCCTTTCTTCTGTAAAAGAGAATAGATAACTTCTGCATTGTGAAACTGCCTGCGTATGCATGTTTCTGCAGATTGTGGAACATGCTGAAAGTGTATGTACTACACATCTCCCCACAGGATGCATTGGAACTGGATGGCATGTGGCATTATTGGAGCTCCAGAATGCAACCTACATATGTACCCATATGTATCTGGCCTTTTCTTTCAAAAAATAAATAAATAAATTGAATCATAAATTGAATTAATGTTATTCACTAGTATTCTTCAATAACCCTGCATGCTGTCTAATTTCTAAAATCTGAGCTGTGTACTGTTAAAATAATAAAGATATATTGTTGGTAGAATGCATAACATGTCGTTAAATGTAATACTGTAAACTCTTGTTAGACAGTTCCTGATAAGGTAAGTAAATTCTTGAGCTGCTCCTTAATCCTTCCTATTTTTTCCAGGAAATCTTCTAAAAGCATTTTAGAAGATGTTTGCCTCTAGCAAAGCCTGCACCCTGCACCTTCTTGCCTAGCTCACATCACAAAAATATCCCAGCTTCCAAGCATCCCTATTATACAATCATTTCCTCCAACCTAACCTTCTTATACCTTCCTTGGCTGGTTTAACTTAAAACTGCCTTAATCAGTGATTCCCCATAAAGCTTCCTGCTTTTTGGCTTTTGCTAGAAAGATATTTTCCCTCAAACCTTTTCCTTTTTATTAAAATCTAGATTGAATTAATACAAAATCCCATCATCTTGAACTTTTTTCAGATATGACTATGGAGGATGTTCGAGAATATGAGAAAAATATGCATGAAAAAACGAACATTAAAGTTTGCAACCAACATTCATCTCCTGTGGATGAAATAGACAGCCATGCCAAAGGAAGTGTATGTAGTGTCTTGAAAACTACTGCCCACTCTTTCCCAGAGCAAAGAGAGGACCCAAAAAAAAACAAACAAACCCGGGTTTAAGGCAGTTTGTGGATAACAATGATTCCAGGGAAAAGATCAGACTCCGGGGAAATCCAGTCTTCCTCTTTGGAGCCAGCTGTGCAATGTGCTGATTGGGTTATTTTTAAATTTTAAAATGTATTAATTTTATTTGATTGGGTTATTTTTAAATTTTAAAAAAACATAGCCTGTGTCTATGGGTTTTGTTTTATTTTGTAAAATAAGGCAAGGAACAAATATTTGGTTGGATTAGCATAGCTGCTGCATTTTTCAAATGGCAGACATGACAAACTGAATTGTGATTATTACATCTGCCACTTGTAATCCAACTTCAAAATTAAGTCAGTACCTACTAGAGAATGATGTATTACAATTCCTGGTTGGTTGGGTTGGGTTCTTTGGCGAGGGGCATATATCTGTACAGAACTTTAAAGACCCAGATCTATCTCCCATAGAAAAACAGTGAGGCTAGAGTTAAATGTGGTGCACCAGGTGGCAATTTTACATCCCAGTTTACCGTGCCAGTTGACACAGGAATCTACAAAATTTGTGCTAGTACAGGCCTTTCTATCAAAGTCTATGGTCTGTTAGATCACAATGAGGCAATGTACACTCTGACCCAACATTTGTCTCCAGGAACAGACTGCACATTCTTTTATGTGCAAGATAGTTGCTCTCTAGTTAAATTATTGGGTATTTCAGAGCACAGGAGATCCATGCAGGATACCTGTCTGTCTGATGCAGCATGCTGGTAACTTCAAGGCCCTAATAACATTCAGGTTGCATTAATCCAAAAGCAGATGAAAGAGAACAGAGCTATTGCAATTATTGCACATGAGGAGTATGTTTATTTGATAATCAGAAGTAAATGCCTTCTCTTTCATTGGCTGTGCAATGGGAATATCTTTTTCACTTGGGAGTACAATGTAGCTATCCAGCTCTACTTTTATTTTTTTACTTTTAAGTTTTCATTTCTAGACTACACTGCTGCACCTAAATCTGTGAGATCATACAGTATTTGAAAGGGTTAAAATAACTATTCTAGAGAAGGGAGAAGTTATTTTAAATGGAAATGCCACCCTTGGAACCTTCCCATCCACTTGACTGTGCATTTTGATGTCAGTTTGGCCATTAATACAAAGTGATTGCAAAACCACTACAGAAACCATATGGCCACTGCTACTGTCATTGTCCTATTCCTGTCTTTTCCAGTATTCTTCCCGTAGATCTTTTGAGAGGCTTCAAACAATTAGACTATGTTGTCAAGAGGCCCTTAACAACTTCTGTGCTATTTCTTTTTAGCAACTATGACAGTACATTGTTTGAGCTTCGCTTGGTTTCTTTTATGTGAGTCCTAGTCAATGAAGGAGAGCTAAAAAATGAAACCAAACTGGGTTGGGGTACTTTTGACTTAGGAAAAGAAATCCTCTCCTGGCATTCAAAAACTCAAATCTGGAGAATGAGGTGTGCAAATCTCAAATGACCTTTTTCTGAACCCATCTTTAATAGAATTGATAGAAAGAAATAGAGGAGAAGAATTAAGCTTTGGAATTTTCTGGGAAAAGGGAATAGACTTTATTATAGTAAAGTAACTCTGCCCTCTGGTGGAGCCGTGTAGTATTGTCTAATGGATCCCCTCCCCTATTTCTGAATGAAAGCCCAAAGCCCCTCATTGTTAAAATAAGGAAATTACTTGGCCTAGGTGCACTAGGGCTACCATTTTTAAGCACTGCAGTTTCTTCAAGTTTACAAGATCAGCCAGCTGAAATCTAATACGTTTGTTACTGTTGTTGGTATATCAAAGAACAACAACATGGGGATAATTTTTTCAGCTACCAATTATTTAAATATTTAGTGAGTCTCTGATGTCACTGAGCTCTTTGAAGTATTAAACAGCTAGACCAAATGAGCTTTGACTTTCTTTTGACCTCTATACTTATGCTAATTTGAGTGTTAAATAGTTTATGAAGTATTGTACAACTCTGTTGACATAAAGAATGAGGGGATCCAACATGCTGTTTAATTCATAATAATCTCAGCTTATTTCTGATATAATATATTTTATGAATATGCTAGAGTACACAGCTTTGGGTGGGAAACCTGTGTGTCTCTGGATATTGTTGGTCTCCAGATCTGTCATCCTCTCGTGCTGGTTAGAGTTGATAGATATTGGAGGCTGATTATTTCAGTTCCCATGATCCCCAGCTCAGCATGGCCAGTGATGAAGGGATAATGGAGCTGGAATACAGCTACATCTGGGGAGATACAGGTTTCCCCACTGCAATACTTTATTTACTTATTTAATTATTTAATTTGATTTCTATCCCACCTTTCTCCCCAAGGGGCCCAAGGTGGCTCACAAATATAGGGGGGAAGCAGACGAGGGCGTCTGGGACGCCGCGGGACAGTGCGCAGTGGGACCGCGGCATCCGCACCACTGCGCACCGTCGGCGTCCCTGGAAGGAGCGCTAAATCATCACTCCTTTCAGAAGTCAGTGAAAGTGCACCCCAAAAGCGTAGGACGCACTTTCACTGACTTATCCGACGCAGCATATGCGGACGCTGCGGCGGGAGGTTGCCCTCGGAGCGCCGGCCGTGCGGAGGGCCAGCTGCTCCGAGGGCAACCTCGGGAGGAGGAAGGGGCGCCGAGCGTGCGGCTGCCCCTCCTCTTCCCTGCCTCCAAGACAGCCCAATTAGCCGTCTGCCGAGGCCCATAGTCTAAAAACATATTACAATAAAACAATTAAAATATCATCTAAAACCAGTATAAAATTACAGACATTAAAACTACACTAGAACCATACTATCCACCATATATAACAAACACTCAAGCCACCCCATGATTATACATCAAACACCTGCCTGAATAGAGCCATTTTTGCTTGCCGACAAAAAGCAAGCAAAGAGGGGGCCAGCCTTGCTTCTGACAGAAGGGCATTCCATAGGTAGGAGCAGCCACCAAGAAGGCTCTCTCTTGTGTCCTCACCAGATGAGCCTGTGATGGTGGTGCAGCCAAGAGAAAACCTTCCCCGGAAGATCTTAGGGCTCTAGCAGGTTCATATGGAGAGATACGGTCTCTCAAATAATCTGGACCTAAGCCATGTGGGGCTTTATAAGTCATAACCAGAACTTCGAATTGTGCCCCAAAAAGGAATCAGTAGCCAGTGAAGCTGTTTCAACAAGGGAGTTACGTGGCCCCTATAAACTGGCCCCAGTCAGCATTCTAGCTGAGGCATTTTGCACACGATGAAGTTGCCAAACAGTTTTCAAAGGCAGCCCCATGTAGAGTGCATTGCAGTAGTCCAAATGGGACGTAATCAAGGCATGTGTCACCGTAGCAAGATCTGACGTCTCAAGAAATGGGCACAGCTGGTGCACAAGTTTAAGCTGTGCAGATGCACTTGTGGCCTCTGCTGAAACCTGGGTATCCAGGCTCAGAGTGGAGTCCAGGAGCACACCCAAGCTGCGAGCCTGAGATTTCAGGGGGAGTGTAATCTCATCCAGCACAGGCTGAATCCCTATTCCTTGATCTGCCTTATGACTGACCAGGCACACCTCTGTCTTGTCTGGATTAAGCTTCAATTTGTTTGCCCTCATCCAGTACAGAGACAGCTTTCTTGGAATCAGATGGAAAGAGATAGAGTTGGGTGCCATCCGCATACTGGTGACACCGTACCCCAAAACTCTGGATGACCTCTCCCAGATGTTTCATGTAGATGTTAAACAACATGGGGGACAGAACAGAACCCTGTGGGACTCCACAGGCCAGAGGCCAAGGAGTCGAACAGGAATCCCCCAATACCATCTTCTGAGTCCGCCCCTCCAATAGACTGGAACCACTGCATAACAGTGCCCCCAAGTCCCATCCCAGAAAGGCAGCTCAGAAGGATACCATAGTCAATGGTATCAAAAGCCACCAAGAGATCCAGGAGAACCAACAGGGACACACTCCCCTTGTCCAGTTCCCTGCGGAGGTCATCCACCAAGGTGACCAAAGCTGTCTCTGTCCCATAGCCAGATTGAAATGGATCTAGATAATCCATTTCATCCAGAAACCCCTGGAGTTGGGAGGCCACCACTCGCTCCAGAACCTTGCCCAAGAATGGAATACTATTAGACACTGGATCCAGGATGGCGGGATCCAGGGAGGTCTTTTTTAGTAATGGCCTCACAACAGCCTCCTTTAGGCAGGATGGCAATGTGCCTTGCTGCAGTGAAGCATTCGCCATTCCCTTAACCCACTCGGCCAGTCCCCCTCTAACTGCTTTCAGGAGCCAGGAAGGGCATGGATCCAATATACACATAGTAGCCCTCACTTCTCCAAGGATCCTGTCCACATCATCAGGCTGCACAGATACTTTACACTGATCTTTTAGAGAGAGAGGCATTTAAATGTCACTTGAGAACATATGCCTTTGAATCTTATTAGTGTTGCTATTTCTTTTGCTGTTATTTCACACAGAGACACCCATATAGTTGGTAACTGTCATATGTCATATGTCTAGGCTAGTGGGCAGCTCATATGATAAAGTCCTCCCATATGGGGTGGGGGTGGGAAAAGAAACCTAAACACAGAAAAGTAGTTTCACTGGGAGATGATTATGCTAAAATAGTCCTCCATGACATTTGGAAGATTTTTTGTTTGTTTGTTTCCTTGCTTTAACATGAAGTGTTTTCTTTTTAGATAGTATTAAATAAAATTCAATTACTTCCATTCTGAAGTGGTATAGCCCAGATCAGATTGAACAATAATGCGATAATAAGGCCTGCCCTTTTGAAACCACAAGTAGCTTGGCTTTATTTGGTAAATACTTAATTAGTAATGGTACATTCTCTTGTCTCAAAAGATGAGTTATTTGGAAGGAATTCAGTCATGCAGTGTACATGCAAATTAAAAGAATGGTTTAGTGATTATGTTTTTGAATAATATACAAGCTTTCAATTATCTGACATTCCACTCCTAACCATTTCTATTGGAGTACATATTAGTCTTCTCTTTGATCATAACATATCTGTAATAGAGCTCACATCAGTTGCTTGGTAAACTGGTTAGAAGGGCCTGTCTCCAGCCTCTAGCTAGGGAAGCAAAAAACTTCAGCATCAGTCCACTAGTGCTTATTAAGGGAAGCAAAGAAGTAGCTAATGGTTTGCTTGTTCTGCACTATATAACTTTAAGTCTGGTGCAGCTTCCATTTTTATCTGAAGTCTACCCTAGTTTGAGTGGGGAAAGAGATAAGTAAAAGCATTGACAGAAGCCTTCAACAGATGTCCTACATTATTTTGCCAGTGTGAGAAATTATTTACTTTTCAGACCCAATTATTAAGTATATCTTATGTAACTGATAACTCCAAGAATGAGATCAATAAAGCCTTAGATGTGGCTTTTGAAAAGTCAGAAGCTTGTTCTGAAAATAGTGCTCACGTACCCCTTACCTTTGGAGTTCTAATAGACAATTGTTCACACTGGGAGGAGAGCTAGCATCTAATGTGATTGGAAGAAACTTGTATGTTGATTCTAACATTAATTCGTCTGTCTTTGTTTTCTCCTTGAAGACATGACTATGGATGAAGTTCGAGAGTTTGAACGAGCAACTCAGGAAGCTACCAACAAGAAAATTGGGGTCTTCCCTCCTGCAATATCAATCTCTGACATCTCCCTCCCCTCTTCAATCCGCAGTGCTCCTTCTAGTGCTCCAACTACACCTCTCTCCACAGATGCGCCTGAATTCCTAGCAGTACCCAAAGACCGACCACGGAAAAAATCTGCCCCAGAAACTCTCACACTGCCAGATCCAGACAAAGAGGCTCTCTAAACCCAGCATGTTTTCCTACAAGATGCCATGACCACCATAATAGCATTTGCAGTTGTTGTTTTATTTAAAGAAATTTTACTGATCTGGAAATATGCCTCCCCCTCCGCCCCTGCTTGTCCCTTCAACTAGTTAGCTAAAATGCATGTAAGAACATAGTTCATGTGCTCTGATGCCCAAACTAAAGCTCTAAAGCCATATGACAGATGTTGCTATCAACACAAAATGAAATAGCTTGCAAAAGCAATCTCTTTGTAGCAGTGTAGTAAACAAAAGAGATGCTCATATGTAGAGCAACAGTATTTATTACTGGAGATGTTATAGGAATTTAATCAAGATTGCAAAGACAACTTGAGAGAATGAGATCCTTATTTAGGGACAGCTTAAAAAGACAACATTTCTCATTTAAAGCCATTATATGCCAGTTTCTAAAATCCTCTTTACTCTCAGGCCAAGTGCACCTTAAAGTAAACCTTTGAACTGATATTCACTGATAAAAACTTGAATACCAACAGTAATTATTTAGATTCCTGTTTTACTGAATACAACTCAGGATTTGGGATATAGCTAATGCACACTTCAAGCTTTTCAAAATTAAATAACCAATGTGCTCCAACTCTGGTTGTAAGTCCTTTTACTTATTTTGAGACCCTTGAACTATTTGTATCTTGCACAAAATTTTTATTGTGTGCTGTTGTATAGCTTTTCTGTGTTGGTATTTGAAAGTCTTGTTTTGGGGAGAAAAATGGAATCACAGGCAATGAAATGGCCTCCATATTAATACACAATTCAGGGCCTTAGAATTCCGATGAAAACCTGCTGAAAGTCCATGCCTCAAAATCTGTTTCATGGCAAAGGAAGTATTTGCTCTGTTTTCAGCAGATTGTGAATAAGCGTCAACCTAATCTAGGCTGTAAAACAGAAGTGGGCAACCTTCTGTTAGTGGTGATTTCCCATGGCACTCTGGCAAATGAAGGTATGTTGGCAACCCTCCTCTGCCATAGTCACTGCCAACAGTCAGTGGCAATTGCAGGAGTGGGGAGGCTATTATGCCACCCCAAACCTTGGAAGTAGTCCATCCCTTGTTGATTTTGATAATGATACAGAAGAATGCTCAGCAGTTAATCTGAAGCTTTTTAGAGGTGTAGCCATGTTAATTTGTTGTGGGAGAAATGTGACCTTTAGGGGTACCTTCACTACCAAGATATTTTGTTATTACATTTAGCTTTCCCTCTTCTTTCCTTCTCTCTTTTATAGCATGGATGCTCCATTTATAGACACCCTATGACCTCTTGTGTTATTACGTCCCCTACCTTTGCCATAAATTGGTGGTAGGTGGAAGAAAGAAGTTGGTTAGGGTGAGAGATGCTGAAAAGGCTTGCAGGACATCTCCTCTGAGGCAGCAGTGGGGTATGATGGGCCAGTTTCCCCTTCCAACTCAAAGATGTAGGAAGGCAAAACTGTCAGCCAAGGAATTAGGGTAGCATGTGGTCCATGGTCAGCATGACCATACCATGGTTTGTTTTATGAGCCTTGAAACAGTTAGATGAGTGTCCTCAAGTAGTGTTGCAGTGATCTTCCTCATGACTCAATGACAACAGCAGATTGTTTTAAATTGCTCCAGGACCACAGCGACCAGACGGCCTGCTCCCAAAGCAGACTACCGCTGCGGCCCCAAAGGGGCTGCTGGCAGGAGCTTATTTAATCTGCTCCTTTTGCTGGCAGCCTCAGAGTGGCTACCAGTCTCATGGTGTGTGTGTGTGTGCGTCGTCTATACACCATGCCCCCAAAGCAGCTGGAAGCTGCTGTATGTGGCCTGTCTGTTTCAGGGCCAAGGAGCAAAAATCCTCTAGAAATGCTTTCCATTAATGAATATGTATGTTGGGATGCATAGTTTTGTGAGGTATTTAGCATTCTTCGCCAAAGAGCTCTAATGCCTCATCATAGTACATATCCTAGGATTCCACAGGATGCAGCCATGGTACTTAACCTGGCATCAAAGTGCTGTGATTTTGTAGGATGAAGGGGGGGGGGAGTTAAGAAGCATACCACAGTGATAGCTATCCATGTAAAATGTGAGTGTTAGCTGAGGAGGTAAATCAGTATATGCACAATAACTACACACAGGTACATCATCCCATGCTGAAAATCCTATACCAAGACAATAATTCAGTGGTTTGTTGAGCACTAAATACAATTCTGAAAAGAAAAGTATAGGAAAAAAATCTCTAACAAGCCATACTACTTCTTCCAATACTGGAAAATTTTTATCCTGATAAATGGCACGAGAGGCCCAGTTTCAGCATGAGCCAACAGTGACTATGATAGCAGTTTCGTTAATTAAATGGGGGGGGGGAAATAAGTCCCCATTCACACTTTGCTTTATAGGGCATAAAAGAAAGATGAAACTCATATAAAGCTTCTTTCAGAAGAAACACAGGCCTCAAACAGATGGGGCAAAAGGAGTGGCTAAAGGGCATTTCCACCCCTATCATTGCGTGCATGTACGTGGTCCTGATCCAGGACGCCACTGCGGTCAGCTTTTGCAGCCAGCTTTTCCCAGCCAATTGCATTCTCTGCACAGTTTCCAGACGCTGTGCCAGCGTGCATCTTCTAAATGCCACACGCCCAGAACAGTCGAAAGCCACACTTTACTGCCCGTCTGTTTCGGGCCACAATCTGCCCATTTACTGGGTTGCTTCACTCTTGTTAAGTTAACTCTTGTTAAGTGCTATTTCCAACAGGAAAAGATAATTTAAGAGCTTACTCTTCTTTTGTCAATGGTAATAGGCCTAAATACCCCAAAGGCTCCAGACCCCCTCCTTTCTGATCTTGGAAGCTAAGCAGGGTTAGACCACCAATGAATACCAGGTGCTGTAGGCTATATTTTGGAGGAATGAACTGGCAAACCACTTCTGAGTATTCCTTGCTAAATAAGCCCTATGAAATTCATGGAGTTGCCATAAATCAACAGATGACTTGAAGACACAGACATATACAGACACAATCAAGAAGAATAACAGTTATCAATTGAAACCTGCCATAAGGAAAGATCTCACTGGCCTGTTAGTAGTTTCACCTTCGATTCTCATGAATGAGAATCCTTTCCTTTCCCGACATTTTACCCCTGTCCAATTTTGGAGACACAACTGATTCCAAATGGTTGAGTCCTCAACCATTTTATTAGCCCTGTCCAAACAATATCAGACCCTGATGAGTGGTGAATGTGTCAGAAACATGTACTAAAAATTAGACCTTTGTAGTCTTAGAGGCATGTAGAAATGCAAATGCAAACCTCAGGGTGAATAATGGAAAATAAATCAGTGGACAAATTTCTAGCACACATAGTAACAGATCCTGTGTGTGTGAAAAAGTGTAGCTGATTTAAAATACACACCAATTTTCAAGTAGGTGGTGTCTTGTTTAAACAGTAGTACTAAGATGAATGTTTAGAGATCTAGTTTTAGTTGTGGAAGGGTGGGAAAATAAAATGTACTGTGTGGGATTCAAAAATCCCAGTAGTTCTAATCCAGTACTTGATATATCTAGCACTTAGCTTCAAACCTTCTCTCTGCTATCATTCATGCCTTTTTTTCTCTCAAACTTCCCAGTGTTTTCTGTGGTTGTAATATATCTTTTAAAAATTATCACTATTTTTTGCATAGAACTCTATCATGAATTAGCACATGGCTGTACTTGGCATATGTACTCCTATCTACTTAACTGTGATCATTTTTGTGGCATTAAAAATTGTTGCTTTCCTTGTATCTCCTTTAGAACATCTTGCACAAATCAATAGAACAAGGCATTCAAAAGCTTTATTACATTGGTTTAACTGTCTCATTTCCTTCCATATTATTGTGTCATTTGGGGAATAAGATGAGGCTTTGTGTAAATGAATACCTTATCTTGGAATGCTAGTTAAAAGATGGCCTAGTACAGACCTGAAACAAAGATAATGTTATTAGATGAAAAAAGAAAATAGACTTTTCTATAATACCTCTTCTATAAACTCAGCTAGATGTGCTATCAAAATTGGTGCTTCATATCCCATTGCACATCTAAAAGATGGCTAGCGAAATCCATATCTGCCTCCTGTTCTCTGATAAAAGCTAACAAAAATAAACACATTCTCTTTCTTGAGAAAAGACAAGACAATATGTCCCATCCTTTTCATGGACCTCACTGTCTCAGCCCTCATACTATCAACCTGCTTTCCTCCAATGGGTTTGACAGCAGAGTATCAATTATTTAATGATTTCTCATTTTCTTTTTTTGTCATGTTTTTAAAAAAATATTTCCAACAAAAAGGAAAACAATACATTTCTAGCATACTTTTGTTGTATTGATATATCTTTTATACAAAAAATGTTGTGTTGGGTTTTACTGCTGAGACATCTGAAGCAATTTATATAAAACCTCTGTATTTTTAGGCATGCTTGTAAGAAAGAGGGCAAACTTATGGATGTTTATATTCTTCACTTTCTGAACATGGTACTCTCTTTAAACTGTGGTACAGGAAAAGAAAATCAGAGTGCTAGTGCTGAAGTCTCTTTTCCTGACTGGCAAATTATATGTACCTTATTTTCCTGCGTATAAGACTACTTTTTAACCTGCAAAATCTGTGGTTAAAGTGGGGAGGGTCGTCTTATACGCCGGGTATAAGGATAAGGAGGATGGAGGTGCTGAAACTCTATATTTTGACTGGAAAAATGGGGGGTCGTCTTATACGCGGGTCGTCTTATACGCCAGAAAATACGGTACTGAAGCATGTGCATGTATATCATTGATTCTAAGGCTGCATCCGCACTGCAAAAATAATCCAGTTTGACATCACTTCAACTGCCATAGCTCAATCTATGGTATCCTGGGATTTATAGTTTGTTGTGGCACCAGAGCTCTCTGACAGAGAAGGCTAATATCTCACAAAACTACAAATCCCAGAATTCCAAATCATTGAGCCATGGCAGTTAAACTGGAATCAAACTGGATTATTTCTTCAGTGCAGATGTAGCCTAAATTAATCTTTCCTTCCTACAGAATCTCAAAGTTGTCTTTAAAAAGTTGTCAGTCCCAGTTTTGACATCACATTCAGGCAAAATAAGTAAGAAAATCCTTTGCAGAACTGTACTATGAGAATCTCGGTGAAGGTTATTTGACACTTACTATAGCAAATACTGGTATGTCTGCATCTGCTGCATTTGCCCTGTCACTTGTGGGTGATAGGAGACATATCATCTCTCAACATGCAGGTATGCTCATTCAGTCCACAGAGTTTTAAAAACCATGCTATTTGCTACAGTTGTATTTGTTTCATTACAAGTCGAGACAAAGTTGAATCCTGCTGTTTTTTTACACATGACTAAACATAATCCTTGCCATTTCATACAACCGACTTTATGCTTGCATATCTGACTAACCCTACAGAAATAAATAACTTCATCATCCTCCAGGCTGTGATTCTCAGACAAAGGCTTGGTGGTGCTCCAGAAGAGAATAGAGCTGGAAAGTGCCCCTTCAGTTTCCTAATTCAGACCCCTTTTAGTAGACAATATTGTTTCATTTCACAGCTTTCATAGGAGTTTATCACACGGGGGGAAATTGCAAGTATAAACGGTGATTAACCTGTAATTAACTCGCAATTACGTAAATGGTTTTCACACACAAAGCGGTTATCCCATGCAAAATCCATGATTAATCCGCACTTGCACGCAAATTTTCACACAACGTTGATACGAAATGTGATTAAAGTGCCATTATCCTGTGAAGAACCAGGCAAGAAACAACAGTAACACATTCAGAATTTTCCAGTGAATGATGTTTTGCTGTTTCTTACCTGGTTATTCCATGGTTCTTCACGAGATAATGGCACTTGCATTAATGTCATTTTAAGCATGTTTTAATGTCAATTATATGATTTTCATGGGTTAATCATTGTTTAAATTCCCAATTTCCCATGTGTGATAAAGAAAACAACTGTTCTTCTGTTTGCATCTGAGTAGTAGAAAGTTGTAGTAATACCTCGGCTTAGATTCAGAGGTCCTCCTGAAAGTGCAGAGGTTTTTCACTGATGTTTCCCACCCATTACAACCCTTGCAACACAAATACATCCAATTTATGCACTTCACATTAGGCTGTAAATGCAGTAGGGAGGATACCAGAACTTTTTGTTAGCGGGAACTCAACAACTGCTATTATTCCAATGTAATTTAAATGTCTTCTGTTTCATAAAGGCTTGAAGCTAAGCTACTCTTGACTGTTTTCCCACCCCATGTGGACAGCATGGTCTTTGAATTACAGCTGTCTTTGATTTTTGAATGTTACTTGTAGAAATTAGTTATTGTTTCCTTTTTTGTGGCAATCCTTGTGACTTTGAATGTTGTGACTAGTGTTTTTTGCTGATAGGGTTAGTATTATGTTAATTAGATGAGCTAGCTCCATGCAAAGAAGGACCAAGAATTAAACAATGTGAGGCTACGCAGAAGGGGTCAAGTTGCATAGTTACCATATTCATCATAATTGTTGCTTATTTCCAATTATTTATTGTTTTTAAAAGCTGCATTTTCTTACATACTGTTGTAAATAAACTACCAAGCTATCTTCTTTCCAAGTCTGTCTGTTTTCTTTCTATGAACACATGCAACAAGGTATCTATGTTTATGAATCCTTTTCTTCAGAACCGTGTGGAAATCTGAAATATGTGAAAACAGTACCAAGCATTAAAAAAACACCCAGTGAAGATTTTGACTAATGTTCACTAATACTTGGATGCCACTCAATTTTGTCTATATTGTTGCTATAGAATTCAGACAGGATTGAGAATTAAGTAACCTTCCAGATGTCATTGGACTGTATCTCCCAGCAGTCTAGGCCATCAAACCAATGGTGAGGAATGCTGGACATTAGACTTTAGCTTAGCAACACCTGGAGGGTTGTACAACTCCTACCACAGGTTTAGATGAAAATTACCACTTAGATAAGTACACCACTCTAGTTGCAAACAGCTAGCAGCTATAGTGAAAACACTATGTGGGTTCTCTGTCTAAGGCAGGGGTAGGCAACCTAAGGCCTGGGGGCCAGATGCGGCCCCCTGAGGCCTTTGGACTGGTCCCAAGCCGGTCCTGCCAATCTGGCCCCCGGCTCAAAAAGGTTGCCTACCCTTGGTCTAAGGCCTGGAAATCCATAAGGCTTTGTACAGTAATTCATATATTTAATCAAAAATGTCAGAGGAGACAAGCTAATTTCTGCTGTTTTTGAAGGTTGAGTCACAGTCAAAGGTCTTACATGGGATTCTTTTCCATTAGCTGTATTCTATCTGGTTCCTTGCAAAGAAATTCAAACAGGTGAGACTGTTTTAAGTTTAAAACTGTTGAATTTATGAAACAGGCTTATACTGAACCAGATAATTTAATCTATCTGAGCACTGTTTGCTTCTCAGATCAGAGACCTCCCTTCAGCATCCCAGACAGAAGGACTTTTCCATGCTATTTGATCCTTTTTAAACTGGAAATGTCATGGATTGAACTGTGAATCTTCTGCATGCAAAGCATGTACTCCACCCTTTCATCGTTTTCAGAGGAAATTGTTTTCTTTGGTCCATCATTTAAAACATTTTCTACTTACAGTTTTGTTTGTTTTTAATATAAAATATATTATTTATTCACGCTGGGGTAGTTCATCATAAAAGTACCTAAATTGAGATAATACACTTTACTATCATCATTTAAACTACCACTGTTAGAAAAAGTATTCACATTTCTATTCTGCTTTTAGACAGTGGTTCACAAATCATTCTAAATCAGAATATTTTTAGAAGCTATCAGCCAGTAAAAATACAATAACAGGAGTCAATATTAATCCAAGCATAGAAAACTGTTCATCATAAAAGACCCAGAAGAAAAAGGGAGTATTGAAGAGGCCAGAGATAGAGAGCTCCTGGGGGGGGATTCCAAAGTCTAGGTACCACTACCAAGAAGGCTGTCCTGTACTCAGTAGCATTACCGCGGGGGGGGGGTGCGGGCCACACTGGGGGACACCCCAGAAGGGGGGCTGACACCCAGTTGGCCTCCTCACCCCAGTGGGTGCTGCCCAGACCTGTGCAGATGCTCCTTGGGGGCTGCGCAGGTGCTTCTCGGGCCCACACAGGCACCCCTTGGGCCCGCGCAGCTGTGGCTCCGGCCATGCGGCCACTCCCATTCACCCCACACACCCAGAAGCCCCAGTCACCTACCCTGGAGGTCCCAACTCCCACACTGGGTGATACCCGGTACGGGATCACCACTACCTGTACTCACTAATCTATGAAGGTAGTGGGATGTCAACCTGATCCGTCCCTGAAGATCTTGATGCATATGTAGAAATGTGTAGGAGTAAGCAGTCCTTCAGATATCCTGGACCCAAACTAATTAGGGATTCAAAGGTGTTAACTAGAACTTTGCACTAGGCTCAGAAACAAATCAGGAGCCAAATACACACATAAAAACATCACAGTGAGTAACGTGTTCCAGACAGCACCCTGGAAGAAAATTCCTCACTCGTTCTAGATTCCAGACAATCTTCAAGGAGTACTGTACAATAGTATTCATCTGTGAAACTGTTTCTATAGACTGTTAAGATCTCAGTGCATTTCAGTCAATAAAGGAAATTATTAAAATGCAGATATTTGACCAAAACCCTGACAGAAGAAAACACTATAATGAGACAATTAGAACTGCAACATAGGGCATTTGCAGACTGCCAGAAATAGTGCAAATTGAGTCCACTTTTAGGGTTAGGGTTAGTGCTAGGGAATCATGGGAATTGGTTTTTTTTCTGAGACATTGATCCTTCTCTGTCAGAGAGCTCTGGTGCCACAATAAAATACAGTTCCCATGATTCCCTAACCCTAACCCTAACCCTAAAAGTGGACTCAATTTGCACTATTTCTGGCAGTCTGCAACCCCCCATAGGGCTTTTCAAGACTGCCAGAAATAGTGCAAATTGAGTCCACTTTAAGGGTTAGGGTTAGCCCCTTAAAGTGGACTCAATTTGCACTATTTCTGGCAGTCTGCATAGTGTAATTGCACAGCACTATCATTTTGCTTTTCCACAGACAATGAGAGCACTTGAACCTGTTTTGCTCTGTATGCAATTTCCAATGGCCTGCAGTTTTCCAGGAAGCAACAAAATAGAATTAAGTCCAAATACCGCATGCACTATCTGTATGTGGCCTGCCTACTTTTTGCAAATGTCAGTGCTGTTTTTATAGCAAGATGACCATCTATGAGGCAGGCCTAATTTTAGGTGCCAATAAAATGTCTTGCATCAATAGCAGCAATTAGCAAAACGGTTGGAGAACAAGATTCACCCACAATACTCATTGTATCAATTTGAAAGATAAATTTATATTCTGTGAGAGCTAGTGTGTTGTAGTGATTTGAGTATTGGAATATGACTCTGGAGACCAGGATTCGAATCCTCACTTGGCCATAGAAACCCATTGAGTGACCTTGGGTTAGTCATGCTCTCTAAGGGCCTTTGCAGACTGCCAGAAATAGTGCAAATTGAATCCACTTTAAGGGTTAGGGTTAGGGAATCATGGGAACTGTATTTTATTGTGGCACCAGAGCTGTCTGACAGAGAAGGCTCAATGTCTTAGAAAAAACTACAATTCCTATGATTCCCTAGCACTAACCCTAACCCTTAAAGTGGACTCAATTTGCACTATTTCTGGCAGTCTGCAAAGGCCCTCAGTCTCAGAGGATGCCTATGGCAAATCCCCTCTGGAGAAACATGCAAAGAGAACCTCATGATAGGCTCACCTTAGGGTTCCCATAAGTTGGAAATGATTTGAAGACAGTTTAAAAATACAGGTGATAAATGTTTTATATTTTATATTGGAATTACCTATAACATTATTAAGAGTCCGTTCTGGTTCCTTCTAAAGGAAATGGTATGCACCCTTGCAAATAATAAAAAATACATTTTAATGAAACTCATGAACAGCCTGTTTTATATGATAAAGCAGCAAGGTTTTTAATTTGAAAATATTTCTGAAATAACTGAAAAGCATGTGGGCTCATCATTTCTGAAGTCTTTTAGCAGATGCAATACAACTCATCTACATTTAAATGAAACCTCTGTGGCATAATCAGCCATCCATATGACTGAAGAGCTGTGGAGAAGGGCAAATTATTATACATGGGAATATACATAATGGATACCATCAGCACAGAAAATTCTAAATTCTGTAGTCCTAAACATACCAATTCAGAAATATGTAGAGGTAGCCCCACCGTGAGGAAGAGTGAAGCAGCCATCTTGGGTTTCATACTTTGAGTGAAATTGAAGAGGCAGCTGTATTCTGTGACAGTCTACAAAGATGAACAAACAATTTAAAAAGAACTAGAAACCACACATAATATACCAGAGAATTAAAACAGCAACAGTTTCCCTTTTTGTAGGGAAAAAGTGCTTCTAACGCACAATGTGTATATGGCAAATGTGCAAATATTTGTTTCACCATTGCACATTAACAGCTTTTCAGATGCTTTTTCATCTGTCTGGAACAGATCCCCTGCAAAAACGGAGGGGCAACTGTATTTTTATTGTTTTAATGTTTTCCTGTTTTTGTTTTAGTATGTTCTGTTTTCGAGCCTTTTATCTTGTAAATGGCATGTTAGTCTTTTAATGAGTGATGTATTTTAATACTATACTAGTTTAATTCTAATGGACACTTTTTATTTATTTTTTTAATTGTATCGCTTTTTAATTTGTAAGCCGCTCTGGGTCCCAATTGCATGGGGAAAGCAGGATATAAATAAACATAGTAACAATATTTAGATACAAAGGTAGACATGCGAGAAGCAGTGGTATCACAGGAGAAACAGCCCAGCTTTCGTACAACTACAGGTGCAGGAGGTCTTCTTTTGCTTATGGCCACTCCATAAGGAAGGCGGTGTCCTGAGGACAGTTCTTGCAAATAACTACAAACACATTGGCAGCAGCGCCGGACGAAAGAAGGTCTTCTTCACAGCAGAGCCACACAGGTCCAAGTCAGTGGCTTATCACCCGGCGTGATAACTCAAAGTGTCATCCTCCCATTGGCCTCCTCCATTACCACACCATACAGAATCATTTGCAATGTTGGTTTGGTTGGGGTTTTTTGTGTGTGTGTGTGTGTACTAATGCTACTCATTAGTACGCCGCGGTAATACTTGTGACATAAAACAACTAGCAAAATTTAAAGTACACCATCGCAATGTCATATGCACAGCCTAAATTTATTTACACACACATACACTATATATATATATATATATATATATATATATATATAAACATACATATACATAGTTTCATATGGTTGAAGTGAAAATGTGGTAAAATGTGATGATTTTAAAGATTTTTTTTAATTAAAAACTTGGGTTTCTTTAAAAATGTAAACACTTAAAATTTAAAAACTGGGCCCTCTCCTTTCTCCTCGCACTCTCTCTTCAGCCTTTTAAAGGGCCGCAGGTGAATGGTGCCACAGCCCCTTTTTTCTGCCCAAGGCAGGCCTCTTTGGAACAGTGAGGTCACCCAGGGCGTTCCACACTCCCCGCACTCCCTCTGTGACGCCACTCGACTCAGAACCTTCACCGCCTCCAGGGGTCTCACTAACGCGACCGCGCCTGCATTCCCCCTCCCGCTCAGTAGGTGGCGCTGAAGACTGAGCCACCATATCATTTTCCTAATTCTCAACTGACCTCAAGTCAATTTGGACTTCTGGGGACCCAAGATGGAGGAGAGACCTCCAAGTCACCCTGTCACCAGCTGCCCTGCTCTAACGGACTCTATCCATCTGGAAGACATCGACCTACGTGCCGCTCTTTCTCCCAACCTCGCTCATTTGAGCGCTACGTGCCGCTCTTTCCCCCCACCTCGCTCATCCTGACTCCTTCCTTTTCCTTATTGAAATCAGCCCAGGAGAGTGGGCGGGGTTTTTTTCCCGGCGCATGCGCACCGCGCTTCCCCGTCCCTGAGGCTTTCTGACTTGTAACAAGCGTGGCGGCCTCCAAGATGGCGTCCTTCTGTGAGGAGTTCCCGCTGTGTTCCTTGGCGGGCGCCTTCCCGCAGGCGCCCTTGGGCCTGGAGCCCGACGCGGACCGGGTGCTGCTGACCGAGCGGGGCCGCACCGTGACGCTTTATAAGGTAAGGTAAGAGAGCCCTAACGGCCGCGCCTCGCGATCCCGGGTTTTTCGTCCCTTCCTCCTCGTTTGTGGAGCAATGTGTGTCTAGATGAGGGAGCCCGTGGGGCTGGTTTGAGCGTTGGGCTACGGGTCTGATCCCCTCCCAAGAATAAAAACCCACTGGGTGACCCTGGGCGAGTCACACTCTCTCAGCCTCAG
>CM034703.1:181364908-181382360 GCA_020142125.1 Phrynosoma platyrhinos
AATTTAATGTGCACTATTTCTGGCAGTCTGCTTAGGCCCTAAGTAAAGGTAAAAGGTGCTTTTAAAAGAATCCTAGTTATGTTGTCTCTTGGGGCAAGCTGTTAGAATGGCATTTTCTGTACAGTCAGCCTTCTGTATCCATGGATTCTTTATTCACTAATTCAAGCACCCATGGCTTGAGAATACCAAAAAAAAAAAAAAAAGTATACAGTACATTCCAAATAACAAACTTTGATTTTGCCATTTTATATAAGGGACAGCACTTTACTATGTCATTGTATTTAATGGGACCTAAGCATCCTTGGATTTTTGTATCCAGGGAGGTCCTGGAACCAAACTCCAGCAGTTAACAATATCCCACTATATTCTGGTTGTCTACATGATCTTAATCCAGGTCCAACATTAGCCTGCGGCATCCTCCCGCAACTGTTTACTTCCTGGTGACTTAGTAAGTCCAGCTGCTCTACTGGCATCTACTCTCAGCCTTCCTGGTAATGTGGAGCCACCATTTAAATTTCTCATAATGCCCTAGAGCAGGGATGAGGAGCCTCCAGCCAGTGGAATCTCCCCATCTTGTCTGCAAGGACCATCTGAAAGCCCTGCTGTAATGTGAATCCATTACTCCCTTGGAGAAGGAGATAGGAGAATAGGTAGTGACTGACCCACTATTTTAAGTAGCTATGCATACTTACTTCATCTCTCTTTTACCTTTATTGGCCAAGGAAGACAAATGGGGGAAAAAGGTGGTTTCGCTGAGGAGATGGGGTGGTGAACATAGATTTGAATCCTCTTTGTGACATGCTCAGGGGATGGTTTCAACTTCCCTGCACAATGAGCCACAATGGATCAGCTAGGGATGTGAAAGAAGCTGGAGAAGAAATATGTGTGAATGTAGGGGAATATGTGTGAATGTGGGTGTATATGGTACAATGTGCATGATACATTGAAAGAGACAGAAAGAGAGAGGTCAGAGCACGAATGTATGTTTTTGCCTGTGTATATTTGAATGAGGTAAATGACTGTGTATGTCAGTGAGATGGGCAGAGATGGGATGGGTGTTTGTGTATGTGTGAATGAGGTAAATGACTCTGTGTGTGTGTGTGGGAGAGGAGGAGAGAAAGAGAGAGAGAGAGAGAGAGAGAAGGAATCCTCTCCTTCCTGAACCAGGGCACTTTGGCGCTAAAAGTCTTGCCAACTGTTGGCATGGCCAGCCCCCAAAATCCTAAGCTTGGCTGAAAAAAATTCTCCATCACTGTCTGGGAGCAACAAGGTGGGAAGAGAATTATGGGAGATCATAATAACACCTCCAACCCATAGTTATACTAACCACATTACAGTTACTGCCCACACTGCCAGGTAAGTCTGCTAGGGCCCACCTATGTCAAGAGGAGTAACACACTTTGCCAACAGCTTACACTTTCCTGAAAGTTGTAGCCAGCCTTGTTTGAACCTGAGAAATAGCAGATGCTTTGTTATGCAGAAAGCATCTGAACAGCAGCAGTTGGAATCTATTATAACACAGCTGTATTTCACAAACAAAAGAAGAAGGGAAGAAAAGTATATGAAATTTCATGGGTTGTTTTGCTGCTCCCTGCCTCTGTCCATTCTATCTGTCTGTGAGTGTTTTGTCACTCACATTCACATCCTTGGTCACTGAGTTGAAACTCCAACTTCAGATTATGATATTGGATAGATAACTGCTATGCTAACAAGTATAAGTGGCAGATGACAAAAAGCAGTTGTGGCCCAGATGAAACATAGGACGTTATCACACGGGGCAAATCTGCTGGTTAATCCACACAAATCCCAAACAAAAACTGGATTTGTGCCTCGCGTTTTCACACGACATCACACAGAAACTGCACAGAAAGTGGACAGAAACTGGTGTTAACCGAGATCTTTTGAAATTCGGTTGTTTGGAGGAAACATTTCCTGTAATGTGAAAAGCAAATGCGCATTTGGGAGCATTTCCCTGCTGTTGCCATGGTTCCAGCGAGCATTCCTCTATCTGCGCATGTGCAAGAAGATCATTTCTAGTACATTTATGGGCTTTTCTCACTTGTGTGTGAACGTTAAATGCGCTTACTTTAATTTCGCAATTAAGGTAATTACATGTGAAAGCCATTTGTGGAATCAAGCTTTATTTTCGGTTTATTTTTGGAATGCCTCATTTCTACTTTATTATCGCTTTCTGGCCCACGTGTGATAATGTCCATAATCCTTCTGTGTTCCCTTTGGATGGGAATTAAACTTGGAAATAAGAATTCCCAATTTTGATATTGTCTGGAACCAGGAAGGAAGGAGCTGCAGGAATAGGGAATCTTCATGAAGCCTGCCTGCTTCTCTATTATCCTTGAGCAATCTTTGTCTGCATTCTTGAGCATTCAGTGCTCTGAACAACCACAATCTGCACATATGTCTCCTGAACTTAGAGGTGACTGGATATGGAACATGGTCTTGCGTAAAGAAGGGGGAAAATATAGCCACACCACATTCCTAAATAGCAAATATCTAGAATCATCACTGGGAGGTATTCTTCAGATTCTAACACAATTTACTCTAAAAGGGGAAACACAAAACACAAGTCAGGGTCTTGCATTTCCCTCTTCATTTTGACTAGACAAAGAAGAGATCAAGAATTCTCTTTCTTTCTTTCTTTCTTTCTTTCTTTCTTTCTTTCTTTCTTTTTTTTTGCACATGACACCAGAACAAAGAGAGGTTGAACCCAAAATCTGTGAAACTGAGAGTTAATAAAATGAGATACTTCCCCAACCCCACTTAATAAAGAGTGAAGCTGGATGATGAAAAACATAATTGCAAAATGTGCTTGGGACAAGGGTTTAAACAAGTTTAAATTATAATTTAAAACCTTATAGAGAAAGAAAGAAAAGAACAAAATAAAACCTTGAAGGTTCCAAACAAAGCATTAATAATAGACATCTATTAATCGTGAGGATTATATTTTTACTATTTTTAAAGGCCTGAATCCAATTGCTCATCCCAATTTTACTAAACTCAATGCTCAATTGCTGAATGAAAGGTCAATATTTATGTAAACTCTACTGATTCAATGGGACTACTCTAATTGGGAATAGCCTTTAGATTTAGGCAATAAAAATTTTTATACTAGCCATTATTGGTTTCAGATATGGGGCAAAGTTAATTATCAGAGGTGTGAATGTATGTGCCTACAAGTCGCCTGCTAACTTATGGTAACCATATTCATTTTATAGGGGTTTCTTAGGCAAGGAATATTCTGAGGTGGTTCTGCCAATTCCTTCCTCTAAAATATAGCCTACATCACCAGATATTCATTGCCAGTCTCCAATCCAAGTACTAACCAGGGCTGACCATGCTTAGCTTTTAAGTTCAGATGGGATCTGGTTCCTTTAGGTTATTTAGGCCAAATGTTACAGCTAGATAACTTTGGGCCTTTGCAGACTGCCAGAAATAGTGCACAGTAAATTGAGGCACTGCCCTGGCTCAGTGCTAGGGAATCATGGGAACTGTAATTTATTGTGGCATCAGAGCTCTCTGACAGAGAAGGCTCAATGTCTCAGAAAAAAATACAATTCCCATGATTCCCTAGCACTGAGTCAGGGCAGTGCCTCAATTTAATGTGCACTATTTCTGGCAGTCTGCAAACCAATCACAAAAAGCTATGGAATGCTCTTAAAGATGAGTACCACTACATTTCATAGTCCTGATGAGAAATCTCTACTTAGGACAAGAGGCTACTCTGGAGGAATGAAATGGAGTTTGTTTCTGATCCTCTAATACAGGGGTAGGCAACCTTTTTGAGCCAGGGGCCGGGTTGCTGTCCCTCAGACAATTGGGGGGCCGAAGCACCATAAATAAATAAATAAATAAATAAATAAAATATTTTTTTTTAAAATAAAAAATAGTAAAAAATATATGCATGCACACTTTCTCAGCCCCAGAAAAGCCATGGCAAAACCTCTGTGGAGATTTTGCCAAGAAAACCCCAAGAACTAGTAATAACAACAATAATCAATATCATCATGGTGAGTGGTGGTAGCAGGACTGGCCTGGGACCAGTCCAAAGGTCTCGGGGGGCCGCATCCGGCCCCCGGGCCTTAGGTTGCCTACCCCTGCTCTAACACATTTACTTGTTTATAAGCACCATTTTACTGGCAGGATAATATTTTGTCAAAGTAAAAATAAGAAAATGTGCGTATATAATCATGTACATGCCTGCACAACTGTACAGATCTTTAAATATGAGAGAGAAAGGATACTGCAGACAACAGTCTCAGCCACAGTGGTGCTCAGCATGCCCATGCCAGTTAATGCTGAGCTGTTGCACCCCTCACAAATGGATGAACATTTGACGAATCTTGGATTTCAATCCTAAGGTTGGTTTTAGCTGCACTACTGTTAACTGATGGTAGGACTTATAGCACTAAATCTGCTATTCCTTAAGTAAGAAATATTATATCTGGAAATGTACAACCACCTTATTTCATCTGTAATAATACAAGAGTTAAATAGATCTTAGCATTAGCAATAGCAGCTTCATTTCTATACCGCTTCATACTGCCCTATGCAGTCTCTAAGTGGATTACAACTGTAAGCTAATTGCCCCAACAAACTGGGTATCCATTTTAGCAACCTCAGAAGGATGCAAGCCTGAGTCGAGCCTGGGCCCTGGCTGGTATTGAACTTGCAACCTTATGGTTTGTGACTGAGTGGCTGAAGTACAGGCATTTAACCACTGCAGCACCAAGGCTCCTTTGATCAAACATTCTTCTTTGAGTCCTGTTTGGGGCCAAGAAGACAGAAGGGTTTAAAGACAAGGGAGATTATCAGATGGGGATGGAAGCGAAGCACATCGCTCTCCCATCTTTATCTCATCCATGACCGCAATTGTGCGAAAGACATTCAAACATGTCTCACTGATCCGGTCATTATCCTGTCAGTGAAGTGGAATTGTATTAACAGGTTCTCCCATTATTACAAAATGAAGGGCAATGATGAGACAATTCCACCTCACTGACAGGACAATGTCAGGATCAGCGTGATGTCATATAAAAATATTTCATGCCATTGCGGTCACTAGCGCTTCACGGACAGGAAAATATTCAGATCAGTGCAATATCATGTGAAAGTTCTTCCTGCAACCGTGAACAAGGACAGGAAAAGGACAGGACAAGGAAGTCCTTTTCACCATCTGATAATCTCCAAGGAAAACCAAGCAACAAAGTCAATGGGGGGGCATCATGTCCTTTTGTGATATTACACTGCTGTATGTCTTTTTATGGGCCAGCTAAGAACTTGTGTTTTTACATAGATTATCTTTGCTTTGTTGTTGTTGCTAACTGCCCTCGAGTCGATCTCGACTCATGGCAATCCTATGGATGAGACCTCTCCAAGACCCTCTGTCCTCCACTTCTTTGCTTAATTTCTGGAACCCTTAATACTCATGACCTTCTTAATAGAGTCCATCCATCTGGCATCTGATCTTCCTCTCTTCCTACTTCCCCTCCACCTTCCCCAGCATTATTGTTTTTTTTTCCCCCAAAGAGTCCTCTCTTCTCATGATGTGTTGGCCTCTTCCTTTCCTGAACCCTGTTTGGACCTCCATGTATTGGAGTCTGTTGCAGAATTTTGAGAATGATTTTGCTTGTGTGGGAGATCAGTGCTCTGGTTCATCTTCATATGGCTCTTCATTCCATATATCCTTCATTTTGTCATCTCTTTTGTATAATTCTTCTGTATATTGCATCAAATGTCTTTTTATTCCTTCCTTGTCTTGAATTATGTTATTTTTATTGTCATAGATTGATTGTCCTTAGTTTGAATTTTCCTTTGATTTCTCCTCTTTGTATTCAGCATTAAAAACATCCATCAAAAACAAACAAAAGTAAAAATCAGTTATGACAATAACTATTACTGCATTGATCACGGAAAGCTATGGAATGCTCCCAGAGACATGCAAGTGCCAATATCTTTCAGAAATCAATACCCAGGGCAAGAGGCCCCTGTCAGAACAGAATGGAGAAACAGAATGGTTCCCAATGGGCAAAGGAGTCAGGCAAGGCTGCATATTATCATTATACTTGTTCAACTTGTATGCAGAAAATATCATATGAAGAGCAGGGCTAGACTCAGAGGAGTGAAGATAGGAGGAAGGAATATCAACAGCCTAAGATATGTGGGTGACACAATATTACTAGTGGAAAACATTATTGACTTGAAATGATTACTAAGAAAGGTCAAGGAAGAAAGTGGAAAGGCAGGCTTGCTGTTGAACATAAAGAAAACAAAAATAATGACCACGGAGGACCTACATAAATACGAATTAGACAATGAGGAAATTGAAATAAAGATATCTTGTACCCAGGATCAAACATAGTCCAGAATGAAGAATGCAGTCAAGAGATAAGAAGACTAGGAATGGGAAGGGCAACCATGGAAGAGCTAGAGAAGATCCTAAAAAGTCAAGCGATACAATTGAGCACTAAAGTTAGATTCATCCAAGCCATGGTATTCCCAATCACTATGTAAGGATGTGAGAGCTGGACAGTGAAAAAGGTGGATAAAAAGAAAATTTGAGATGTGATTTGGAGAGGAGTGCTGAGAATACCATGGACAGCTGAAAAGACAAGGAAATGGATCCTTGAAAAGATCAAGCTAGAAATATCCCTGAGGCTAAAATGATTAAATTGAGGCTCTCGTACTTTGGCCACATCCTGAGAAGGCACGACTCATTAGAAAAGACAACAATGCTGGCAAAAGTTGAAGGGAGAAGAATGAGAGGAAGACCACACACTAGATGGCTGGACTCAATCAGGGAGGACACAAGCGAGCATTTACAGGAAATAAGCAGAGCAGTGGAGGACAGATAGTTTTGGAGATGTCTCATCCACAGGATTGCCATGAGTTGAAGTTAACTCACGGGCAGCTAATAACAACAAGCAGAAAATCAACTTAGCACTTGCTACTTCTTCATGTGGTGAAAACATGCAAGTGAATGATGCTGAGTGGCTAAGAAAAAGCATGTGACATTTCTTGCTAACGTGCATATAGCCTAGAAGCTGCGTTCGTAGCTGCACCAAATTCTAGTGTTGTCCATGTTGTGCCACCACATTCTTGAAACATCTGTTACTTTCCAGAATTCTCTGGGGATGGTTCTCTGAAATTGCAGTTTAAGGAACGCCCCTTCCAAATTTCTGGGGTCACCTACAAACAGATTTTCCAGAACTATCAACTATGAAAGTATTGATGCCTTTCGTAATGGCATACTTGTGTAAAATATTATTCTCTGCTCTTGTTTATCTTAAAAGTAAGTATAGAGACCATTTGAAAAATATAAAGTCAGAACTCAGAATACAAATTTCAGCTGTTAAGGCTAATACAACAAGGCTTGAAACATCCAGGGGTAGCTGTGTTAGCCATTTAGCAAATGATGCAAATGGATTTTAAATTTCCTGGATTTTGAGAATCTCCCTATAGCCACAGGGCGAGAAGAAGGAAGAGCCTGCTTGCAAAAGATATCCTCCCCATCATATGCCATCTTAACTAAAGACTGAAAGAACACATAGACATCTCACTAACATCACCAATTGTTTTTCTCCTGTTTGGTTTGTAATGTCTTGCCTGATGAAGAAGCCCATGGAGCTTCGAAAGCTTGCAACAAGAATATTGTGCATTTTGGTTGGCCAATAAAGGTATCACTGATGGATTTTTGTTGAAATAACAAGGCTTCTAAGTGAAATGCAGCATCAGCCTTCTCACTAATCAATCAATGAATTAATATCAACAAGTAATCTTAGGCCAAGGTTCGATGTTGGGGTGTTGTTGTTTATTAGTTCGCATGGAATTATTTCAATAAAAATATTATAAAAGGAGTATGTTCATTTACATATTTCGCCCTTCTTTCCAAATTTGAAGCCCCTTGATGAACAATTTTAAATAAATATTTGATCCACTTTATGGTTTTAAATCTTGAGTGGTCCACAGCAACAAAAGATATTTGTTAAGAACCACTGCATGAAATGATTAAACTAGCATTCTGTCACTTCTAGAAGAATGGCAGCTGTTAGGCAGAAATTGTGCTTCTGTACTCAAATAAATATTAACAATGGGATAATTCTTCTGTTGTCTAATACTATATGATATATCTAGTAACTTTGCTCATGAAGTATAACAAATAAACCTTGATTGACTTCATCCCAAATATATTTCATTTTTTTGGCTGCAAAATTAATCTTGTCAACATGAAATTTAATTGTGCATAATTAGAAATGTGTAATTAGAAGTGTGTAATTAGAAAAGAAATGTGTTAAAATGCCATCTTTATATTGCTAACATATTGCTTTGGCCATTAAAAGAAAATATACAACTTAATCGGCTATAAAACACACACCCAAAGCTTGGCAAGCTTAATTAAATGTACATTCCCTGTAGCTACCATTCCTATGGAAAAAGAGAAGTACAGGGTGAAGCTGAGACAATAAGCAGCTGAGTCATTTCCCCAGGTGATGTATAACATTGGCTCAAGTGCATAACAAATGTGTTCCTCCACAGAATGTAATGAACAGCCTGTCACCACCAATGAGTTGCAAAGAACTGTTGTATGCTACATAACTGTTATAATGGTTTTCTCCCCTGGAATAATAATTTCCTGCACACTTCAAATGTTTCCATTCATTACCTATGCAAACAGATCCCCAGACTGGCAGTTAACTGCTCCTGTATAACTGGCCTGGTTATTATTAGTATGCTGAGCTTCCATTTCTGAACCTGACTGAATCATATAGTCTGTGGTGTTATGTTTTTAGACAAGGATTGGTTGACTCTGAATCTGACGCAATATTGTGTTAGTTTCACTACTTCAATAAGCAGAGGATGTTTTCCCTTTCCTGTATCTATGGGCCTCGGCAGACAACTAATTGGGTCGTCTTCCGGGCCCGGAAGAGGAGGGGCAGCCGCACGTTCGGCGCCCCTTCCTCTTCCTGAGGTCACCCCTGGAAGCGCCGGCCATTCGCACGGCCAGCGCTTCCGGGTTGACCTCACGCCGCGGCGACCGCACTCGCCGCAGCGTTTGAGTCAGGGAAAGTGCGCCCGCCGCTTTTGGGGCGCACTTTCCCTGAAAACACTTTCACTGTTCGCTGGAGGAGCGCCGTGGTGAGGCTGCCATGGCCCCGCGGCGCTCCGGACCAGGGCGTCCTGGATGCCCTGGTCTGCAGAGGCCCTATGTTCTCATCGGCCTCATAAGTGTAGCTGCTATTTGTCCACAGACAAGGTTGAGTTCACTCTGTGCAAATGGAAAATGAATGTATAATGTGATTCTGGGAGCAGAAAGCAGCTTCTCCAAAAATCTCAGCCTGTATCCTTTCAACAGAATGTTTCTCCTCATTCTTAGGTTTTCAGAGACAGGCCTGAACGTGTTTGGGCAACAACAGATAAAGCTGCACATACCAAAGAGATGGCTGCCTAAGATTTCCAAATGGACAGACATGTAGTTTCTTGTTTCCCTGACTGGCCTGAAGCATCAGATGTAGTGCAAGATATTAGCCCTTTGTTACTGTTAAAAGTATGATTCAAATACTATTCAGGCAAGCTACTGCACCTGGACTTGATTTTAACTGCCCTCGAGTCAATCTCAACCCATGGCGACCCTATGGATGAGACATCTCCAAGACACCCTATCCTCCATTGCTCTGCTTAAATCCTCCTTAGTAGAGTCCATCCATCTGGCATGTGGCCTTCCTCTCTTCCTACTTCCTTTCACCTTCCCCAGCATTATTGTTTTTTCCAATGAATTGTCTCTTCTCATGATGTGTCCAAACTACAACAGCCTCAGTTTGTTCATTTTGACTTCCAGAGAGATTTCAGGCTTCACTCTAGGACCCATTTGTTTGTCCTTTTCACTGTTCATTGGATCCTCAGCACTCTTCTCCAGCATCACGTCTCAAATGTATTGATTTCTTTCCTATCATCTTTCTTAACTGTCCAGCTCTCATATCCATACATGGTAATAGGGAATCTGATGGCTTGTATGATTTTAACTTTTGTGCTGAGTTGTATATCTTTGAATTTTAGAATCTTTTTTAGTTCTTTCATAGCCACCCTCCCCATTCTTAGTCTTCTTCTGATTTCCTGACTGCAGTCCCCATTTCTATCAATGTTTCATCCCAGGCATGAGAATTATTTTACTATTTCTATGTCTTAATTGTCTAGGTTAAACTTGTGAAGGTCCTCAATGGTCATTATTTTTGTTTTCTTTATGTTCAACATTAAGCCTGCCTTTCCACTTTCTCTTTTGATCTTCCTTAGTTGATGTTCCAGGTCTGTGAGGTTTTCTGCTAGTATTATGGTATTTTCTGCATATCTTAGATCAGGGGTTGGCAACCTACAGCCCGCGGGCGGCACCCGGCCCGCTGATCCCTGCCGACCGGCCCCCGCCGACCCCCGCTGTCGCCACGCGCGCCTCGACAGCGGAGCAGCTACCATTTTGTTTGCCAAAATGGCAGCCGTCACTTGTTTGCGCATGCGCAGTACTCCTGTGCATGCGTGAACGAGCTGCGGCCACCATTTTGGCAAACAAAATGGCGGCAGTGGTGGCTGGGGTTGGTGGGGGTTGTGAGCGTGTGCGTGAGCGTGCGCGCCACCATTTCCCCCCACCAGCCCAGCGGAAGACCTGGGGACCAGAGACCGGTCCCAGGTAAAAAATCCTTGCCAACCCCTGTCTTAGATTGTTGATATTCCTTCCTCCTGTTTTCACTCCTCCTTTTTCTGTGTCCAAGCCTGCTTTTTTTATAATACGTTCTTCATACATGTTGAACAGATAGGGTGAAAGTATGCAACCTTATCTGACATCTTTGTCAATTGGGAACCATTCTGTTTCTCCATGTTCTGTTCTGACAGTAGCCTCTTGTCCTGAGTACAGATTCCTCATCAGGACTATCAGATGTGTTGGCACTTCTATGTCTTTAAGGGCATTCCATAGCCTTTCATGATCTATGCCAGGGGTCGGCAACCTATGGCCCGTGGGCCAGGTACGGCCCGCGGAGGCCTTGGGACCAGCCCATGGCTGGTCCTGCCGCCGCCACTGCTGCCGTGCGTGAGCACGGGCGCCATTTTGGCATCCAAAATGGCACCTGCACTTGTGCACGCATGCGCATGGCAGCGGGTGCCATTTTGGAATGGCCAACGGCACCGCTGTTGGGCCTTCCCAAATGGCACTCTGCGGCGTGCTCATGTGCGCACAACATGGGCACCATTTTGGAATGCCCAACGGCGCCATGCACATGCGCACAGTGTCGTTGGATGTTCCAAAATGGCGCCCCCCACACGCACATGCATGCGCATGACATGGGTGTCGTGCGCATGCACGCGCTGGGGCAAGAGTACAAGAGTGCGCAAGCACACGCCAGCCCGCCCAACTTGCCCCAGCACCATTTCCCCCCCCCCCAGCCCCCCGGCAACAAAAGTTGCCGACCCCTGATCTATGCACTCAAAGGCTTTGCAAGTCTATAAAGCACATGCTAATTTTCTTTTGGAATTCCCTGGTGCACTCCATTAGCTATTGTATGCTTGCAATGTGGTCCCTAGGGCCTCTTCCTTTCCTGAATCCCACTTGGACAGTTGGGATTTCTCTCTCCATGTATGGTTGGAGTCTATGTTGCAGAATTTTGAGCATAATTTTGCTTGCATGAGAGATCAGCCTTATGGTCCTATAGCCGCTGCAGTCTCTTGTGTCTTCCTTTCTGTGGATTTGGATGTATATTGACCACTTCCAATCTGTTGGCCATCGTTTTGTTTTCTATATCTGTTGATATATGTTGGTCAGAACTAAAGTTGACTCTGTCAATGTGGATTGCAGCAGTTCAATTGGAATATTGTCTGTTCCTGGTGAATTGGTATGCTCCTGGTATGCACCTGGACTGCACACCCTCTAACATTTCACAGTTGAAAACTGGGACACATGTGGCTGAGCCACATCAGAGTGTGACTAAAGTTATTAATTAGGAAGAACACAGAAGCTAGGAGTGGCTGTAACAATCTGCTTTTGTCTGAGCCTGCTGGGAAGGGGGATTCTGCCCCCTCTTCTCCTGCTGAATTAACTGAGTGCAAACTACTTTTGCACTTTGAACTTAATTTGCAGCAACTAAAGTAAGCTGAGTGGGAAGGGAGGAAGTAGGAGAAGAGGCAGATAAATAATTGGGACTGTCACAGCCAAACTGGCGCAGCTGGGGAGTATGGGACTAAGGAGGAGGCACTGTTATGTCTTGGGCTGGGTCTGCTAAAAAGCTGTTGCCCTTCCCAGTGCTGAGGTTTATCTATGCTAGATGTGCCTATACCTCTTAAGCCTGCAGAGTACAGCTGCAGGAGTGGATACCATCAAGATCCTTAGGCTGTCTTCCTTCAGTGCTTGGTCTGGTCTTAGCACTCCTGTATGCCTCTCAACAACATGTCACATTGCATCCTGTCACAGAATCATGGAATGGTTTATCCCATAGCTTTCAGAACCCATTTCAGAATTTCAAAAATTTCACATGAATGATATTTTAGTATAATTGGTCATAAAAAGATTCATCTTTAGCAATGATTTTTTTTAAATTAAGTGATGAATACTTGGTTGTCATGTTTTGCTCAGTGGGTGTTTTTTCAGCAAACACTGCTGCGTGTAGAATATCAAGATCACTACTGTTTTGAATTTTCTTAGGCAGAGACTTTGTGAGTTTGCAAGACAAGCTGGCGTTCTGGATTTTGACATGCACACATGTAGACAATACATCTGTTGACAAGAGAGTTGGAAGGAAGATAAAGAGATTACAGAAAAGATAAATGGTTTGCCTGCTTTCACTGTAGAAGATGTAAGACAGACACCTGGGGCTGAAAATACCTTTTCAGGAAAGAGCTTGGGAAACAGAGGCAAATAGTAGTGATGAGTGTTTATGTTCTAGACCTTATTGACTAATGGAAAGCACTGAATCTAATTTCTACCTACGGTATATGAGAGTCCTTTGAAAAGAAAACTCAGAAATGAAACGAGATCTAAAGAACCCCAGGAGACCTACAAAATAATAAGCCTACTCACTTGATTGTTCTAGGTAAATTGTAAGACAGCTTTATTAAATATCTAGCAGTTTTCAGTACCATCAACCATGTTATCTGTTGGACTGGTTATCTTGACTGGATGTTAGAGATGTTGCACGGCATTGGTTCTGCTCCCTCTCAGATTGTCATTATTGGTACTGGGGAATTATTGTTATGTCCCTTGGCAGTTATACCATGGTAACTTTTCCTGACCTGGCACTTCCTGGATGTGTTTGGGCTAGAATTTCTATCTTTCATAGCCACTAACCACATGAGAGTGGAGTGATAATTGAGACCAGAATAATAAAAAATGGCACTGTTGTTCAGCCTTTATACAAATTTATTGCAGTTACACTCAGTAAACAGTGTAAGGTTCTGATCAATAGACATCAAGATGGACACTGTAGATAGAGCTTGAAAGGGTGCATGAGAGGACAACCAAGAAAATCAAGAGCTGGAGCAAATGAGGAAAAGTTACAACATGTGAGGTTTTTTAGGTTAAAAAAAGGGGGTGCATGGTTGAGGTTTATAAAATTATGTTTGATATAGGAAAAGTAGATAAGGAGCCATTTTCTTTTCTGAGTCACAATACTAAAGCCTAGGCTTAGCAATTAAGTAACTTCATGAATCTGAATGGTGGGGCCTGATGCAACTTACAGCACCCAAAACTTTTTTACTTACCTCTGATTCTTTGTAATAACGCTCAGGAATTTCATCACAGGCAATATCAATAAAGCAGACTTCTCTGTCAAGATCTTTGGCTTCATTATCAAATATCTGCAAGATATGAAATAAATATTTTAATATGGGCAGGAAAAACAGAAATTCTGTGAATTGTTATGAAAGGCAGCAACTCTTAAGGATCTAAATACTGCTTCCAAAAGCAGCAGAGTATGTTCTTGGCAGTATCTCGAAGTTGTAGGCTGGCTGAATGTACATTGTGCAGATGCAAACAATAACTTCAGAATGTGGAGCAAAATTCTGGAAACATTTCGTTTTGTGTCCTTGGCAAGTTTTCCAGTTCTTATTCTTGCATGGCTCAGCCAAAAAAATAAAAAAGCAGTGTAAGCAGGGAAGCCTAAAAAGCTCAGAAGGGAAATAGCCATTTCTTCCAACCATAGCTCTTTTTCTTGGGTACCCTTGTGCTACATACCATTGTTGCATAAACAGAAATTTGTGTTTTTCAGTAGTTGGCACATGGCACACTTCCCTGAGTGATAAGAGGTTCTCAGAGTACCACTTCTCAGGATAGGGTTCCTTTGGAAGACAGAACACTGGACAGTTAAGATGTCCTTGCAGTGTGTGTGTGTTGAAAAAAGCAACGAAATAGAAGCAAAAAGATGTTCCTCCAAAGAACAGGAGGCTCTTGGGTTGAATCAAACCTATTTCACAGCAGATATCCAGAAAGGCCCTGTACCACATAGGCTACATCTGCATCTGCACTGCAGAAATAATGCAATTTGACACTGCTTTAACTGCCAGGGCACAATGCTGTGGAATCCTGGGATTTGTAGCCTTGCAAGATATTCAGTCTTCTCTGTCAGACAGCTCTGGTGCCACAACAAACTACAAATCCCAGGATTCCACAGCATTGTGCCCTGGCAGTTAATTAAAGTGGTGATAAACTGCATTTTATCTGCAGTGCAGATGCAGCCATAGCTACCTTATTCACCTCTTCATTCTCTTCCTTTTAAACAACTTTCTACTTTTCTCCCACCTGCCCACAAATCTCTAGCTTCCTACCTTTCACTCAGGTACATAGTATTGCCTTCCCCAAGCTCTCATTTATCCACAAGGGAGAGATTCCCAACTATCTCTAACCCATTAGCCTCCATCAATTAATCATTCTGGATTATTAATTAACAGGCATTAGATGTTATGTTAATTGCATGGAAGGCAGAATCTCCATCAAGCTAAGCACATAATGGTTGTTTTTTGGGTGAGACAGTGGTGCTGAGAGAATGATTACCACTCCAAAGGGGGTTTATGATGGAAGATTTATGCTTTGCATTCTCCTTCCTTCTTTATATTAGAGAAGGAATTCCCTCTCTCCTGTCACTCATTCTATCTGGCAGTTTAACTGAGGGCCTCGGCAGACGACTAATAGAGTCGTCTCCGAGCCCAGGAAGAGGAGGAGCAGCCGCACACGCAGCGCTCCTTCCTCTTCCTGAGGTCGCCCTGGGAGCTGCCAGCCTTCCGCACGGCTGGCGCTCCCAGGGCAACCTCCCGCCGCAGCGACCGCATGCGCTGCGGCGGGAAAAACAGCGAAAGTGCGCCCTACGCGTTTAGGGCGCACTTTCACTGTCTTGAGGAAGGAGTGCTGATTTAGCGCTCCTTCCAGGGACGCCGCCGGAGCGCCGAGGTGCAGAGGCTGCGGCCCCGCGGTGCGCCGGCCCAGGGCGTCTGGGAAGCTCTCGTCTGCTTCCCCCCTAACTCTCTGAGCGGTCTAAAGGTTGCAGACTGCCAGAAATAGTGCAAATTGAGTCCACTTTAAGGGTTAGGGTTAGGGAATCATGGGAACTGTATTTTATTGTGGCGCCAGAGCTCTCTGACAGAGAAGGCTCAATGTCCCAGAAAAAAACACAATCTCCATGATTCCCTAGCACTAACCCTAACCCTTAAAGTGGACTCAATTTGCACTATTTCTGGCAGTCTGCAACCCCCCCCCCCCCCCCCCCTCTGGTCAGAAACTGCCTCCTCTAAGTCTAAGATGGAGCAACAGCCTCTTCCTGCTATACTAACATCAGTTAGGATAGGATTTAGTTTGCTGAGTAAATATTTATTAAAGTTATTATTGTTTGTTTTTAAACCACAAACTACACGTTTGTCGCTTTTTGAGTTAGTCTTTATTCTTTAGGAAGGTATATTTAAAATAATAGTCTGACCCACGTTTTTTGCTGCTCTGCTGATGAAAGCTGAACTCGTAACAAGTTTTTATTTTCATCCTTGCATATTTTAGTTTACTTTTAAAAGGATTAACACCCTGGGAAACAAAAATGCACCCCACATTTTAAAAGCACTCAAGCGGCTCCCCTCTCCTCAAAACCCACTGCTATGTCTGGAGGTGAAGGGGAGCTCCATGAGGGGTGTTTCCCCCCATTTGTCCTTGTCTTCTGCTGGAAGCAAGGAGTTAGCCCTTTGCTATCTGTAGTATTTTTCTTTGTGTATGGAATTCCAGGGGGGAAAAATCAGCACGTGCATGTGCCTTATAGACTATAGCAACTATAGCAAAACATTTGACTGTATAAATCACAATCTAATAGACACACACTAATAGAAGAAAACATCACAGACTTGACACAACTACGACCTTTGGCAGTTGCCCATCCTTACCACCATCGGTCCTCAGAGGACTCGGGGCTGTGGCAGTTACCTGCCCTGAGTTTATATTTTGTACACTGTATTCATTTTATTGTGTAATCCCGCCTCGATCCGTAGGGAGAGGCAGGAAATATAAATAAAACTTTATTATTATTATTATTATTATTATTATTATTATTATTATTACTAAGGAAGGCCAAGGAAGAAAGTGCAAAGGCAGGCTTTCTGCTAAACATAAAGAAAACAAAATTATGACTATGGAGAATCTACATAAATTTAACCTAGATAATGAGGAAATCAAAACAGTTAAAGATTTCCCATACCTTGGATCAAATACTGATCAGAAAGGCCAAGAAATAAAAGGTAGGCTACAAATGGGAGGGACAGCTATGAAAGAACTAGAAAAGATTCTGAAGTGTAAAGATATACAACCAAGCAATAAAGTTAGAATTGTCCAAACCATAGTACTCCATGTAGGGATGTGAGAGCTGGACAGTGAAGAAGGTGGATAGAAGGAAAATCAACTCATTTGAGAAGTGGTTTTGGAGAGGATACCGTGGTTTTGCTGAGGATACCTTGGACAGCCAAAAAGACAAACAAATGGATCTCTCTGGAAATCTCCCTGGAAGCCAAAATGATCAAACTTAGGCTGTCGTACTTTGGCCACGTCATGAGAAAGCATGACTCATTAGAAAAGACAATAGAAAAGAAAGGTAGAAGGCAGAAGAAAGAGAAGAAGGCTGCACACTAGATGGATGGATTCAATCAGAGAGGTCATGGGCATGAATTTGCAAGACCTGAGCAAAGCAGTGGGGCACAGGAGGTCTTGGAGATTTCTCATCCACAGGGTCGCCATGAGTTGGAGTTGACTTGAGGGCAGTTAACAACAACAATTGCTACTTATTGCAAGCTTCGTGGTGTTTTGAGGCCTCAAAGCTTGCTACAGAAGCACTGCAGGTAATGAATGTATACTGACATACCTCATGACTACTTTGTACAGCATGCCAATATTATTATCCTTATACAGTGGTACCTCTACTTACGAAATTAATCCATTCCACAG
>CM034703.1:181424145-181460856 GCA_020142125.1 Phrynosoma platyrhinos
GTCTGAAGGCCAATTTACTCCCCCTTGGACCTTCCAGGGGTTTCATGGGCTGTCAGAAAGCCCAAAGCAAAAGCAGAAACCAAAAACCTGAAAGTGGCCAGAAGACCATTTCCAGTCCTGGAAAAAAAAAGTTTTTTTTTTTTTTTAAAAATATTAAGTTGTGCAGCAGTACCACATAATTTATTTAAAACTGAACTCTTCCTGGAGGAGCAATTCATCCTTTTTTGGTCAGAAAAAAGGTTGTTCAGAGACTCCTGACAAATCTAGTGTCATAAAGACAGCATTCAAGGGTCACACTTTGTCCACCTCTGCAGTAGTTGAAGCAATATTTTGGGGGGAAAGCAACAGAGGTCTTATAAACTGAACTAGTCAGAGGCGTCAGTCCCCATATGTCACCAAGTCGCTCCTGGAAGATACATATCCTGTGGTTTAACAAAAGATAGAGCAACAAGGGAGTGGAATCCCCACATCACAATCTTACCCATGCTGCTGCAAGTCCCTGATGCATGAAGCAGTGATCATTCATAATACAGTACTTTGGGGAGATAAATCTTTTTCCCCACACAACTGGGCTCACTGTTTCTGTGTGCTTCTTGGGGAAAATTGTTGCTGGCACAAACAATTCTCTCCATATTGTAAGCCACACTGACTGGATGCACACACAATGTATGTTAAAACAATTATAATACTTGTGTCAGACAAGCTTTGATGCCTAAAGCAAACTTTCTCACTGAAAATGCTGCAGCTGCTAATTTGGGAGTTTGGGGCAATTAATCTGCTTTACAGATTCCACTCTTTTTAAAGAAGTAATTCAGCTTCAAAGATGACACCTTTTCTCTTCCATTTTACCATACACATCAGAGAACCTGAAAGACTGTGAGAAACATTAATTAATTAGCTCTCCTATATCTTTTGAGCTGAAAGTCAAGAATGATCTTCCCCAGCTTGGGCAGGGATCCTTCAACTTTGAAGATTTCATTAGAAGCTGAACACAAGTACAATCCTGACTTGAGTGCCCAATATTTCAAGAGTTTCCCCCAGGTAATAAATCTTCCATCATTCCAGGCATGCACTGATGTGGACAAATAATGGCAGCAGTCCAACTACCCTTCAGCATAGTGTAAATATCCACATGCTGAGATACACTGCACAGAACTACAGAACCCTCATGGAACAATAGGAGCATTGCACAACACATGTCAATGAACTGGAGCTGTCCTGAACATAGGTCAGCAAGTGCCCAAGGAAACAAGTAGGAGATGTTGATTAGTTGGTCCAGTCCACATCAATTATGGATTAACTGAGCAGTATGCAGGGAGAACCCACAAGGGTTGTCATTAGCCAGTCCAGAAGTCCAAGTATATGAGACAGCAAGGATAAACAGAGCAATCCAAAATGTAGTCAGTCCAGGATCAACACAAAAAAGGAACATGAGATAATATTGGCAACAACCAGCTGTCAGCACTTAGGCTAGGAGAGAACTTTACAGCTAGTCCCATCAAGACCACCAATGCCTCATTAGTGCCAAATTAGTTTGCCATCTAGTATTTAACTTGCACTGGACACTGGAACTCTCCCTCCTGAATTCATTGAAGGATTGGGGCTTGTTGTCTTCTGCGTCTACAGCCTATGCCATCTCTTCAGATTCTTGGAGAGAGTCATCAAGAGCTTCAGCTTCTGGCACTCTGCCCTTTCCTCCAGGGGATGAGTTATGACATCTTCATCTTTTTCATCTGAGTCCAAGGGGTGAGTTATGACTGGTGCTGTTGTACAATGCAGAACTGCAATCTGCAATGTGGAGTGCATAAACTATGTGGTACCTTGCTGTATTTGCAACTCTGCTTCTACCACTAGCAGCCAAATATGTGTGTTGAACTGCAGCACATGTATATGTCACTAACAGAATGGCCACAACAGTGTGTGAGATGGACAGTCATAGGTTGACAGCAATTATCACTGGTTGCCAAGTTTATTCAGAACATTTGTCCACATGAACACATACCTTTATTTGTGTATTTTCTTAGTTGCCTTTTCAATAAATGTGCACAAGACATTCTGCAAACCCCTAATTATCAGTAACTCTTTGTGAATTCAAAGCAATCAACTGGATTTCCACAGGCTTCTATGAACTCTGGAGCTGTCTGCCCCCAGCACTATTCAGTCCACCTCCCCACCCCACATATATGTCTGGCCCATGAGCTGGTTTCTGTACTATGCATTCCAAACATTCCTGACACTTATGATGCATAAGCAGCAAGACCTGTAAATGAGTTGGGTGAGTACCTAGCCATTATTTTCACACCAGTTTCCTTTTCCCGAGTAATCTTGGTATATATACACAAGAAATGTGGGTCAGAACTCAGTGGGATGCCAACATTGTCATAGTCTTGGCACCTCTGATATAGTTATGTAGCCCAAAACTGCTGGTGTTTTAATTCTGCTAGTTTGTACATCACATTAACCTGCCTTGCACTGTGTGTCTATTTTATTATTTTAATTTTCTTATGATATCAGTGTTGTGTGTCTTTATTTTACATGGTTTATGTTTCTCTTTTTTGTACACTGCCTTTGGATGTTTTAAAGTGAGTGGTATAGAAACAGTACATGTACATCAATGAGTGATGATCTTTGGACCATGTGGAAAGAAGAGGACTTTTTATGTGCTTCTCTGGCCCATTCCATATTCCAGCACAATGGAGATCACCCACCAACTCACCCAGCCTTCTGCACCATCAATGTACCCCAAGACCCTAGGGAGCACTAATGACAACAGTTCCCAGACAAGTCTGGGAGGAATGCATATCTGCATTCATGGAAAGGTGTGCTTTTCAGGGTATGGACTGTTACTGGATGCACTTCCCCTGGCAACTGGAAGTATGGAGACTTGCTTACAAATAATCCCCATCTTAAAGTCACTTCAAGGCATTGTGAATCCCTGCTGGTCCTTTACACAATTAATGTATCACAGGTGTCATTCTGCAATATATTAATTAATCTATGTAGAATGTTGAAAAGGTCCTACTCTTCCACCCTATGGTGCCATGAAGGGGATCTTGGGCTCTCAAAAACTTGGCAGTAGAATGCAAGCTCTGTCACATTCTGCTAGCTGGTTAGGCTATGAATACAAACTTAGGAGTTTATCACATGGGAGGCTAAGTGTCCAAATCCCATGCAGAAACTGGATTTAAATTCCAGGAATATCCCACAAAAGTGAATTTCCCTAAAAGTAAAAAGCAGCCAATTTTGTCCACTTTCTGTGGGGGTTAATGTTGGATTAATGTTGGGGGGTGGGGGGTTATTGTATTTATATGTTTTATGGATGTATTCACTTTTACCTGTAAGCCGCCCAGATTGATATTTCAGAGGGCGGGGTATAAATAAATTTTATTATTATTATTATTATTAATGCTCAATGCCCCCCGATGTGTCTGAAAATGATCCTGCTTTTGAGGGATTTGTCCACTTCTGTGTGGGTTAATTTCGGATTAATGCTCAATGTGTCTGAAAATGATCCCAGTTTTGCAGATTAAATCCCGTTTCTGCATGGGATTTGGCTGATTCCCTCCTGTGTGATAAACTCCTTAGTTGCACATTGTATGTCTACCATCTGAGGAAGTAAGTACAAAGATGCTTACCACCAGAAAGGTAGCCACAAGTTGGCCAGAGCTGTAAACACAATCATGAGAAATAACTGTGATCTGCTGCATTGGAGGGACTACCCGCACTAATGAAATTACAGACCTTCAAGTTATTCAAGCTATGAGATGGTTAATTTTTGCGGACTTCTGCCTCACGTGCAAGCTGCTGAATTAATGAGTTACAGAACCACAAATTAACATGTATTGTATATGTGAAACACAACCAATAAATACATTCTTAATGTTAAATGGAAAATAAGGAAAATTTGTTAATTTCAAATGTACTGCTCTTTTTCTGTACCACAATTTCCACTGGCAAATATTGGGCACTGACACCCTAAATTTGATTTCAGTGACACCGGTCTTCCATCTCTATCTTGCTTGCCAAACTATAGAATGTTTTACTTCCAAAATATGTATATGCATTTCACAATGATGCAATAGCAGGATGGTTGTAGAAACACTTGCCTGTTCAGATAAACTCTTTTTTCTGTCAGTTGACCATTTCCATAATTTGGATCTTCGTAGGGTTCATTCTGTACCACTTCTACACCTTCTCCGCGATCACTCTGCTCATGGCTGTGCTTGCTGATCATATACAGCTGTCCAATTCTGTACTGCAATGCAAAAGAGAAGCAGATGAATTACCTTTCTGCTAAAGCTTCCAAACTCAGGAAGAACTCACTATGATAGTAAGCAGCATAATTGGAAGTAACTGATGAAGAAAATTACTAACACCACTGAGATTATGGTAAGTATTTATAATCATCTACTCATTTTACAGTGGCTACATTCCTTCCTGGAGGTGCGAACCCAAAATGTGGTGCTAGGGGACTCCTGCTCGACCCCCTGGCTGTTGGCCTGTGGGGCCCCTAAGGGTTCTGTTTTATCTCCTATGCTATTTAACATATACATGAAGCCACTGGGAGAGGTCGTCCAGAGTTTTGGGGTGCAGTGTCATCAATATGTCGATGACACTCAACTCTACTACTCCTTTCCATCCCAATCCAAGGAGGCTATCTTGGTCTTTAACCAGTGCCTGTCATCAGTAATGGATTGGATGAGGGCAAACAGAGGTACTCCTGATCAGTTGGAAGGCAGATCAGGGAATAGGGATCCAACCTGTGTTAGATGGGGTCACACTCCACCTGAAGATGCAGGTTTAAAGTTTAGGGATACTCCTGGACTCAGCTTTGAACCTGGAGGCCTAGGTCTCAGGAATGCTTTTGCACTTTTAAAACTTGTGTGCCAACTGCGCCTGTTCCTTGAGATGCTGGATCTGGCCTCAGTTATACATGCCTTGGTTACTGTAATGCGCTCTACTAGGGGCTGCCTTTGAAGAGTGTTTGGAAACTTCAGCTGGTCTAAAGAGCTGCAGTGAGGCTGATAACAGGGGCAAGTTACAATGATCATACAACATCCCTGTTGAAACAGCTCCACTGGCTACCAGTTTGTTTTCGGACACAATTCAAAGTGCTAGTGATAACCTTTAAAGCCCTATATGGCTCAGGTCCAGGCTATTTGGCAGACTGTATCTCCCTCTATGAGCCGTCCAAGGCTCTGGGATCCTCAGGAGAGGCCCTTCTTTCCATCCCACCACCATCACAAGCATGGTTAGTGAGGACACAAGAGAGGACTTTTTCCGTGGCTGCCCCTAGACTCTGGAACTCCCTGCCCAGGGAAACCAGAATGGCCTTTTTCTTGATGGCCTTCCACCAACAGACGAAAACCTTCCTTTTCAGAGAGGCATTCAAAACAGAAAACCTTTAATGAATGGCCTGGGATACTTTTTTTAAAATGAATTTTAAACATTTTTATATTTTTTTTTATTTTATTGTAGTAGTTTAATTCTGTTTTTATGTATTTTTGTATGTTTTTAATTGTATTGTTTTTGTTTATTTAAATGTTGTAAGCCGCACTGAGTCCCAGTCCTGGGAGAAGGGCGGGATATAAATAAATATAATAACAGTACTCATAGTTGCAATATTATAGAGTGTTTTCAGACACTTTAAATTGTTCACCATGAAGCAGTGCCACAAACATAGGGGAAATCAGATTTGATGTACCACAGGCACAGGCTCTGAAATTTGACAGTAATTCACAAGTACAGTGGGCTAAAATGTGCCACCATGATCATACAAATTGCTTATAGATGTACCCAGCTGCATCTTTGGATAAGCCAGATTTGACAATTATTTCTACATGCAGCTGTGTCTCTCTGGCCCATACTCCATAGGCTACTCTACAATATCAACCAGCCAAGAATATTTCTTGATTATTTGAGAATGTTAAGAGTTTAAATGGATAGATCCCAGAAGTTAGTATTGCAACCTGTATAACATGTATTTCACTTTTAAAGGAAAGAATTAAATGACTAAATTATTATAAAGGCAAGATAAAGGAAACTGAAATGCCTCTGACTGTTTTTGTAAATAGTGGTTCAGGTCCCTCAAAATATTCATAATCAGAATGGTTACAGCAATTGAACTATTTTTAATGATATAAAGCCCAACATACTTTAAAAGAGGGCCCTAGTTGTAAACTGCCCACCTGAAGATTATATAAGTGCAGAAATTCAGTATTTACCTATTTTCAGAACAGGCTGTCATTTCAATTTTAGTGGGGGTTTTATAGGGCTGTGAGAATTTCAAAAGAAAACCAGCCTGTGAATTATAGATTATAGCAAAGCCTTTGATTGTATAGATCATGAAAAACTATGGATTGTTTTTAAAGAAATGGGTGTATCACAACATTTGATTATCCTAATACATAACCTGTACCCAGGACAAAAGGATGTTGTCAGGACAGAATACAGAGAAACAGAATGATTTCCAAGTGGCAAGGGAGCCAGGCAAGGCAGCATTTATTACCCTATTTGTTTAACTTCTATGTTGAATGCATCATATGTAAAACTGGATTAGACCCAGAGGAAAAAGGTGTGAAAATTGGACGAAGGAACATCAACAATTTAAGATACGCAGATGACATCATGACACAAGCAGGGCTGTTGATGATAGGGTGACTTGGAGGTTTCTCACGCATAGCACCGCCATAAGTTAAAGCTGACTTGATGGCAGTTAACAAGACTAGAGGAAGTAACTGAAACTAAACATTAAACGGATATTTCTGAAGCCTAAATGTTCTTTTAATTGCTCCTTTCCTGTAATTCTAAAAATAAATCAAATTTAAAAAATCAAGTCTCTTTGTATTTATCATGTATAGTCCAGTGTGAAAAAAGCTTTTTAGGGGGGAAAACCCCCATAACTTAGAACAACAACACCTTAACAAATGCTAGAAGTTGTAGATTAAGTTTATATCACACTTAATGTTTGGAACACACATTTCTGAAGTATTCTGTCAATTTACAACTGAGATGACGTAATTACAAATAACAAAGAGCCTGTAACACAGTCCTTGTGCTCAAAGGTGCTACCTTCAAGAAGCTGACACTTATACAGCAGCATTAACCCTGTAAACTGTTAGATTATTATTATAAATTCTGCCTACCAAGATCACAGAGGATTTTATTATATCATTAATGTAATCATCATAGGCAATTTGTCACAGCAGAATACTTAAGAGCTTGTGAATCCTTTCACCTTTGGAGATGTTTTTCTCTGCTAAATTGCATGACAGAAGATTGATCCTAGTACTGAGCCTCAACCTCTATGGAAGCCAAGAACAATTCCGTGACTGACTGCCAAACAGATTTTGTTAGTATATTACGCAAAATAGAGCTGGTATGGAATTTTTTTCAAATTCTGGGAAAATGAAGACAGGCAGCAAGATTATAAGTTTGCCTTCCCAACAAACCATCAACAGAAGGTTTCCAAATGCAAGTTGCTCTAGCTGGAATATGACAGATTAAAATGTTCATCAAAGGAGAAAGTCAGATAAAAATGAAAAAAGACAGTTTTTTGGGACATGAATATTAATTCCCCAAATGTCCTAATTCAACATTAGCACCTTTCAAATGCCACAGGATATGAATAAGGGATGAACAAAGCACATTCCATGTACCATACATGGCTACAAAGGCCAGAGTAACCAATGTGAGGTCAGAATTCAAACATGTATGTCCTGGACTTGGTTTTGTTTGTTAGATGCGTTGCAAGTGTTTCATCTATCTGGTCATCTGTGTTCAGCCTGTTATGAGAGTGATGCACTCTCCCTAAAAACCAGGTTCATCATGGGCAGTGGAGTGGTCTTAGATCTATCCATATTTCTAAGACACAAGTGGCCTCACTCATTACAGTTTAGGATGATATGGGAAGTATGACTCTTCTTGGACAGACAAAGATATACAATTATTATTCATGTGCTTACGTTCATTCACTTCCCTTGTATTGTTCCAATGTTTTATATACAGGCTTCTCTTTGAAAACATCTAGAAACTCTACTTAATCCAGCATAAGGTAACTAGAAAACTATCTGGGACTGGACAATATAATCATAGAGTTGGAAGAGATCATTCAGTCCAACCCCCTACCATGCAGGGATACACAATCAAAGCACTCCCTACCGACTGCAATCCAGCCTGTTTGAAAACCTCCAAAGAAGGAAACTCCACCACTCTCTGAGGCAGTTATTCTGCTGTCGAACAGCTCTTACCCTCAGAAAGCTCTTCCCAATGTTTAGGCGGAATAGCTTATCCTGTAGTCTGAACCCATTGCTTGATGTCCTGGTCTCTAGAGCAGCAGAAAATAAACTTGCTACATCCTCAATATGACATGTGTTCAAATATTTAAACATGGCTATCATGTCACCCCTTAACCTTCTCTTCTTCAGGCTAAACATACCCAGCTCCTTAAGCCGGTCGTCATAGGATATCATTTCTAGATCTTTTACCATTTTGGTCACCTGCCTCTTGCTATTTTCCAACTTGTCAATAATCCTCTTGAATCATGTCACCCTGAAGTGGGCACAGTAGTCCAGAGGAGGTGTGATTAAAGCAGAATAGAGTGGTACTATTACTTTCCTTGATCTAGACACTATGCTCTATTGATGCAGCCTAGAACTGCATTGTGTTTTTTGTTTAGCTACCACATCACACTGTCATATTAATGCCAGTACTATGAATTAGACATAGAAATGGACTAGCAGGTAGTGCAGAGCAAAGTACTGGCATTAATATGATTGTGCTGGGACTGCAATTTTTAAGTCATAAATTGCCCTGGAAACCTGGGTTATCCAGCAGTCTAAAAGAAAAAAGAACTAACTACATTGTAGGATAGTCTGGTCTTCATATTGGCAGCCAGTGCAGTTCCTTTAGAACTTGTGTCATGGAGTTCTTTTAAGTAAGCTAGCTGCTGCCTACTTCCATGTCACCTTCAAGAGCAGCTTCAAATACCATGCATTCCAATAACTCAGAAATGTGAGGGAGGAGAATTAATTCATTTGTTAATTGGGCAATTCATTAGATTTTCTGCTTAGATTTAGGGCAGTTTTTCTCAACCTAAGAGTTTCTTGCCATGTTGGATCCCCACTATCCCTAGGCAACAATGGTAGTCTTCTAGTCCATCTGGGGATGGGGAGAATCAAGGTAGGAGAGGCAACTTTAAAATGACTAAAAGAGCTTTTTTGAAGAAGCTGATAACAAAATGTGCCCCTAGGGTTAAATGATGAAAGCCACTATGATCTATGTAAATCTCATGGTCTGTTCTAAATTAACATTTTAAGTAACAAGTTAGTTTAAGAAATTTAATTTTCAAACATAACGTCTTAAAATCTGCAATTGCCTAAAAGGGAAGTTAGTGTATGGACTACTATAGTCATAATATTACTCTCCAGGAACTGTTGCTGGTGAGCCAAACAAAGCTGTCCCTGGGCACTCTGAACCATGGATTCCACTTAAAACTGGAGTGAGAGGAACAGATCCAGGAGTACTCACAGATTACACACCTGCTTCCTCAAGGGAATGCAGCTCCATCCAGGGCAAGTCACCCACCAAATTCTTAGATCCAATTGGGAACCACCATTCCATCTTGTCAGCATTCATCTTAAGAATAAGATCTTCTTATTGGATCTCTAGTCTGTTTCTACATCTAAGCATCAATTCAACAATACTTTATTCTGATAATAAAGAGAAATAAGAGTGAGGTGTCATAACATAATGATTTCACCCAACTCAAAACTAGATAGCCTCCTTCAGCGGTTTCATTAGATATTAAGCAACATGAAGGATAGAATGGAACTCTGTAGCACTAAAAATCTAATTGACTTACCAGAACAGCTACTTAACAAAAATTCCCCAGTGCCACCCTCCCTTCCCAGATTCCATGTTGGGAATATTTAGAAACAGAATTGAAAATAATAATGCCAATATCATAGAGCCAGCATGACTCTTCTATTTTATATTTTATCTGGGTAATGTTTTACAATTGTATTGCATAAATTTATAGCTTTATTATTCCTTCCTTCCTTCCTCCTGTGTCTGTGTAACACAAATATTTTAGAGTGTATGCTGTTGGCAGAACCTATTGTTTTTGGCTGTTTTATTTGTAAAGCATCCTAAACATCAAAGGTGTTATATAAATAAATGGTGATTAAAAATATAGATGATCCTATAAATAAACAGAACTGATACTACCCTATCATGATTTAAACGTGTCATGGTCATAAGTGATTTTTCACTCATTGTTTATCCTTTGAGTCTTATTTGACACTACAACATATTCCTAATTTAAAACACCTTTTTATTTAGCACCTCCTTTCTGTATTTTGCAAAGGTGACAGACTGTAGTGAATGTTACTGTTCGGAAGTATGTGAATCTTATTCATGTTGCATTGTGATACAGTTAAAGCTGCTGTGTGGTGGTGGATGCAGGCTGCCTTTGAAATTCAGAGTTACTTAACTCTGTATTCACAAATGTGCCACAGATTCCTCAGAAATTAAGATTTTAAAAAGGCGGGGAGCTGAAAGCGTTCTGTCATTCTGTTGTTTACTTTGCTATTCAAATTTCCAAGCTCAATGTTCTTAATAAAACTTTATGGTCTTTTATATCATTATTTTGTAATGTTTCTAATTTTCTGAATTGTTACTACATTTTGAAAATAACCAAAAATTAAAAGTATGTTTGACTATGTGACTGTTTGTGCATTTGTCTGTGTTCTCTGTCTCTCTCTCTTTCAGATACAGGGGGAAATTGCTATTGGAACATCAATATTAAACATATTTTTATACGTTATACACCAGTGTAACACCGGGCATTGTGCCATGATTTTCAGGAAAGTCCTTGTCAATGAGGTACAGTCTACAAAAACATGATGGAAAACAGAAATAGAATGGGAGATGCACATTAGCTCTGTGTACAATGTATTGAGATTTTCCTATTGCCCTGTTCTGTGACTGTATGTGCCTGACAAGGCTTGAGAGTTCATTGAACAAATGACCAGTGTAGGAGAGCAACAGGAGGAATTAGAAGACATATCCGAGGTAGCTGTATTTGTTGGCCATACAGCAAAGTACAATAACATCCAAAATCCACAAAACAGCAATACCCTTATGGGGCCAAACAAGTCAGAGTCAGTCCTGGACTGGTTTACAGATACCACAAGGGTAAAAGGGAGTAATCAGTAAATTGGACAGCATTTTGTAATACAAAGCAGGGTGCAAGTCAAGGGGCAAAGAAGTCAAGGAATCCCAATAACAGGCAGGAATGCTAGAAGCTGGGATCAAGGCAGGCAAAGGCAAACACTGAAACTTAGCAACTGATGGTTAGAAATGAATTGTTTTATATTGCTATTACATGTGGCTGCCTCTGCAGCCAGCTTCACTGAATGTGGCTACATGATTAATGCATCTTTCCTTGACAAAATCAGGTGATTTGCCACAGGAGAACTTTATCATTGTGAACTTGGTGCCACCTTCCTTAGTAGTTGTTCCAGGTCTGCAATATTTTCTGTTAGTAGTATGTATATCTTAGATTGTTGATATTCCTTCCTCCTATCTTCACTCCTCCTCCTTCTGCGTCCAAGTCTGCTGTTTGTATGATATTTTATATAACTCTTCTGTGTAGTGCCTCCAACATCTTTGTATTTCTTCCTGGTCTTGAATTATATTCTTTTTATTGTTACAGAGCATCCCATGCCTTGGTTTGAACTTCCCTTTGATTTCTCAGATTTTGTGGAAGAAGTCTCTCATTCTTTCTTTTTTGTTGTTGCGTTCTATTTCCCTACACTGATCATTCTAGTAGTTGTCTTTACCTTTTCACACTCGCCATTATATAGTTACATTCATGGTTCTGATTTTGCTCCTTTCCCCCTTTTGTTTTGCTTCTCTTCTTTCCTTTACTGCTTGAAGCATTTTATCTGTCATCCATGTTTCTTCTCTTTCTTTGTAGCTACTGACAGTGTGTATTTGCATTTTTTTTCTTTATTGTGTCCCTAGCTTCCAACCATAGTTCTTCTGGTTCCCAGTTGATTATGCTTAATAGTGCAAATCTGTTTCTTATATTGTCAGTAAATTCTGCAGAGATGTTGTTCAGATCATATTTTGGTGTAATGATTGGTTGTGGTTTCTTCTTCAGCTTCACTCTTATTTTTCATATAGATAGTTTGTAACCTGTGCCACAGTCAGGAACTTGTCCATGATAATGGTACTTCTCCATCTTATGGTTCCTATTATATATTATAATATATTCCTATTATATAATCTATTTGGTTTTTGTGTTGGCCATCAGGTGATGCCCATGTGTATAGTCTTCTGAGTGTATGAAAAAAGTGTTTGCAATGAATAAGTTGTTGGTCTCACAAAAATCTATGAGACACTCACCTGCTTTGTTTCTTATGCCTAATCTGAATCTTCCTGTTTTTGGTTCTTCTTTGATTCCTATTTTGGCATTCCAGTCACCTAGGATAAGCTTGAGGTCCTATGTTGGTGTGTTGTCAATTTCTTCCTGGATTCCTTCACATAATCTAAAAATCTCTTCTTTTGCCTCTGTCGTTGGCGCATATACTTGGATTATGGTGATATTTATCTGTTTCTTATTGATATGATTCAGTCTGACTTAGCATTGTATCCTTTGACTGTTTTTGCCACATCTTTCCTTAGTATGAAGGACACCCCATTTCCTCTTGCGTTTTTGTTTCCTGAATAGAACAATATGTAGTTATCTGAGTCAAAATGACCCATTCCTGTCCATTTTAGCTTGCTCATTCCTAGTATTGCTATGTTTACACATTCCATTTCTTGTTTCATTATCTCTAGCTTTCCCTGGCTCATGCTTTTCACATTCCATTTCTTATAATATGTGTGGTGCTGCTTTGGATAGTGGTTGTGTTTTTGAATGTGTCTGTTACTTTATTTTTCTATGTGTTTGATTCATCTGTCTATTATGACTTTTTTGTTGTTCCTAGTAGCATAAAAAGAATTGTACTACACCTAAACCAGAGTGCCTTACAGTGATTCAGTGACTAACACATTTGGTTATGATATAAGTTTTTTGTGAGGTATAGCATACTTCAACAGATGCATAAAGTGTTACCTCAATTAGCACATTATTACACACATGCTTGGGTGGGTGGTTAGTTATAGAGGAAATTGAAATTCAAATAGTATGAACAGTAATAATGACCTCAATAGTAGTCATGAATGAAAGAGTACTTGGGTGATAATACAAATATCTTCACATCGATGAAGAGATCAACAGATGGAGTGTGGTGGGGGGAAATCCTTTGCCCTTCCCAAGCCACAGAAGATAAGAGCTGAACTTACTGATGAATTCTTGTTTGGGTGTTTCCCACTATAATGTATCTTTTAAGGTTTTCTGAAGTCAGACATAGAGCATCATGAGAAACATAGAGCATTGTGAGAACCCCCAACTGGTTTCTGAATACTGCATTTATTGATGTCAAATTTGGTCCATGTATTCTTTTGCACAGAAACTGTCAACAGAAACTACAGAATGTAGCAATATATTGTTGCTAAAGGATGGAATATATTATATTGAATTCCTCATGTTGTATGTGACATTATATCACATAAGGTCATGCAACAGCATTTCCAGAGTAGGCAAAGAGATAGTGTCAGAGTCTGGGTCTGCCTCAGTCTGGTCCTTGTGTCTGCATCTCTGTGTGAGGTCTTTTGTTGGTAGTGAGTAACATTTTAAAAATGTGTGGCTGCCCACAAGCAAGTACAGGCCTACTGCTCGGGCAATTAAAAGGAAATGTAATTGTCTAGGATAAGCCTATAGAGCACAGTTAAGTCAGAGTAATTTTAACACAGAAGTACATATAGAATTCTATTGTTTTCTATTATGTGTTTGGCAAGCAGTAGATTATTCCTGGGTGACCACTGTTTTCTGAGAAATAACTGATGCAAATCCTTAAATTGTGGCTCTCTGACTAGTTTGGGCAGATTTGCCTCTACTTTAGACTGTATCTGTGACACATGATCAGGGCCAGATCTAGGATTTTTCATTGCTTCATGGCTTTAATCCAGAGGGGGAAAATGGGGATTTATCTCATTTTTAAATGAAAAATCCATGTATTAGCATGTGTGTCTGTGGACCATGCTCCACAGTGATGTAATGTGAGGCTGGAGGGGAGGAGTTCAGAAATATGGACATTTGCATACATGGGAGGGATGGAGAAAAAAATACCTGGAACAGCCATCACCATGTGCCCACACAAACTGTAATTTATCAGACCAGGGTGTGTTCAAAAGGGAGAACTGTGTGGAGAGTTCCCCCAAACCCACTTCACTGTATCTAGTTCACTGCAGATCTGGATAACCTGAAGGTAAATTAGATTTTCCTGTCAATGCAGATGTACTCTCAGTTTTCTTCTGTGAACTGCTGAAGGGGATGATGCATACATGCATATATTCCCACAAACCCATACTCTAGAATAAGAAATTATTTTTAAAATGTTTGTTAATATTTATTTCTACTGTGAAGGATACCTATTTCACAAAGCAAAATAAAATAACAGATTATTTCATTTTATGTAGTCAAGCTTCTCTCAGCAAAGGCTCATATACATATTTCTCACAAACCACAGAGGAAGAGGTAGACCTGCTTCTTATGTTCTTCCAGAAATTCCCTGTCCACCAAACCTTAGAATTTCCGTATACACACTTAATAATAAAGGAGGAAACACATAAGGTTCCCATGAGGCACATGCCTTTCTATGTAAGGCTGGGATTATTTTTGCCCCTGCCCGTCATAAATATATTAATCTTGACTTTAAAAGGAATAAAATTATATGTGCTCATTACTATTTGTGCAATATGGCTTTCTTGTGCATAGGAGTATTTCTCTAATCATCAGACTAGATAATCTTTAATCTAAATAACCCTGTTTCTACTGGATTAATTCTCCTGATTTATTTACAGTGTTTTCAGAACCTCCCAGCTCTGCTTTAGCTAGCTCAAACAGACCCATCCTTTAACTTCTTCCTCTTATATAAAAAAGTGCTTCTATATTTTAAGCAGATTTAGAAGAAAATCTCCTACAGATGCCAGTGAGGGCTTCCCCCACCCAGTAAAATTGCCATATAGGACAACAGTCCAGCTTGGATCAGAACATTCAGGCAGTGTTAACCCTCCCCTTCTAGTGATCTTGCCAAGAATTGCCCTGGCCAAGGATTCAGTGGAGCAAGGATTCAATAGGTAGCAGTGATGCAGGCCTGAGGTACATCAGCAGGGATCGGAAGGAAAGGCCGACAGGTTGGATCGAGAGCCCTGGCAGTTTTTCAGTCCCTGCACTAAACAGACAGAAGCTAGAACAGGTTTGAAATTGAAGCACATATCAGCTAGTGCTCAACAAGGCTGTGTGTGCCATCTCAGGATGGGGAGAGAGAGAGAGACAGTTTGAAATTTGGTCACATACTGAAATCTCCTCACACGTACAACATGAATACGAACAAGGCAAGATGAGATTTTTAGGTCACTTTAAAATACACGTTCTCTACACATTGCAAGGTGGTAGTATTATTTATAGTTGGAATTAAACGAAATGCTACTCTCATTTTTGTTTTGAGAATTCAGTTAGGATTGCTAAACTAACCAGTTATTCCAAAGGTCCACTTTGCACAAGTCCTCTCCATTCCAGTATATGATCTAAGTTGAAATGGTACAGATTGTTCAGGGGAGCATGGACCATAGTCTGCTGAAATGTAAACTAACCATTTAGTATTTTTTTTAATTAACCAGTTTTTTGACCTGTTTGTTTGTGAAGAAAGACCAGAAAAGGTTGGTATCATGGGTTGTATCAGTCAGTAGGATGCCTTTATTTTATAAAATTAGCTGTATCATAACTTAGCAAAACTCATACCATGTTGTTCCTGTCCTTGGTGCCAGCACTACCATTAGGTATAGAAATGCAGCTTCCACTAAATGAGTTAATAGCACACGAGGCTAAGAAGTTGTTATACTTTCTTACGGTTGTATTTTTTCATTTCCTGCTCCACAGAGACAAAACTAATGAGTCTTTTTTGTATTTGTTGTAACATAGATTTAGGGTGTGTATGGGGTTTATGAGGAAAGAATATCAACACTCTAAGATATGTAGATGACATCATACTACTAGCAGAAAAGATCAAAGATTTGAAACAATTACTAAAGAAAGTCAGAGAGGAAAGTGCTATGGCAGACTTGCTATTGAACATTAAGAAAACAAAAATAATAACCATTAAAGAGCTACAGGAATACATTATAGATTAAGAAGGAATCGAAATAGTTACAGATTTCCCATACCTTGGATCAGTCATTACAGTCAAGAAATCAGAAGACTAGGATTGGGAAGGGCAGCTATGAAAGAACTAGGTAAGATCTTAAAATGCAAAGATATTAAATTGAATACCAAAGTTAGGATGCCATCATATTTTCTATCATCATGTACAGATATGAGAGTTGGACAGTGAAGAAAGCTGATAGAAAGAAAATCAACTCATTGAAGATGTGGTGCTGGGGAAGAATGCTGAGAATACCATGCATGGCCAAAAAGACAAGCAAATGGGTCGTAGAAAAGATCAAGTCAGAACTCTCCATGGAAGCCAAGATGAATAAATTGAGGCTGCTTCACTTTGGCCACATCGTGGGAAGGCATGACTCACTAGGAAAGACAATAACTCTAGGAAAGGTGGAGGAAAGCAGAAAGAGAGATAGACAGACTCAATCAAGGAGGCCATGGTCCTGAGCCTGCAGGATCTCAGCAGAGCAGTTAAAAACAGGGGGAATTGGAGGTGTCTCATTCACAGGGTCACCATGAATCAAGGCTGACTGGAGGGCAGTTAACAACAACATATATGGTGGAGGTGGGGAGGGGAAGGGAGAGGGGAAAGGGAAAGGGAAGCTCTCACTGTGTGAGTGGACATCCCTTCAGATAATATTGGCATACCCTTCAACATTTTACAGATGAAATCGGGACACATGTGGCCAAGCAATATCAGTATGTGGTCAAGATGGTAAAAGTTATTAATGAGAAATAACACATAATCTAGGAGAGACTGCAGCAGTCTGATTTTGCCTGATCTTACTGGGAAGGGCAAGATTCTTCCCACTTCTTTCCCTCTTACCTTGCTGACTTGAGTATAAGTTACTTTTGCACTTTGAACTCAGGTGCAAGTCCCCCCCCCCGGGGGAAATGGAGGAGGAGGAGAAAGAAGCTGGGATATTTTAAAAGCAGCTGAAAAAGTGGGACAATAGAAGAACAATTCAGACTATCCCTGCCTAATTGATACAGTTGGAAGGTGTGCATTGGAATTAACCCAAGTTTAAACCAACCATGTATAATGTAAGTACTTCATGTATATATACTACTGTATATATAAAAGGAAGACTTTATTGTAGGTAAAAGTCTAGTAATATGCCTTGCAAACAGGGCATTTTGCAAATGCCATTACTCTTTTGAATATTTATTAATATATAGTATCAAATATATAGTATCCTACCAATGACACACACGGGTCATTTCCCCAAGTCTTACATTGCTGCTGGGGCATGGGGAAGGCTCACCAGCAGTTCTGGAAGAGTTCTCTCTACCACTAAGCCCTGCACTTCTGCTACTAGTGCATGTACAATAAGATAGGCCCCAAGTCACAGCGGAGATACTCTACTCCCTGCCCTTCTAGAAATGGCATGTAGAGCCCAAGTGCACACAGCCATCTGGCTCTCCACATTCTCTTGTATCACACCTTTTTGGGGGGGATTTTTTGTGCATCTGTGTCACCAAAGGACAACATACCTATAAACACCTTTGTACTTGACCCAGACAACCCTGACACCAGCTGGGAATGAGAAGAGATGGATATCCAGGCATTAAAACTACCTCACATTAAAAAGTCAGACTTCTCCCCCTTTACTACTACTTATCCTGAGTAACAGGGCCAGATTAAGACCAGATGAGGCCATAAACTATGGGGCCGTACAGGTGGCCCCTAAGGGGCAGCTCTGTGCTGCCCCTGGGAGTGCCAGATCGGGGCTGCGGCAAACACATGCCACGCTGCAGGTTTTTGCCACTCCAAAAAGAGCTGCCATGGCAGCTCTTTTGGCACAGAGTGTACATGCTGAGCCAATGGGATGCCGTGATGCCACGTGCCATGCAGTGGGATGCGAGATGTGACGGCAGCATCGGAGCAGAGTCGGGGCAGCCAGCGTGAAGTCGCCCTGCCCCAACTCCACTTCCAGGCCAGCCTTTTGGCCAGTCTGCACAGGCCCTATGTTAGGTTCAGGAGACGACATAGCATTCTGTAACACATTCAGTTATTATAATTGTGTACATGTATGTTAGGTATGTGAGGCTCTAAACCAGGGGTAGGCAACCTTTCCCCTTTAAGGGCCGAGGGACTTCAGCTCCCAGAAGCCTCAGCCATGTTGGCCAATAGTCCCATGTTGGCCAATAGCTCCTGGGATTCTGGGAGCTGAAGTCCCTTGGCCCTTAAAGGGGAAAGGTTGCCTGCCCCTGCTCTAAACTGTAGGCTCTAAGCTCTTAGCTTCTTGTGCATAATTTTGGCATTGGATGGTGAGTATGTTTGTAGCATAACTTCTCCAACCCAACTTGAGCCTGAAAGCCTAGCAGCAATTTGAAAGAGGTGCTACTTTTCTACCTGTGTTGCTGGCACCTTTTAAAATATATATGACACTTCTGAAGGAATATGCTAAAAGCTTTCCCTAGTGATCCCCAGAATTAAATTTGTGAGTGCCTGTGGCAACTGTATTTGTGGACCTCTGCTTTGACTAGGTATCACATTTGGTCTTTTCTGTTCAAAGGAAAAGTGAAACACCATCTGCTTTGAAAAGAACAAAAACTTATTTTATATAACCTAAAAATCAAAAAGTAAGATTTACTTTGCATTAGCTTTCAACAAGCCAATTTTTACAATCTGTTGTTATGAATCGTGCTGCAGATAATCAATTTAAAATAATTATACTTAAAAACATGTTTGCTGAAACTCACTTATCCTCTAAGCAAAGGACAAAATGCTGGTGAACAAGCAGCAAATAACAGTTGTGCAATGTCATTTCAAGGTCAGAAAGGGATCCTCTAATTTGAGGGGGAGGATAATTACACAAGAAAGAAAAATAACACAAATTGTTTTCACTGTCTCTGTAAAGTTCATAGGATTTTTTGGGCAAATCTTCCCAAATCATTTGGATTTTCTTATTTGTGTGTATAATACGGGTTGTTCTATCCATTTCGAAGCGCCACTTTCACTACAGTGATACTTTTAATGAATCCATAACATATCAGGGAAGCTGGCCCTATCTGGATAATATTGAGGGTGGGAGAAGAGTGGGGTTGTGTCTACTGGCCCAGGCCTTCAACTTCTACATATTCACAATGCACTTACACACACCTTCCTATGGGCCTATCTATAATCAGGATGGGGGTCAGGAACATGGCTCAGCATCTTGCAGGGTTCCCATTCTCCACACACAAACACAAACACAAACACAAACACACACACACACACACACCATTTGGTTCATTCTTGAGCCAGGGCAGACTGACCCAGTATGCGGATGAATAATATGAGGAAGGCTGGTCTACCTTCTTCACCTTAGAACATTTCATTGCTAATAAAACTTGTGGTCTACTTTACTCAAATACATTTTTCTCTTGATGCAAACACACCTTTGCTTTTCTTAACTAGGAGTAGTTGAATAGTGTGTGTGCATGTGTGTATGTGTATATGTGTTCTGTAGGCCTTCAAGTCATTTCTGACTTCTGCCACCTCGTCATAAGGTTTTCTTGGCAAGATTTGTTCAGAGGAGGTTTGCAATTGCCTTCCCCTGAGGCTGAGAGCATGTGATTTGCCCAAGGTCCCTCAGTGGGTTTCATGGCTGAGCAAGGAATCCAACCCAGAGTCTCTAGAGTCATAGTCCAACACTCAAACCACTATGCCACATTGGCTCCTGTATGTGTATATATACATGTGTATATGTTATATGCAATTAAAAATGAATTTTAACCGCAGGTAAAGATTCCAACTAAACATTAGGAAGAACTTCCTAACAGTAAGAGCTGTTTAACAGAGACTGGTGGAGTCTCCTTCTTTGAAGGTTTTTAAACAGAGGCTGGATGGCCATCTATTGGGAGTGCTTTCATTGTATATTCCTGCATGGCAGGGGGTTGGACTGGATGGTCCTTGGGGTCTCTTCCAACTGTAGGATTCTATTATTCTACAGTAGTGTATGCAAGAGAGGCAGCATGGTATAGTGGCTTGAGCATTGGGCTATGATTCTGGAGACCAGGGTTCAAATCCCTGCTCAGGCATGGAAACCCACTGCGAGATCTTTGGCAAGTCACATTCTCTCAACCTCAGAGGAAGGCAAAGACAACCCCCCCCTGTACAAATCTTGCCAAGAAAACCCCATTATAGATTTGCCATAGGTGGCCATGAGACAGAAACAACCAGAAGGCACACAACAACAAATGTGTAATCTCCCACCTTTTTCCCAGCCTGGGCCTCAAGGTGCCATTCAAGGGTCAAAAGAAACATAGCTAAATATATACCAAATATATCAAATAAACTATCCATAAAATTAAAACCAGTTTTAAACATTAAAAACAACAAATAAAAAAACACAGACAGACAGGATATAGCACAGTTCTGCAAGGCTCAGTCCCCTTGAAGAATCAGTAGAATCAGTCTTCAAAGGCCTGCCAAAATAAAATTAAAAAAGTCTTAACCTGCCTGCAGAAAGATAGTAAAGAGGGTGACTGTCCAATCTTACTTGGAAAGGAGTTCCAGAGATTGAGAGGAGCCGCTGAGAAACCCCTCTCCCATGTTCCCACCAAAAGTATCTGTGAGGGTAGTGGGATGGAGAAAAGGCCCGCTGTAGAGCATCTCAAAACACAGACAGCCTTATATGGGATTCTCATATGAGAATATGGTCCTTCAGATAACCGGAACCTGAGCTATAGGGCTTTAAAAGTCTAAACCAGGAGAGAAATGAACTGGCAGCCAGTGGAGCCACTGCAAGAAGGGAGTTTATCGCCCTTTAGTCAGTTCATACATACAGTTGTACAGTAGACCTAAATGAGTCTCACAACCATCACCACCACCAGCCACCTACTTTTTACCAAATTCTCTTTCTCCAGCACTCCTGATAATATACTCCTAAGTAGGGGTTTTCACTGACATTTGGGGACACACATACACACACAGTTTGAAAAGTAGTCTAGTTTGATTCCAGTTGTTTCAGATGCTGCCCAGTTTTACTTGGGTGCAAATCAAAACCCCACTTAGGAAAATCTGAAATATTACCCTGCTCTATTGACTATTGCTGGGTATAAGCAACTATTATCACCATACTTTTGACAGTAAAAATTGATATCCTAAGGGGATGAAATCCATCAAAGTTTGCCATTGTTCAGATAACTGTTGCAAAATTATCTCAGTCCAAGAATGGCTTTAGCTGTTGTACAGGTTGAGTCTCCCTTACCCAGAATTTCAAAATACAGTACTCCAAAATCCAAAATTGTCCATATGGATAGCTGAGATAGTGATACCTTTGCTTTCTGATGGTGCAGTGTATATAAACTTTGTTTCATTCACAAAATTATTAAAAATAGTGTGTTGTAAAATTACTTTCAGTCTGCGTGTATAAGGTGTATATGAAACATAAATGAATTTAATGTTTAGACCTGAACCCCATCTTCAGGTTATTTCATTATGTACAGTGGTCCCTTGGTATCTGCTAGGGTTTGGTTCCAGCCCCCAGCCCCCCCCCCCGCCCCCCCGTGGGGAACAAAATCAGTGGATGCTCAAATCCTATTAAATATAATGGCATAGTAAAATGGTGTCCCTTTTATACAATGGCAAAATCAAGGTTTGCTGTTTGGAATTCATACATTTTTTTCAGTATTTTCAAACTGTGGATGCTTGAATTCATGGATAAATAAAATCCGTAGATACAGAGGTCTGACTGTATATACAAATATTCCAAAATCCAATCATCATCATCATCATCATCTGAAATCCAAAGCATTTCTGATCTCAAGCACTTCAGATAAGGGAGACTCAACCTGTACCAGCCAAAGTTAAGTATTCCAACCAAAGCAAGTGAAAGGTACACCAAGTCCCAGAGCCCAACTGTGCTATCAGAGATGAAGATGAATCCAGGAGTTTGGGTACGATTCAACATTTCTTTCCTGGCCCGTACCTGGGAAGCCACTCTATCCAGGCAGTGATCCAGGACTTTCATGACTGTGCTAGATTTAGATTTGTATCTAACAGAGAAACAGAATACTTATGACACATAGTCATCAGAATACTTATAAAACTTTGTTCCATATCTCTTCATGACTGTTCTCAGTGGCTTCATTTGGATGTTTAGGTACACTGGAGATAACATGGTACACTGAAGCATCCCGTAATACAAGTGACAAGTGCCCAAGAAACAATCTCTCTATGTATTTCTCTCGAACAAACTCTACAGAATAGGGATGCTATACTGCTGAAGTACAGTTCCCCAGCTTTGGAACCAGTGAGCTTGTCCAGAATGATACCATAATTGATGGTATCAAAAGCCAGTGAGAGACTGAGCAAGAGAGGAATGAATCTACGTCTCCCTCTCTTGATCAAGGTAATGCACCAAGATGACCAAATTCAAATTGGTCCCCAAACCAGTGGTATTGCTAGGGGTGTGCGCGGTGGCATTGCTAGGGGTGTGCGTGGGCTGTTGGTGTGTGGACCGCACTGGGTGACACCCCAGAGAGGGATGTCACCTGGTGGAGGGAGCTGTCTTCTGAGTCCAGCATGGTGGTTGCTGCTGTGTGCCAGACTGAGAAGGCCTGGTCTGTGTGTGTGCAACAGCCTTCCAAGTCCAGTGGGACTCTGAAGGATGGTGGTGATGAGGGTGTATATCCCAGGATTTTGGTACTACAAGAGATGCACTTTTTGAAGGATGCCAATGAGGAAAGAAACCCAAAGGGCAAGTGTGGTTTTGACTGCCAAATGGTAAACAATTCGTACGGCAGAGACCAGAAACTCTGGGGCCAACCAGCCAAAGGCTGTAATTGGAAACCAAAAGTAGATTGACAAATGTGGTTTCTTGAGTGCTGCTTCAGCAGCAGACTAAAAGGAACTGGTGGTTTCTGCGGGAAGGCTACTACGTAGGGCTACTGTAGACAGGGCAGGGCGGGGTGGGGCTACTGCCAAAATTCTTATATAATGTTCTAGAATGTTCTGAAAGATGGACTGCACAGGTGCAGGATAACCCATTTGTGTGAGTAACACAGACCATGAAGAAGAATACATATTTTCTCAAAGCACTTGCAATTATACCACTACAATTATCTTAAGAACGTCAGCCACAGAGGGAAGGAATGGGAACACATGGCTGGATACATTACTATATGCACTCTGGATACATCTTCAGGACATATCAAGTGACTCTGATCCCAGACAACAGGACTGCACATAGCACTAGGCAACTCTGCCACTGTAGCATCATCAGGCCCACTGTGGAAGCAAACAATTTTGATCCTCACAGTGCTGAACAAAAAAGTCACAATGAACCTCTGAAGGAGTCAGGTTTCCATTAAGTGAAGTAGTGATTTCCATATTGACCCCAGTATTTTATATCCCCCTCTATAATCCCCATCCTTGATACAGTGATACAGATATCATGTGAGGAAAATCTGAGAAAAAGTGGGTAGGTGGAAGTTACTTATTAACATCCGGGTCTAATCCTGACAGCATGTCCAGACAATGCTGTAACTGTTGTTACTCTCACCTCTCTTTCTGCTGTAATTTAGCCTAGACACAGTCTACATGCCAGAGAAATTCAAATATGTCAAATTGCTGACACAGGCCTTATACAATTTTTCCTGGAGGCTATCTGAATCTATACCTTACATGTCCTGACACAGACACATTGATGTGTGGCCATTCTCCTGATTCTTCCCTGCTAATGATTGTAGACAAAGTCCCTTTTTCCTACAGGCAATTATGTGTATGTGTAGAGAGGGTGATACATAACAGGTAACTCAGATTTGTTTCTATTGCAGAGGGATGTAATTCCTCCTCGCCTTGTTGCTTGTAACTGGGAACAGAATCTTGTTTTATCTTCATTTTTATGTTATAAATAAATTCAGATTAAAGAAAGGAACTGGCTGTGCTTTGCTTTGACAATGCTTTATGTGACATTTAACAATTTATGCAGCTGTTTCATCCCTGCTGTTTAAAGGTTACTTTTGCTAGCCGTGTGTTTCCCTGTGACACAAAGTGAATGCACAATTAGAAGTCACATCCCCATATGCTCAATTCAGTCTGACCATTGTGTGCATCTCACGGTTGATTCTGCTAATACCAAGTAAGAGGTAAGTGTTTGGAGTGTCCATCCTGAGTTTTATGTCTATTGGCATCAACGCAATAAGCCAAAACATAGATATTGAGACCAGTTACTTATCCATCATCTGGACCAGGGGTCAGCAACCTACAGCCTGCGGCCCAGGTCCGGCCCCCGAGGCCTCTGGACCGGCCCCCGCTGACCCCTGCCACCACCATTTTGGCACACGTCACAGCCTCCATTTTGTTTTCCAAAATGGCAGCTGTGACTCGTTTTCTCATGCGCAGTACTCCTGCGCATGCACAAACGAGTCATGGCCACCATTTTGTTTGCCAAAATGGTGACTGCAACTCGCTCACGCATGCGCAGTACTCCGGAAATACTTCCACATACTGCGCATGAGCATGCCATTTCCCCCCCCCCACCCTCGGCCCACGGGACCTGGAGGCCAGCGGACCAGCCCCAGGTAAGAAAACCTTGCCGAACCCTGATCTGGACTATATTTTCTAACAGAACTAGTACAAAGAGAAACAGAAAGAAGATCAGTAGTTTTCTTGCTGGCTGATGATCAACAGAATTTATTATATATTATTTTATGCTGTGAACTACACTTAGTATTGGGCAGTGCACTAGTAAGCATGGTTATTTATTAGTTATATTTACATTCCTCTGGCTCAGCCAAGGAGGTACTGCAATTTTCTTGCATGATGCCAAAGTGGTCAAAGAGACAACCTATTCATTTAATTAAACAGGGTAAAAACATCATGAATCAGATACTGGAAATAAAAGATTCAGAGATCAGGGATAAGAACTGTGTAACCTTCCAGATGTTATTGAAATGTAGTCTTCATCAGACATAGCCAGCATAGCCAATGTTGAAGGATGCTGGGAAATGCACTTCTAAGTGTTAATTTTTAACAATTTAATTGCCTATTGGGGGTCATGGAATGGCAACAGTACATTTTAAAAAAAGTTAAAGAAACTCTCTAAGCTCTGAATCCCAGAATTTGGTTACAGCACCCAAAAACACAATGGCCCTATAATATTTACTATATGATTACTAGGAATCAGCCAGTACAATCCAGGGAAGAAGCCCCAATATAATCAAGGGATTGATGGGTGAAAGAAATGCCGATGCTGTAGAGCCAGAGGACAGAGCTGCAACCTCTTCATATATTGAGAGTTGGCAAATATTAGATTTATATAAGTGATCATAATATGATTATCTGTTTTTACTCTTAGAGGCTCCATTTATATATCTCAAGCTGACACTAAATTGTACAGGAGGGGGCTTCCAATAGACATGGCATGATACAATTCCAGCAGTGGCTGGAGGCTGCCATGTCAGTGTGGTGGTGAGTCTTCCCAGGTCTCACTCTGGAGAGTTGTCTAGGGTGTTCAACCCTCTAGCCACAACAGGCTCAGCATCTTTGATAGCGGACTAAAACCCAGAGTATATTCACTGTTCCAATGATCCGGAAGCTACCAGCCACCATGTTATAGACGAAAATAACAACCCAATGATAACATGCAACAAAGCAGTAGTTAAAACATCAAAGGCCAGATGAGAAGGGAATGTGCTAGAATAAAATAATTTCCATTGCCTGTGGATAAGCCAGGAACACACTCTCAGAGAAGGTGTTCTACAGTATGGGTGCCACAACTGAGTAAATCTAAACTGTGATTTTGCAGCCGCCAATAGGAATGTTACCAGTTCTTTATGTTATCTTCCACACATATTACCAGGTAAATGGTCTGTTTTTCCAGAAGTCTATGCAGTGGCAGAGGAAACAGTAATTAGGCCGGTGCGGGGACTTTTCTCCACTTACCTCATAGCATTACATAAAGTTGTATGCAAAGAGAAATTACTCTTTATTGTTTGAGGGCTGCTTCATCCAAATGATCTCCAGCAGATAAACCTCCCATTGCCCTCCTCCCATATCACACCATTCACAATCCTTAGAAATGTTTTTTTATATTAATGTTACTCATACATCATAATTTCTGTATATCGCTGAATGTAATGCTAACAGTTGTGGCATAAACAACTAGCAAAATTAAAATTATACCTTTACATTTCAATATCATACACACAGCCTAAATGTATTTATATGTACATTAATTCATACAGTTAAAATGAAAATTTGGTAAGATGTGATGTTTTAGATTTTTTTAAAAACTGTAAAAACATTTGATTTTTTTAATTTTTTTTTTGTCAAAAGGTAGAAGTTTGGGGAGCAGTGGGGTCATCCCCCCCTTAAGGTGTCACCTGGTGTGGTCTGTACTGCACTAATGACATCCCTGATATAAACCTAGTTTAAGTTAATTTTGGATTTTAATTCTCTGCTACACAATTTTCTCTCCCAATCTTGTAACAAATTTTTGGGATATTGTGATGTACTGTCTGAGCGAAAAGATTTGATACATTTTTTACTGGTTGCAGTTGTACTATACACAATAAATTTAGATTAGTTTGCATTACTTTCTATCCCCTTTAAAAGCACTGATTAATGGTATATTATTACTACAACTACGACATTGTCTTGCTCTTACAAAATGGTATTCCAAATTGGCAAGATAAAATAAAGTTCATTCTTTTAGAGCTTATGCCCAATTAAAACTGAGGCAGAAGGAAAGTACAGAGATTAGAGCAATATAATGACAAAAAGGTTCAGGAAGATTTGTATAGAAGACAGATATACAGTGACTGATTGATCTTATGACAAAATCCTAAGGCAGATGGTGCATCTGCCTCATTTCTCTCTCTCTTTTGTAACTCTATTTTTAGCTGACCATAAATTTGGAATTGAACAAGGATGACAGTTTTCAGCCTCACTGCCCAGGAAGATACACACACACACACACACACACACACACACACACACACACATAGAAGGGGAAAATCTTATTTCATATAAATAGAAACATTAAACTAAATTTAAAATATGAATGCACATTGTCAGACCAATAACATATAGTTAGGTAGGCATGTGTATTCTAATTGATTCTAGAGCTTGTAAAAGGTACAATGTGGCTGTGAATAAAAAAAATTAAAATTATCCTTGTTTTAGAGCGTTTAATAGTGACTAATTCAGAGAGTGAGAGATTGTTTTTAATAAACTAGATTGGTTTCTTTTTTTATAATTCCTTGAAAGCAACAATGCAATGTCTTTGATAGCAAATACTTAACTTGGAAGTCAACTCAGTGTCAGTTTAACCTAAGAGTTAACAAAGTCAGTGCTCTAATTCTTTTTTAAAAAAAACATTAGGTCTGCTATATATCAGTTCTGCTTAACATCAGGTTGAAATCCAACTGTCTCAGTATTCTCTGTAGTCTTCAAGTTTATAATAACCCATAACAGTGGGGCTGGAGTCAGGGAAGAGTTAAGGATAATATGGTTTACTGTCCCACTGTATGAATATTTAATCCTTAAAATGCTCTTCTGCAACTGTGAGCCATGTTCTCCCAATTACATTTGAGTTTGGTACACAAATGTACATTATTTCACACCTTAACGCAGAAGGAAGAAGTACAGAGTCAAGCAACAAACATCATTATCTCTCTTTAAGGCTTCTTCTAATTTCTGTGTCAACATGTAAGTGTTGTTTACAGTGTTAATCTGTTTGTTGTTAGGCAACCTATGTTTATTGCTAGTATTCCTTATTCAGTACAAACACTCCTAAAGCAAAGACAATTTGTGCATCTCACAACAGGAAGACATGTGAACATTTTGTTTCAGCCATGAGTGGAAAAGGATGAGGAACAGCAAACACGGGGCGAGGCGGATGCACTTCCTGCCCTTGTCCCCTCCAGATCGCTGATCACTATCAGCTATGATATCATATGATATATGATATGACCACTATCTCATTCATCATGGTGTTTAGAAGTAACTTTGTTTGCGGAAGCCCATTACCATTTGTTTGTCCAGCTCTAATGTATGCTACATGAAATAAGAGCTTCCGTTAAGGTTTCTCAAAGGTCCTGCTTGACATTATGCTTGACATTATGCCAGTATACATATATAGATATGGCAATAGAAAAGCTGTGGTCAAGACACCAGCAACTAGGCCTTTGGGTTAACAATACTTCTCTGTTGGTATGTCTGTGTCCACACACAGAAACCACACACACCCATGCAAAATTTCACTGAAATCCATAAAACAACTTCAGAACTTAAAACACAAATCTTTACAATTGAAAACCTGTATCTGCAAAACACAGCTTTTAATTCTTCAAGATCATATAATTCCTATAAATGACTGGAAGACTAGCCCTGTCTTCACAAAGAGAAAAATTGCCACACCTCCTTCCTCTGTATTTTAAAATGACCGCACATATTTAAAAACAATGTCAGATTACCAGTTTTCCATCCCAAAGGTTCAAATTACTGATATTTTGAGAAGGTTGGCATGCAGTCTCATATATTCCTTATTGCTTCCAGTCCTTGAAGTCTCAGCTCACAAGGGGTTCTTCAGCATGAGCTGGCTGCACAGTGGTCCACATGGCAGATAGTGAGCAGCCCGGGCTACAGTCTATCCAAAAGTTTGGATTTAGGTGATGAGTGAAGAGGGAGAGAAGCGTATATAAACTCTCTAAGAGCTTAGAAAGCGACTTTTCAAGAAGGCTGGATATAATGCGCATGCTGAAGCCACCCATAACTGGGTAGGGATAGCATGATACTTTGCATTCTAGAACATCATCCTGCCAGTGGTAGCTAAGATGGCTTCAGCATGTCATTACACTCATTCTTCTCAGTCTTTCATGGACATGCTTCCCACTTTCCCTGGTGCATTGTTAAATTGCTCAAAGTCTAAGCACAAGAAAACTCACGTTTGGATGGGGCACCTCATTCCCAGCATCAGTCTATTTAATCCCCTTCCTAGAGCCACAAGGTATTTTCCTTTGCCCTTTCATTTCAGGATTTTAATCTGCAACTCAGAATTATTTCCATATAATTGCTCAGGGTACTGTTCCAGTCCTTTGAGAACAAAGAATGATGCCATCAATACTATACATATATACTTTATTGCTTTATTGTTGGGTGCCTTCATGTCATTTCTAACTTAGGGCAATCCTAAGGTGAACCTATCATGGGTTTTTCCTGGAAGAACTTGTTCACAGGGAGTTTGCCTTTGCCTTTCTGTAAAGCTGAAAGAGTGTGATGTCCAAGGTCACCTAGTGGGTTTCCATAGCTTAGTGATGATTTGAACCCTGCTCTCCCAGTGTCCTAGTCCAACACTCAAACTATTTATTGTTATGTGCTTTCAAGTCGTTTCTTACTTATGGTGACCCTCAAGGTGACCGTCACAGGCTTTTCTGGGACTAAGAGTGACTCACCCAAGATCGCCTAGTGGTTTCCATGGCCAAGCAGGGAATCGAACCATGGTCTCCAGAATCATAGTCCAACACCCAAACCACTACACCATGCTTTATTATTGATTCATTTAAAAAATGTCCAATAAAACAGATGGCAAGGCAGTGTCACGACAGAGCCAGACCATTAGAAAGCAAGAAAGCTATTACTGTACTCTCATTATGTTTTTTTTAAATGTGAAAGGGCTAAATATTAAATGTTTTAAACATAGAGCTAAGTTATGAAACAAAAACACATTTTTTTAAAAAACAGCAATACTCAAAGCATCTTTAGAATATACTTTCAAAACACCATTGTTCCTCTGTGCAGTACTTTAGTTTCTGTAGCAACTTAATTAAGTATTACTGTGCTATGGAGAAACTAATCAATCTGATCTCAACTGTCTCCTTAAAGAAGATAACTTTCTGATTAAACTAGTAGATTAGCATATATGGCTGAATTGCAGTAGCTTAACCCATGAAGAGGTGAATGGAGAAATTTAATGAGAAACTGACCTTCGAAATCCTTTATCAATTCTTGCAGTTAATATGGTAAATAGCAATTCTATCACAAAATAAAAAGGTTATGTCTTACGGTATTGTAAGATAATCACACACATCATAATTACAAAGCTGGTGGCAAAACTAGCTTTTTCAGATGTCTTTCAGGAGGTGAATACAGTAACTACAGACAACTTTAATTACTGCTACTTTCAAATAAAGGGACAGACTTTACTGCAAGTGGCTTTGCAATCTTTGATCTTTGACAGTTTTAAATGGGGAAGTTCATATCACCTTTCTTCAACTTCATTCAGACACAAATTCATTTTAGAGGTCAGGGTTAGATTTTAACTTTTTAACTTGTACCAACAGAATTGAAAATGCACTCAATTTAATACTTTTATAGCCCATGTTTTTCTCACCGCAGGAAATTTTGGAGAATACATCTTAGAATTCTGAAAAAATCTGCTTTTTGTTAATAACATATTATTTCATGCTGCCTAATAACTCCCACTGCATGGTTTCTATCCATGGTTTCTTTACTGTGACATTTGAACTTGGCTTGTCTCTCCACTACTAAATAATCCATGAATTGTTCTAGATTTAGTTTTCTGCTTTGTCAGAGAAGAAACAAGTCAAAGTAATGCATGCACTCAGGTTTCAAGAACATGATAAGCAAACACAGAGAATATTCCAAGAAGACTAAGAACTTGGAAGAAATAATAGAACTGGGGCATGCCAAAGGGTAGAAATTACTTTCAAAATTTGTTAACTCGAACAAAAAATAAGGAAACTAAAAGGTAAGATAGAGCTGTTTTAAGATCAGTGGAGGACAATGACAGAGAGACTGGACGATCAATGAATATCAGTGACTTGATCTCCCTAAGTGAAGATTCCTCCAATAAATGCTGGTTTTGCTAGTGAACACTACCAAAGGATTTCTCTGTTATACAAATAGTGGGTTCACTTGAATATATCAATAATCCAGATTTCTAAAGAATTCTGTCTTATGGTGGTTGATTAGTATGCTAGCACATGCTGCTCAATCACTCCCATTATTTTTGTTCAGTACTGTGAGTAACTAAACAAACTGCAGACCTTTTGTCTGCTTTTTGTTCAGTCTGATGCGTGAACCAGGAACTTAGTTTGTTCTTGGCTTATGACTGGCTTGTCACTGAGGAAAGAAACCAGAGTTCCTAATCTGCAGGTAACAATAAACAAACCAAAAACAGAAGGTTTGCAATCTGTTTCACTGCTCCTGCTTGCAGCAGAAGGGATCAGGCATCACGCACAGTGTTTGTAAATGGTAACCTTGGAACCACTGCTTATTATGCTATGTGAACTGCACAAAGGCTCATTCTGCAAAGCACTTCTTGTTCCCAATATACCTCAATGACTAGACCTTGACAACCTCAAGATGCTGGAGGAGGATCTTGAATCAGCTCTCCATCTGCCAGTCTCCACCGTCTTACCTCAGCTAAATCCCTTACCTTTAGTATTGGATGATGATTATTATGAATAACGTAGATATGTTTACCACTCCTTTCTCACAAACTTAAAGCCTTCAGTTTTGCATATTCACAAAGGGGTGACCTCCATGAAAATCAATGGGCACACCTGCGGGGGTGCACCCTATTCAAGCCTATGGGGCTTGAATATTGCCAAATCTCTGTTTTCGGGGTGGGTGGGTCTGGAATGGTTCCCCCACGAAAATGGAGCGCTGAATGTACACAGAAAACAGCTCTGTGGAACGTGAGGGGGAAAAACATGTTGCGAAGGAAACAGAAGACGTGCCTCTTTAACTTGTTGTTTTAAACTGTTTTACTAATTGTAATTTTCTTATTTTAACTTGTCACATTTTAAATATGGTTTTATTCTGTTTGAATTATTTCTTACTGCTTATATTTTAGGTTTGTTTAAATGATTTTATTGTGTGCTGCTCTGAGAGAATGTGATACGGAGCTGAATATAAATACTTAAATAAATTAATAAATAATTGCAAAAGAAAGGGAAAAGATTCCCAAGTCTGTAGCAAATAATTATTCATTATATATTCATTATTCAGAATCAGTGAACATACCATATTTTAACAGCATTCTTATCCAGATACCATATACACACAGTATATATATTAAAGCCAAATAAGCCTGACATTAGTCATGCAATTTCATCTTGTGTGATAGATTAAAAAAACAAACAAACCAAAGAGATAGTTGCAATTAGTCTCTCTGTGCCATATTCCTGTTTCATCTCTCCTTCAACTATTTTTTTAAACACACACAAACACCCCCCCCCAAACAATTTGAACAACAATGTGCCTAATCTGGTCCTCAGTTGATGGCCTCCCCATGTTTGTGCCTGTTATCCTTGCTGGTCCTCTTTCCATACTCCTTTTCTCCCTGCCAAATAACATGGGCCTGGGATGATGGTGGTGGAGAACCAGAAGCAAGACCACCCCAGCAGCTTGCTAATTTTTGTTGAACTTCTTCAAAAGTAGCCTCCCAATACTCAGTGCTATCTCAAAGTAAGTCAGTAAGTTTTTTTTTAAAAAAAAAAAGCTTTCAAACAGGCCAACTTCTACTGATATGTTATTGTATTCTTCAAGTTTTTTCAGATTACATGTTTTCTTCTATTTATAAGATGCTTTGAGTTTAATTGAAGAAAGATGGCTAACAACAGCAACAACTACATAAAGTCAGAGGGATCTCACATGTGCAGTCAAGTGCTGCTTATATGTACAGCTGCAACAAACATTTCTAAGACAGACTGGAACACTGACAGTAATAAAAATATTTAATTGGATTCACTGGTATAAAAATCTAATGCAGGAAAATCCACTTCTGACAAGAAACAGCAACACTGTATCTTTTTAAAAAACTCTCAACATTTCAACACTTCTAAAACATTAGAAATCGGAAAATTAAATTAGAAGAACTGGCAATTTTAATGTTAGATCTGTAGTATTTTTGGTGATCTAAACCAGCAGTGGAGAAATTGTTTTTCCAGCCCAACCCTTCAACATCCCAAATCTGACACATATGGGAGAAAGAAAGGATTGAAGAAATGACTAAAGGTAGTTATGCTGGGACAAAATGAAGGCTGGATGCTGTTGTATGGGTTATTAAAATGGCCACAGCTTTATGGCACATACAGGTCTCATAAATCAGTCATAACATACTTGTAAATCAATCATTATAAGGTCATAAATCACTGACAATGGTTATGGTAATCAATCATAATGATGTCATGAATCAATCAAGTTGTCATCATAAATCAATCACAGTCAAGACAATGTGGTCCCCATGAAGGATGAATGCATTTTCAGGCAGATAGAAAATGGGGCACAATGGTTCTATGATTGGGGAAAATATAGAGTGGGGGCACCCCCTGCCCTTAGCATGGTAACTATCCCCTGTATAGGGATCACACCAGGGCCTGCTAGTATGCCTAACTGACCTGGGAAAGTGGAGGGGTAGCCTGCATTGGGCCTGATTACTGGCTATTCCCCCCCAGTAGTTGACCCAACTACCTCCATGCTACCCGCACCCTCAATTTCATCTCATGCCCAATGGCCCCATCCCTTTCTGATAACAGTCAGTCGTGATAGTGCAGCTAGCGCTCCAGAGGTCCAACATGCAGCAATACAATTACTATACAATTACTATATGAATGCCTATGCAATATAGAAGCAACCTAACACTACTCATAAAAGTAAGCCATTAGTTAAACATCAAACTAATAGGTGAATACAAGTTCAAAACAAACAATTGCCCCCATACCCCAGGGACAGCGAAAAACCCATGCTCCAATAACATGAAAAAATTACTTCCGGCTTTTGAAGGCCACCAGCTGAGGATATAGCAAATGCACCAGTACGATCAGAGGGCGGGTGGATAGGATGTTCAGAATGGCTAGCCTCCATGTATTTGGGCCTTTATAGGCCTGGAAAATCTCACTACAAATCTTGCGCAACTTGGATAAGATCTGTAGTGTGTTCTTGCCAAATCTTGTCCCAAAGTCTCATAATGTTGCAACTGGAATTGACTTCTGATTATGATTTCTTGATGATCATTGGTGAAAGGGATAAACATTGGGATAAACGTTGACCTGCTCCTATAGCAGTTGTGCACATGGGTCTAAGTGCTAGATTCCAAGAGATCTATATTGAACAGTACTTACACTGATACTAAAAATGTCTGAATGCTGGGAATCAGCACCATAGAATCATAGAATCAGAATTGGAGGAGACCACAAGCACCATCCAGTCCAACCCCCTTACTGTCAGGAAGTTCCTCCTAATGTTGAGGTGGAATCTCTTTTCCTGTAGCTTGCATCCATTGTTCTGGGTCCTAGTCTCTGGAGCAGCAGAAAATAAGTTTGTTTCCTCCTCAATATATCCCTTCAAATATTTAAACAAGGCTATCATATCACCTCTCAACCTTCTCTTCTCCAGGCTAAACATCCCCAGCTCCCTAAGTCGTTCCTCATAGGGCTTGGTTTCCAGACCCTTCACCATTTTAGTGGCCCTCCTTTGGACATGCTCCAGTTTCTCAACATCCTTTTTGAATTGTGGTGCCCAAAACTGGACACAGTATTCCAGGTGGGACCCAGGACAGAACCCTGTGTCACTCCACTTGTCACTTTTTTCCAGGATGAAAAGGAGCCAGTTCCATTCTCCTCACTGTGCCTTGCCCCCACCATGTAAACTCCACAAACCAATAATGTGCAAGTTTATTTTGCATGATTCTTCCTCCACTATTTTTTGAGGGACATAAATTTCCCCTTTAAGGGCTGAGGGACTTCAGCTCCCAGAAGCCTCAGCCATGTTGGCCAATAGCTCCTGGGATTCTGGGAGCTGAAGTCCCTCAACCCTTAAAGGGGAAAGGTTGCCTAACGCTGCTGTAAACATTATTTTCAATACTAACATCATGGAGTAAATATAAATTGCTATCTTTTGAAATTATTGATGCTTCAAATTATTATGTTCTAGTTCCTTGCATGGAAATATGGGAAATGTCTTCTGTCTGTGCCAAGTGTGAATCTGACTTTGAAAAAGAGTTGACTGCTATTTCTGGTGAATAGTTGTAATAATAATAATAATAATAATTTTTATTTATATCCCGCCCCTCTGCTAGGCAATCGGGGCGGCGTACAGCATTTCAAAACATCAATAATAATTCCATAACTCCATACGGGCGTAATTTCTTCAAGAGGAAAAAGTACTTCTGGTTTTCACATGCTATTCCCCCAGTATACTTACAAATAGTATTCTAAGCAAGAAGATATTAACTAATCATCAATGGAATAAACTTCTACTACAGAAATGGAAACTGGCTTCATTTAACAAATAATGTGCACAGAGCTATTAAAAAGTAATTGGGAATCCTTAAGGGAAATCATTGTCAAACACTCAGTCCTATTACTATGGTTACTGTGGAATAAATAATCAAGAGGTTAGTATGTATTTCTATACACTCATGTTTGTGGCTGACATGGTCTCATACTTTCATGGAACTGGGAATTTCAGTGATAGCAGCATATGGGTAGGGCCAAACTCTAAGGATCATCCTTGCAGAACTGACACAGCACTGTGAAGAGGTCCATATGATTTTTATCCATGTCCATGTGAAAAGGCCTGTTCCAGGATTGAGAGGGGTCATAACAAAATGCCTTTGCTTGTCCCCAGAGGATTTACCAGATGTTCACAGTACAGGCAGTGACAGTGCAGGTGTCACAGGATGTGTGTGTGCGTGAGGCTTTCAGAGGGGCAAGGGATCCACTCTGAATTTTAGTCCAAACCTTAAAGAAGCTATCCAACGTTGTGAACCTAATTTGAGGATAGGGTTCTTTAACCCCTTGGATAGCTCCTTTAATAGTCCAATTCAACCTGGAGTAGATTCGCTGTCTCCCTGACACAGAGCACTTTGGCTGAAGCAAGGGAGATGCTACAGTTTTATCCATTATTGGAGGGAGAGACAGACTTCTGCGCAAGATTCCATTGACTAGCAACAACAAAAATCTTGAAACAATTATGTCCTATAGCTCAATTGATTTTAGCTCTTAGCAATAACAATGAGCTTAGAAAATAGAAAACAAAACAAAGAAGAGGGCAAGATAAACAATTCCTTGTAAATATTGATTTAACTTCCACTGTGAAATAGATAACTGAAGTCATTTTCACCTACCTTATGTGCTATATTAACATTGGTGCCTGTTCTGTCTTACTGACATTTCTTTTATCCCAATACATTTTTGGTCTTATATGTATGTCAGATATAAAAGTAAAGAATTTGTAGTGGACAATACGCTACAGTCTGGAGCTCAATGTGGCTTAGTACATTGGGAATAAGTGTATCTTATCCAAGCTGCTTTGGCCCTATCCCAAGGGTCCCTGCTGCCTGGCCATTGCCCCTTTCCCCAAAGGAGGTTCTCAGGACGTTATCACACGTGGGCCAGAAAGCGAAAATAAAGTGGAA